>OZ024862.1:19750696-19785696 GCA_964017155.1 Oasisia sp. SBJ-2009
ATGCGTGTTTAGGTATATAAAATAACTTTAAACACGATAAATATAGACCTTTGATAGGTTCCCATATATATATATAGGGTATATTCTTGAATAAGTTAAACGATTCTAAAGGGCATTTTCTTGTTACAAATGAAGCATGTTGAATATCACGTACATGTACGTGGCGCAGAAGTCTTGTCGATGTCAGGTCCGCCTGTTGAACAAGTTGTTCGTCCGCTTCGTTTCGCCTCTGTCTGCTCTCTCTGTTTTACGGTTGTCAAACGCGGCCAGGTGTAACACGCCTGGTGCCCCAATGTCAACGTGTGTTTTGACGTCTTCGCCTGGACACCGTCGAGTTTGCACAGTCAATGTTTTCTGAGTCTGGCTCAAAAGCACACACGCAGTCACACGACCAAATTGTATTGTCAGAAGGCGCTGTCGTTCCTGTCAACCTGAAGCATGTCTAGTCGCTCGTTTGTTTGGATATCTAATGTCCCGTTAACGTCATTTCAGTGGGTCTTTGATTTCCAGAAAACTTATGTTGGTGTCGAAATGCCTTGATTCAATATAACAATGGATAGACTAAATTTCTCATTTACATAAGGATTATTCACTTGCATAAAAGATGCGTTCAGTATCACGTTGCCTTATATTGTCATTCTTTTGAGGTAGTTGTGTCCCTGAAACAAATGCCAACGTTGCATGTCGGTGGCCGTGTGAACGTTTGCCGAGCCTTTGTCTTGTCGTCGTTTGTCAACGATTACGGCACGTCACCTTGCATAATTCGCATTGTCATGTTTGCCACACATTCAGCCTATGGCAATTAGTAGTGTCCTACCGGCTAGGTCACGGATAGGGTCTTGGGTATGGCAGGTCATTTAGAACAAAAAAGAGTCATACGGATTTATTTAGCGCCGTGACTATAAGTGCAATCACTGTCCAATTCCGATTGACAACCCTTCCCCGTGGCAAGATTTGTCACGTCGACGCCACCGCGACTTATTGGAGGCTGTCATTAAGTCATGCAGTAATTACGTAGCAAAAGCTTTTCATTCATATTCGCCTTCCCGTTTAAAACTAATTTCACGGTTGAGTGAACAAAGGCACAATCAAGTGAACACCTCAGCTTGCTCAAGTTTCTTGCCGACGCAATGTCGTGAAATTAGTAGTTAAATAACTATTCCAGCGTTAAACCGATCTAACCTTAACCTTAGTCGAAACACGACTCTCACTAGGTGAGCTGTGACAAGTGCTCTCGTTAGATGCGTGTTAGACGGCGACGTCAAATCTATCACTCTCGCCAGGTGGCGGGTCGTGAAGCTACTAACACTACGCCGTGAATGTGTCTCATATGAGTAACTTACACTGTTGAGAAAGCCGCAGCAACCGATTTATGTCGAATTTATGTCGACACTTCCAATGCTATACAGTGAAAGATTTAAGCTCCGCCATAGAAACACTGCAACAAAGACTCTGCTGAATGCTAGACGCTCGTCTCAAGTCAAGAGCCATCCTAAAATAGAGGTACAATTTATACAGCCGATGTCGTTACGGGGTCGTAATTTCGTGAGATTCGCACGCATGTCATAAAGTTTAGGCGTTGACTGTCCGTTGGATAAACGTCGCTCAAGATGTGGCCAGTGAAGCGAGATGCGGTCAAACGTCCGTGGACGCTAGACTAGGCGGCGGTCACCAGGTCACGACCCGATGTGCTTCACATGCCAGGTTGTGGCAGGGCTTATCACACCCCACTTGTTCACCCCGTCAACGCACTGTGACTTCTGTGCCGCCAGTGTCGTGAACTCTGTTTAATCTCGGGGGTAATCAGGTAGCTTAGTTAAAAGTCGGTGGACCAGATCTGTTGTCCGACGCCATATCGGGAAACACTGAGGATGGCGCCAAGGGAGAGCGTGGAGTCGATCTGCTACAATGATTGCTTATTAAGCTGTTTGATGTTGTTAAGGTGTTTGATGGCAGATATGTCCTCAACCGGCACGGTTGATCGGGTGCACCGATAGACGCACGCTGCACTCGGCGACCGGACCACAACAAAGCACACACATCACTGCCTCCTAGATCTAAAGGACTAAACGACCACTGTAACATTGAGAGATATCTAACATATTCCGATCACGTATTGCCAATATATACTTCTGGTTTGACTGATCATGTATTTTAACATATATATATATATATATATATATATATATATATATATATATATATATATATATATATATATATACACAACAGACCTTAGAACGTGTCAATGAAACGTCATATTTTGTTAATTTCACCCAATGTTATATAATATAATTATTACTTAAGACGTGACTGTGTCTGTCTGCAGGGGCGGGCGTCGTCAGGCAGCTCGCAGACCAAGTGGCAACCAGAACACGGGTCAGCGGAACAGTTGTACAAGTACCACGGATACGCGCCCAACGTGTGGGCGGAAACGGTGCAGTTAATACACGCGTTGAAGTTGATGATAGTGAACCAAGCGAGAGATTTGCCCTACGACGAACAGGTACGTGCGTTACGAGCGACGTGCGCGTCTGTACTTACTGCATTGTAAATACTGTTGTGTGGTTCTATTAACACTAGTTCAAGTAGCGTTTGCACAATGGGAATAGCAAATGATTCCACCCGATCTGACGTAGTTGTAGGCCTACATCGTCAAACTTGGCTTCCTTCAGTGCTGTTCACTGTCAGGGCTGACCGACGCTGTCTGTTGTTGTAGGCGCTGAATGCAGAGCCGGACCACGACAAGCAGACCGAGAGACTCGACCAGTGCATCATGGTGTCGAAGGAGCAGGCGGAGGAACTGTTGAATGATGAGAAGGACCACGCGGAGCACGGAAGGGTCAAGAGAACCATCGACCAGAGCGCCTTCCTCCGATGGGAGATGCCGATCCACTGGAAATTCGACGGAGACCACAGTAAGTAGTTTAGATAGGCCCTAGGTTAGCACCCGACACTGTTTATGTTGTTGCAACGTTATCACGAAGTGTCTATGTGTTTGTTTCTCCGCATGTTCCTCCAGTTAGTCATTGCTCAGACAGAGTTACACCTCATTCACTACGCATTTGACCGTTTCGTTGAAGAACCCTGCCACCTTGCAATTGCTGCGTAAAAGCTATCTCAAACTTTCATCCAATAATTTGATCCATGTCTATTGCCAGGTATACTTAGTGAAACAGTCTCCACCCAAGGTCCTTATTTCCGTTGTTCTGAAAGAAAAAACCTACAGCGATGTGTTTTTTATCGCAGAGATCGCGATGTAATCACGTGACAATACCCCTACTTAACGAGATCGTTCCGTTTATCCGTTCGGTCTTGGAGCAGGCTTTCTTCTGCCTTCGCCACTGTCGATTTGTGCGTGACAACGGCCATTAACAACTCAGGGGATCGCGTCCTTCACTTGAATGGCAATTATCAGATCCCAGTCACACCTCGCCATGGCACAGAAGGAGGCGCGATTGTATCTTATCACCCGTTGTCTTCGCCGCGATGGCAGCTAAACATCGTTTAAGTTTTATCGTGTTCGCCGCTACTGCCGATACAGAGAGTCGCTCAACCGAATGCAACAATCGTGTCTTCAGATCTATATTCCGCAGACTAGCGTTGTTGACGCTTCTCGCGCGGATCTTCCTTTTTGTTATGCTCTTACACATGAAGACGTCAGGAGTTATCGCATTCAGCGATACGCTGAACCACTCTATTTTCTTGCGTTTGTTATTGTCCGTCTCGTGACATCATTTCCGTCATGTATTGATTTTGTCGGAGCTTCACAACGATTGGGGTTAGATATAGGATGACAGCGTTACACAGCCTTGGGACAAAGGTGTTGAGTGGACGCAGGACGTTAACATCTGTGTTGATGCCAGCCATCAGCCGTGTATAATGGGTCATTACGTCTCATCTGCAGCCACTTCAGAGCAGAAGGTGATCCGGGAGGCGTTCAGGCTGTGGGAGCAGTCAACGTGCGCCCGCTTCCGGGAGCTCGGCACCAACGAGCGCTTCACTGACCACCACCTACTCATCACACGCAGTGGTCAAGGGTAAGTAGAGCACGTGACTCTTGTCTACATTTATATTATAATAATTATTGTTATTATCATCACCAACAACAACGTATTCACTATTATCATTATTACTATACCAACTACTACTACCACTATTATTGCTATTGCGGCTGCTGCTGCTGCTGCCGTTGTCGCTGCCGATACCGCTACTACTGTCACTACCACTACCACTACCACTACCACTACCACTACCACTACCACTACCACTACCACTACCACTACCACTACCACTACCACTACCACTAATATTATAAATAGGCATGAATAACAGTAATAATATTTGTGGCGATGGTGACTGTGGCAATAATAGTAAGTCATAACGGTAATGTTTATAGCAGAGTACAATGGAAATATAGTTGGAACATTCCATAAATACATAGGAAAAATTATGGCACGACAGCGCAATGAACATCCTTTCATCGGAAATGCAGAAACTGCCATTAAAGTGATACTATATATTAACTGCCAAGCTAAGAATGCCTCCGTTCGTGAGCTGCTGACCAACAGCAAGTACGGTCTATGTTACAGGTGCTACTCCTTCGTTGGTAAAGTGGCCCCCATTCCACAACAACTCAACCTGCACTCGGTCTGCCTGAAGGAGGTATGTCGTCACTTCCGTTGTTTATTTCGTCCCACATTATGAACGTTGTCATGTTTGATGGACGCTAATATAAACGGCGCCCAGCGGGTGCATAATTTCTAATAACTTCTGACGGGTGCATACTTTCTAACAACTTCTGCGCCGATGGGGAAGAGGTCGAGGTCAGATAACATTTCTCGCCATACTCGATAAAGCTTGACACATGCGACAACACGTTAACACACACTGTATCATTGACTGCATACCAGACATGGACGCCGTGGAATTCGCTGATGTCCTGTCACTACAATATTGACTGCTTTTACGATGCTATGATACGGAACCATAAATGTGTATTTACAAATAGTTCTTTGAAATATGATATTATAACATAATTAACACCAGAAACTATGCACTGATACGAAACGAGAAAACAATAAAATAAAACATTATCATTTATAAACAACATAACATATTCAAATAGCCAATGTAACTTGTAAAATTAAGATTATAAATTATAATTTTCTCCCAGATTGGCACGCCGGTACACGAGATCGGTCACGTGCTTGGCCTGTGGCATGAGCAGCAGCGGTCAGATCGAGACGACTCGATCAAAATTCTATGGAACAACGTTGGCTACTTGGCCGGTCAGTTCTTCAAGAGGCGCACAGACAACATGGGCGTGCCCTACAATGTCGGCTCCATAATGCACTACGGACCAAAGGTAGGCAACAGGTTGAACAACACTCTATTCAAAACATACATGCTACCACAATTATATGTTTAATATCCTCGTTACATACGACAGACACGGTGGCTTGCAACATCCTTTTCTGAGACATGTAGTTGTACATTGTACTATGAAAGATATGTTTTGGAAATGTTCAAAGTAGTGTAGCATGATTAGATGGATGAGAGTGGAGGGTTTGGAAGAGGTTAAAAACGTGTATTCTTGGTTGTAGTCTGGATCAAAGAACGGCGCCAACACGATGGAAGCTCTTGACAACGAGTACCAGCCGAACATGGGCCAGAGGGTCGAGTTGTCTTTCAGCGACTCCAAGATCATCAATCTCGCCTATTGCCAAAGTACGTGTCTTTACACACTCAGATTAAATTCATAATAGCAGGTACATCTAATCATAGACGGGATGCTATAACAGTAAACACAGAGTCTGACTTTATAGAAATTAAGAGTATCTTAAACTTTCTCTTGCGTGTTCAGCCACGCGTGTCGGCTCAGCCTGATGTACTGTTCAGCCACGCTTGTTGACTCAGCCATAACGGGTGCATCTTTGTGTCTTTAGAGACCTGCAGCAATCAGCTTCCACGACCCTGTGAGCGTTCCGGCTACCAAGACCCGAACAACTGTCACGCATGCAGATGTCCATTTGGCTTCAGTGGCACTTACTGCGAGAGGGTGGCGGAGTCAAAGAATGGTAAGTTGTACTTAGTTTCAAGGAAGTAATACGTCGTGTCTAATGAAACTAAACTCCTTTTCTGATAGTTACTATAAGTGGTTTTGTTGAAGTAGCACGTTCGTTTATAACATTTACTTTACGACATTGTTTGATGTCATCTCGTGTGCAGTACATCCTGTTAAAAGAAGTACATTAATGTCATCGTTGCATTATTGCAGCCAACTGTGGCGGAGAGATACACGCAACGAGCACACCCGTCACCTTCCAGTCTCCGGGATACGACAACCCGAAACGTGGATATGATAGTAGAATCCAGTGCAACTGGTTGATCACGGTAAGGCCAATGTTCCGCACACTGTGGCCAATAGTCAACAGTACTAAAGTGTAGATTACAAAACCTCTTAGCCGAAGTGATCGTTTTAATCACTGTAATGCAACGAGTTCAAACAAATTAGCTCCTAGTGCAATGTTGTATAACGACAGTGTACTATGTATACTATGTCTACCGATGTATGACAATAGTTGAGTGTGTGTTTATGTCTAATAGGCTCCCCCCAACCACCGGGTCGTGCTGAAGTTTGAGGACAAGTTCGGAGTCTACTGTCACAATGACGAACGGTGTTACCACTGGGTGGAAGTGCGTCACGGAAAGGACATCGGACTTCAGGGCCCAAGGTAAAGATAGCAGATGACGTTATGTTTCCGTTTGTCTGTGATTGGCTGACTCGGTGAATGACATAGACGCCACCGACTGCAAGAACAACATAATCAGAGCGATATCATCGTTGGTTAGCAGTGCGTGCAGTGCGCCTTTATTGAGCAGCTGACTGGTACAACTCATTGATCGAGCTTATTTTGTTTGTGCCGACTTGTAATCTGAAAATAAATCAAATCAAGTGCATTTATATGCCCTGTTTGTGTACTTGAAATATTGTGGACCACCATAACCAAGCAATCAAACGCGGATGTGGTTTTGTTTTAGTGCATAGAGTATAATTATATTATGTAGAGAAATGTGCAAGATCAGTAGCAGGATTATTATTAAGATATGCTACTATTAAATATTACAAAATACTCTATATTTGATGTGTTTCTGACTAATCTTTTAACATGTGCATGCTCACAGTAACATAGTGTTCATACATTCAACTCGAACTTTGTCCTCTTTCAGACATTGCTGCTACAAACGACCAGATTACGCAACGAAAAGCTTCACCAACGAGATGATGGTTATTTTCAAGACCAACTGGGACGTGATATGGCCCACGGCCAAGCGAGGATTCCGCGCATCCGTTGTAGCAGGTAACACCCATTTGATTTGGATCCCCGTCCCTTTGACCTCCTTAATGGTTGTCCATGCTAAATCTAAACCAAACCAATATCGCTAATTATACCAAAACACTGTAATTTGTTTTAATAATTGCTTGATCGCCTGCCTGTCTCCAGTTTTATATTATCGAGCTGAAATTACGCGTGTTATCTAGTGGGCCCACACGGATGGTTCGTAGATTTACATTTTTCCTAAATACGTTCGGGTATTGGAGAACTTAGGGGATCAATGCAAAAACTGATTCGTTTCATAGTTTACTGGATGTTCTGTTTTGTTTCCAGAGCCGATGTCTGGCTCCCCCCAGCAGCCCCCCAGCACCAGCGCACCGCCGAGAACCGACCGGCCGACAACGACCCGCCCTACGACTACAACTACCACCGCACCTGGTACGTCTTCGTCTCGTACCGTCTACTCTTGTCTTTGGTCTATTCCTTCTCACTAGTTTGCTCTCAATGTATATACTGCTGTGGTTGGTTCATAAGTAATACTCTCGATTTCACGGTTGACTTAGAATCCACAAATACTAGAATACAAGTTTGATCGTCGGCGTTGAATTGGTGTCCGTAAATAAGCTCACTAGTCTGGTCTTCACTGTTGACTTATGAGTCATAAATACAGTCTACACGGTTGATTTCACCGCTTTCACGGACCAGTGGTTATTCTTCTGAAGTCACCGGTGATAACTCTTAGAAAACCTAATCGCGCGCAGGCAAGCCGCGAAATCACACCATAATCATCCGATGGCCGAGTAATTCGGGCCCGGACCGTATCATGACCGAAACATACGTCTAGACCGTATCTTGGCCGACTTATTCCCATGAATGATAGTGAGAGTGTTAGTGCGAAGTGGCACGTTCGTGTTACACGCCCGCTGTCTGTCCGTTGCAGCCTGCGCTAAGACAGACCTCGCCTTCCTCATCGACTCGTCACGAAGCGTCACCGCCGACGAGTGGACGAAGATGACGTCGTTCGTGAGCCGTTTCGTCGGTGACCTGACGACTGGACCCGACTGCGTGCGCGTGAGCGTCGTCACTTTCGGCGACAAGCCCAAGATGCACTTCAACCTGCGCGCGCACGACAGTCTGCAGGACCTGCAGGCGCTGCTGAAGGACGTCGACCGGAACCGGCACACGACGGACATCGCCGGCGGCCTGCAGATGGCGCGCAACACCGTCTTCAAATGGAGCCGAGGTGACCGCTCTGGCGTGCCCAACGTGTGTGTAGTGATGACCGACGGTCAGTCGGCGCCCGGGGACAAGTCGAACACGAGGGCGAAGGCGCGAGAGGCGAGGAACGCCGGCATCGAGGTGTTTGCCGTAGGAGTCGGATCCGCTGTCGACGCGACCGAACTGAACGATATCACCGGAAGTAGCGATCACGTGGTGCTTGTCAACAGTTTCAACTCCCTGGGGGACCAAAGTACTCTGAGCAGACTTCACAGAGCCGTGTTTAGTAAGTGTATCTTGTGTTCTGTTTGGATATATGATGTAGTACGGTAGATCTTGTTTCCACTTTAACTTAACTACTTTTGTAAATATAGACTTGCTTAGATAATATATTATTGTAGTTGATATATCGATTATTAACTCCAGTAAGATCATTATTCCTTTTAAAGTATTTGTGTAATAACAATAATAATTATTATTACATTTTCCATCCGTTTTCTATTACAGTATTCATTACTATGACCATTGTAATAAATGTCGCCCTATACTCACATATTATTATTATTTCACAGATAACGTATCGGCGGCAACAACGAAATCATCAAGCAGAACAACAACTACAACAACGACAGCGACGACAACAACGACAACGACAACAAGAGCGCCGCCGCCAAGCTCGTCGTCCGTCGACTGGGCGTGTACCTTCGAGACGAGTGACGGGCGACAGACGCTGTGTGACATGACGCAGTCGACGAGTGACAACTTCGACTGGACGCTGTGGTCGGGCACGACACCGTCGGGAGAGACGGGGCCGGACCGCGCCTACAACGGTCACTTCTACGTGTTCGTTGAGGCGAGCAACCCACGCAGATTCGGGGACAGAGCAGGGTAAGCACCAGCCTCTCACTAGTACAGTCCTACCACTTCACTCATTCACTTATTCACATACAAACAGTTTACTCTTTTCTCATCAGAACGATATCATAGAAAGACTTACGCATCTACATCGATTGATTTGACCGAATCACGACATGTTACACACGTATTGCAGAGTTCTCCTCTTGTTTCGTTGCACTTGTCTTTGACGGTATAAAATGTATGTGAATGTAGGTTTACCCGATTCTCACTCATCGATTGGAATGCCATGTATACAATACACATAGACAACACAAGAGCTTAACAGCGTGTTTAAGAATGACCACCACTCGATGTGTCCAGCAGCACCACCCCGTCTTCTTAGCACATTGTCTTAACACCCTGCCCGGTCCAGCTAGAAATAGATTGGGCAACGGTATACTATAAAGTAGTCCAACTGTCCTTATTGACGTATTCAAACAGTGAAGTGACGAAGTGCGATTTCGCAAGTAGTTGAGTGTGTGTCCCATTACCAACACAGCGTTCCGTGTGCTGCAGGTTGTACGCCCCACGCCTGGGAGCGGGTGGCCAGTTGTGCGTGCGCTTCAACTACCACATGTACGGCTTCCACATCCACAAGCTGCAGCTCGTGAAGCTGTCTGAGTTGGGAGACGTGAAGGAGCTCTGGCACCACACCAACGACCTCGGCAACAACTGGTGGGAAGCCGCAGTCAAGGTCAATATCAAGTCCACCGATCGGGTACGTCATCCAGTCCTTATCAGTACATCATTATACTTATTTAAACATATATGGTGGTGGTGGTGTGGTGGTGTGGTGGTGTGGTGGTGTGGTGGTGTGGTGGTGTGGTGGTGTGGTGGTGTGGTGGTGTGGTGGTGTGGTGTGGTGTGGTGTGGTGTGGTGTGGTGTGGTGTGGTGTGGTGGTGGTGGTAGTGTTAGTGTTAGTGTGTGTGTGTGTGTGTGTGTGTGTGTGGGGGGGGGGGGGGGGGGGTGCGTGCGTGCGTGCGTGCGGGCGTGCGTGCGGGTGTGCGTGCGTGCGTGCGTGTGAGCGGGACAGACAGAAGGGGATATACATCAACTGATGATTCATGATAAATGATATGAGAATAAACAAAGCGAAAACGGAATTTGTTTATTTATTTTCTTGAACCAACAAAATTGACTCGCTGTTTGAACAATCTTCTTCTCGGTTACAGATTGGCTTCGTGGGCGTCCGCGGACACGAGTATTCCGGCGATATCGCACTAGACAACATCAGGATACGATCCGGCCAATGCTAGTGTACTTCCAGCAAAGACTTGTGGCTTTATCCAGCGCCGCTGTGGCGCTCGTCATCAGGGACTTAACCAGTCATCGGCGACACTTGTCCAAACAAAATGAATATTTCAAGGAATGTGACGTTCTCGCCAATGACCTTTGAAGCCATAGCGCCAAAGTGAGTGACGGTGCGTTTCATTGCAATACACCCTTTGAAGGGTTAGCAAGACTGTACGATGCGGGACACATAGGAATACGTATGCTATACTACACATAGGAAACCCTGTGTTCTCCGCGTCTCGCGTGGATTGTGAGAGGAGACAATGTGTATATAAATAGTGATTTAACAACAGTTGTACGACTGATGCCGACATTGCGCGAGTCACATTACACTAACACCCGGCTCGCCACAGCTGATTCGGCCGCGATAAAAGCGCAGCGTTTTGTAATTGAATACAGTACAGCTGCGTCGTTGTCTACAGCGACCAGTGACATCCGGTCGCTGTACGTGTGCTAGCACACACCTCACCAGTCTACACGGACGATATGCTGGTACATATCGAACAGGGAACGGGTTACGAGGTTATCTGATACCAAGAAGGGCAGACAGGCGCGGATTTGTTCTCTTAAACACGTTTGCATAATGGTAGATAATTAATTCAAAATGGCCCCCACGCGATGTCGCAGACACGCCTGACGTGTGGGCAGCGTCGTCGTGTCTACTGAGTTATACAAGCTATATATATATATATATATATATATATATATATATATATATATATATATATATATATATATATATATCTAATTTACCAGAATTCGATGCAAATGTGTTGAACATATCTCTCCAAAAACCCACTGTCAGGCCTACATACTCGGAGTTGGTGGCCAAAACATGTATTACTTTAGTAGGGCTACCGCTGGTAGTAATCGAAGCGATATTAAAAGATCATGACGATGGTAACGTTGACATGTGTACGACTGGTACAGAGTGGTTGTAGGGAATCAACGGTTGGCATCAGTGACTCAAGTCATAGTAGGGTGTCACTGATGTCTAAGGGGAACAGAGCATTATAGGTTGGGTCGTGTTTTCGTGGTGTCGTGAAATCATTACCCAGCCTACGTGAACTGTGTATAATGCATGTGGATGTTAGTAGCATAATGTACGTAGTGAGTTTTATTTAATCACCTTTCATTACCTCAACATCGTCTCGTTACCCTGTGTTAACTGCCTAGTTAGATGGCGTGTACAGTGTATTTACAGAGGATTAACAGCGGCTGCGGGCGGTCAGTTTAAATGTATCATTTTAACATGTCGTCATTGCAATTATATTGTTTTGTGAGATCCATTACTATGATGTAATGTTATACTTATTTAATGTAACCTGTATTAATAAAACGTTCTATTTGCATTCGCAATTGTGTACTTCTTTTGTACTTTGTACAATACTATGTTGGTTATAGAAGTCAGTTACCCGTACTGTACAAGTTCATAGTTGCACTCACGAAATTATGCAAACTGCATTATTCGTGCATTTAAAGAATCATACAAGTTTTATTACTCCCCACACAACCCTTCCTCCCTTCACAGTCTCGGCCATCATCCCCACACAACCCTCCTTCCTCTCGCAGTCTCGGCCCTCCTCCCCATACAACCCTCCTTCCTCTCGCAGTCTCGGCCCTCCTCCCCATACAACCCTCCTTCCTCTCGCAGTCTCGGCCCTCCTCCCCATACAACCCTCCTTCCTCTCGCAGTCTCGGCCCTCCTCCCCATACAACCCTCCTTCCTCTCGCAGTCTCGGCCCTCCTCCCCATACAACCCTCCATCCCTTCACAGTCTCGGCCCTCCTCCCCACACAACCCTCCCTCCATTCACAGTCTCGGCCCTCCTCCCCACACAACCCTCCCTTCCTTCACAGTCTCGGCCCTCCTCCCCACACAACCCTCCCTTCCTTCACAGTCTCGGCCCTCCTCCCCACACAACCCTCCCTCACCTCGCAGTCTCGGCCCTCCTCCCCACACAACCCTCCCTCCATTCACAGTCTCGGCCCTCCTCCCCACACAACCCTCCCTTCCTTCACAGTCTCGGCCCTCCTCCCCACACAACCCTCCCTCACCTCGCAGTCTCGGCCCTCCTCCCCACACAACCCTCCCTCCATTCACAGTCTCGGCCCTCCTCCCCACACAACCCTCCCTTCCTTCACAGTCTCGGCCCTCCTCCCCACACAACCCTCCCTCACCTCGCAGTCTCGGCCCTCCTCCCCACACAACCCTCCCTTCCTTCACAGTCTCGGCCCTCCTCCCCACACAACCCTCCCTCACCTCGCAGTCTCGGCCCTCCTCCCCACACAACCCTCCCTTCCTTCACAGTCTCGGCCCTCCTCCCCACACAACCCTCCCTCACCTCGCAGTCTCGGCCCTCCTCCCCACTCAACCCTCCCTACTCTTGCAGTCTCGGCCATCATCCCCACACAACCCTCCCTCCCTTCGTAGTCTCGGCCCTCCTCCCCACACAACCCTCCCTCCCTTTACAGTTTCAACCGTCCTCCCCACTCAACCCTCCCTCCCTTTACAGTTTCAACCGTCCTCCCCATTCAACCCTCCCTCCCTTTACAGTTTCAACCGTCCTCCCCACTCAACCCTCCCTCCCTTTACAGTTTCAACCGTCCTCCCCATTCAACCCTCCCTCCCTTTACAGTTTCAACCGTCCTCCCCATTCAACCCTCCCTCCCTTTACAGTTTCAACCGTCCTCCCCATTCAACCCTCCCTCCCTTTACAGTTTCAACCGTCCTCCCCACTCAACCCTCCCTCCCTTTACAGTTTCAACCGTCCTCCCCATTCAACCCTCCCTCCCTTTACAGTTTCAACCGTCCTCCCCACTCAACCCTCCCTCCCTTTACAGTTTCAACCGTCCTCCCCATTCAACCCTCCCTCCCTTTACAGTTTCAACCGTCCTCCCCATTCAACCCTCCCTCCCTTTACAGTTTCAACCGTCCTCCCCACTCAACCCTCCCTCCCTTTACAGTTTCAACCGTCCTCCCCATTAAATCCTCCCTCCCTTTACAGTTTCAACCGTCCTCCCCACTCAACCCTCCCTCCCTTTACAGTTTCAACCGTCCTCCCCACTCAACCCTCCCTCCCTTCTCAGTCTCGGCCCTCCTCCCCACTCAACCCTCCATCCCTTCTCAGTCTCGGCCCTCCTCCCCACTCAACCCTCCATCCCTTCTCAGTCTCGGCCCTCCTCCCCACTCAACCCTCCATCCCTTCACAGTCTCGGCCCTCCTCCCCACTCAACCCTCCATCCCTTCTCAGTCTCGGCCCTCCTCCCCACTCAACCCTCCATCCCTTCACAGTCTCGGCCCTCCTCCCCACACAACCCTCCCTCCCTTCACAGTTTCAACCGTCCTCCCCACTCAACCCTCCCTCCCTTCACAGTTTCAACCGTCCTCCCCATTCAACCCTCCCTCCCTTTACAGTTTCAACCGTCCTCCCCACACAACCCTCCCTCCCTTTACAGTTTCAACCGTCCTCCCCACACAACCCTCCCTCCCTTTACAGTTTCAACCGTCCTCCCCATTTAACCCTCCCTCCCTTCACAGTTTCAACCGTCCCCCCCACTCAACCCTCCCTCCCTTTACAGTTTCAACCGTCCTCCCCACACAACCCTCCCTCCCTTTACAGTTTCAACCGTCCTCCCCACACAACCCTCCCTCCCTTTACAGTTTCAACCGTCCTCCCCACTCAACCCTCCCTCCCTTCACAGTTTCAACCGTCCTCCCCACTCAACCCTCCCTCCCTTTACAGTTTCAACCGTCCTCCCCACTCAACCCTCCCTCCCTTTACAGTTTCAACCGTCCTCCCCACTCAACCCTCCCTCCCTTTACAGTTTCAACCGTCCTCCCCACTCAACCCTCCCTCCCTTTATAGTTTCAACCGTCCTCCCCACTCAACCCTCCCTCCCTTTACAGTTTCAACCGTCCTCCCCATTCAACCCTCCCTCCCTTTATAGTTTCAACCGTCCTCCCCACTCAACCCTCCCTCCCTTTACAGTGTCAACCGTCCTCCCCATTCAATTTTTCTCTTCTGTCATAAACTCCCAGCCTCTGCAGTTTGCAAGGAGACTGTTCGTGGTAGTTCTACATGGATCGAGTCGTGCGCCTCGGCTCGTTGGTGTCGGCAACAGCCGTGTAATTACCCAGCTCACCCCACAGCAGGACCTTGTAACACGAGAAGACGTAACAAAATGGTTAGGTGAAAGGTTTTCAACTCCCGTAAGGTGATACCATAGACACAGTACGCATGCGCACCGTTTATGCGTGTACACGTCCGCAGTAAACAAAACGGCAAACACATGTTTTGCCTCCCTCAATCCCTCGTTCCCTTCCTACGTCCCTCCCTCATCCTCCCCCACTCTCTCCCTCATTCCCTCTATGTTCCTGCCTCCCATAGTCACAGGCACTGATGTGTTTTAACGATACTTGTCGAATGGTAGCTAGTGTATGACTTTGATTGCGATGAGCGGTCAGAGGCACCAGCCACTGTCAGTGGCCAGGCCGTACTGGAGGCATAGAGGAGTGTCTCGTCAAATGACGTCACAAATATCGCGGAAGGAAGGAAAGAGGAAGGAAGAAGAGAAGGAAAAGAGAAATGTTTCAAAGCAAGGAAGGAAGGAAGGCAGGAAGGAACGAAGAAAGGAAGGTAGGATGGAAGGTTGGAAAGAAGGAAGGAAGGAAGGAGGGAAGGAAGGTGAGAAGGAAGGAAGGAAGGTAGGAAGGAAGGTAGAAAGGAAGAAAGAAAGTAAGGTGGGAAGGAAGGTGGGAAGGAAGAAAGGAAGGAAGGAAGAAGAGAAGGAAAGGAGAAATGTTTCAAAGCAAGGAAGGAAGGAAGGCAGGAAGGAACGAAGAAAGGAAGGTAGGAAGGAAGGTTGGAAGGAAGGAGGGAAGGAAGATGGGAAGGAAGGAAAGTAGGAAGGAAGGAAGAAAGGAAGGCGGGAAAGAGGGAAGGAAGGTAAGAAGGAAGGCAGGAAGGAGGGAAGAAAGGAAGGTGGGAAGGAAGTTAAGAAGGAAGGTAGGAAGGAAGGTAGGAAGTAAGGAAGGGAGGAAGGAGGGAAGAAAGGCGAGAAGGCAGGAAGGAAGGTAGGAAGGAACGAACGCAGGAAGGAAGGTGGTAAGGAATGAATGAAGGAATGAATGTAGAAAGGAAGATAGGAAGGAAGGAAGGTAGGAAGGAAAGAAGGAAGGTAGGAATGAAGATAGGAAGGAAAGTAGGAAGGAAGGAAGGTATGAAGGAAGGTATGAATGACGGTAGGAAGGAAGGAAGAAAGGTAGGAAGAAAGGTGGGAAGGAAGGAAGGAAGGAAGGAAGGAAGGAAGGAAGGAAGGAAGGAAGGAAGGAAGGAAGGAAGGAAGGAAGGAAGGAAGGAAGGAAGGAAGGAAGGAAGGAAGGAAGGAAGGAAGGAAGGAAGGAAGGAAGGAAGGAAGGAAGGAAAACAATCGCTAATCATTGGCCCAGTATGCTCAGTACAGAGTAATTGGAGACGGCCTATGTTGAGAGACCGTTTTGTCGGAACAGTAGATGCGGTGTTACTCGTGAAAAGGCAGGCGATACAGGTGCCACATAGCGGACTAAGTAACGATAAAACGACTGAGGTTGTGAAGCGGTCACTAGTAGACCTAACACAAAACAACCCCATCCAGACACATCGAATGTTGCATTTCCCCGGTTACCGTTGATCCGTGAAAATTAAAATGCTTAAACAAATCAGGCGCAGCAGAGCAACGTACAAGTCCATCGGCCCACAGTGAGCAACGTACAGGTCCATCGGCCCGCAGGGAGCAACGTACAGGTCCATCGGCTCACAGGGAGCAACGTACAGATCCATCGGCCCACAGTGAGCAACGTACAGGTCCATCGGCCCACAGTGAGCAACGTACAGGTCCATCGGCCCACAGTGAGCAACGTACAGGTCCATCGTCCCACAGTGAGCATCGTCCAGGTCCATCGTCCCACAGTGAGCAACGTACAGGTCCATCGTCCCACAGTGAGCAACGTACAGGTCCATCGTCCCACAGTGAGCAACGTCTAGGTTATTCGGCCCACAGGGAACGCGTTTTGTTTAGTTTAGTTAAATGAGGAACTGTTTTGTTGTTATTGTTGTTGTTGTTGTTGTTGTTGTGTGTGTGTGTGTGTGTGTGTGTGTGTGTGTGTGTGTGTGTGTGTGTGTGTGTGTGTGTGTGTGTGTGTGTGTGCGTGCGTGTGTGTCTGTGCGTGCGTGTGTGTATGTGCGTGCGCCCACACGTGTGCTTACATATCTGTGAGTAATTTGTTACGCAGAGGAGACGTACATATTAGGCTAAAGAACTGATTTAATAAAGAATCAGACGGCCCCATATGATATGTGTTAAGGTGTAGTTTGCCTATGAACAGTTCGTGCCGTGCCGTGCCACAAAATGTGCACAAATCAATAAACCAGTTTGCTTTGAACTACATATTTTATTTACCTTGTTCTTGAAACGACATTGGATATGTTTCTTACTGGGAATTAAAACATGCAGACATAATTATCATATCAATGGCTAACTAGCCTACATTTGTGGATATACATATTATGTATTTTATCTTTTTATTTACTAGTAGGGCCTAACATTTTATCTTCAACAATAAGCATTAATCTTATTATTTACCTTAGGGGTCTATTGCTGTCGCCATCTTATCACAGCTCCCTTATAATAGTGATAAATTATGCAAGACATTACTGTAATAATTTAACATAAGAAGAATCCCACAAAGCGCTAGACACGTGTGTACGTTGTGACGTCATAAAGTGGCGAATAACTAGTAACGTAGCAACAACCGACGCAACACCCATCAATTCGGGATCGTGAATTTTCGCGGCTGTGCTTGAATGTTTTGGTGTTTGGAGTGTAAGCTCCACGCAGCACCCTCCAGGGCTAACACAGGGGTTGTGCAGTGCGCAGTGCTAAGGGTACATGAAGGTGAATTTAGAAGAAAATAATAAAAACTGAAGCGCGTAACTGTAGAACAAGTGTAGTAATTTGTGCAGATTAAAAACATATAATTTTAAGCTATAGTCAGAGCTATTGGATTGGAGCTTGGGCATCCCGCCTGTGGAACTAAACGCGCACAGATCTCGGACGTCACGTCGTTTAGTACGGTATCTATTTTTTAAGTTTTCATGCCATCAGTGTGAGGGCGCTGTGTGTTAAAGTGCCTCAATTCGGATGGATTAGCTCTGCTATAGTTTAGTGAAGTGGGCTGGAGTAGCAAGTTGGATGGTACTGAGGCCTTGTTGAAATGGGTGTAGTGTTGGTATGTTTATGACTTCTGTGAATATGGACATATTGCTGAAAGCATTTCGTTCAAAATATAATCAGAAGAATATGTTGCAAAACATGTTTTTTTTTGCAGTGTGGTTGGACTGCGGATTTATGTAATATCAATGTGTCTTGCCTGTGTCAAACTCCCTTTGATTGATGTTGTCACAGTTTTTCTTGAATTTAGATGAATGAAAGTTTAGGATACTTTGAGCATAACCTAATAGACCGATCTCCGAACAAGTCAATGTCCCAGTAACACACATCAGTGTAAAGACAAACTCACAAAGCCAATAGAAAATGTGAAGGTCGAAGTGTCAGGCTGAATTTGTAGTCTCTGTACACGGGAAAGTAACCTTTGAGCCATGCAATGACAAATCCCTGACCATCTGAAGAAAGAGGAAACCAACAAAGTAAGACCTATTCTTTGGAAACCTCAAACGGCCAGAGAAAGATATGTGCCAGACATGTCAGGAGGTGCTGTTGATAGGAGGTTTACTATACATGATTTCTACTTTACAGCCAGAGCTGAAAGTTGCATTCACAAGAAAGGTTGATAAGAAGTGGAATGTTTTGTTGTGGGGAGACCCCCAGTATACACGGTCCAGGTTTGCAGGGAAGATCGGATCTAAACATCCCTTCATTACACCCTAGACGTCAGGTGGCTGCTACAGCGGTGCTCTACAACAAGCACATCGGCCTAAACCCGCCAGACCTGAAGGTGGTGCGTACTCACATTAGACGAACAACCCACACCACTCTGTATGCTCAGTCATGCACTCACATGACAACCTTCACGAACCTATTCCACTGGGAGGACTTTCATCCACTCTGCAGTCTGTATCGGGAATAGATCCAAGGCAGTGTAGTTGGTCAAATCAGTGATGATGGTGCTCGGTCCTTCAAGAGCCATGTATATGATTACCTATATATTGCCTATATGTTTGTATGACATGGTCATATCTAATGTGGTTATTGTTCACGATAGTATTTTATAAATACATCAATAGCGAGGGTGTATAGTCTGAATTAGTTGCACTAAGGGTCTGGTTGCTCTCAGCACCAAAAATAAACCTGTACCTTGGCTGAAATGCGCTGACTAACCAGTGTTCACTGTGGTTGTTCTTTCCTGTTGTAAACTGTGTTCCTCTCACAGTGCCCGGGCACTGAATAATAAAAATTAGGTAACTTCTATTGCACATAAATCTTTAGAAACCAAGCTCAGAGATGCATAAGTACAAAAGGGTTGATCGATCTCAAAGTCAATAAACAAATCCTATCATCAGATTGATTGATATGCCAGAGAACTATGGTAGATAGGCAAGGTTGTAAAGGTATGTCTTTAATTGACAGCAGAATTTAGCAACATTTTCAACTGATTTAACACTAGAAGGAAGCACATTCCAAAGAGTAGGAGGAGCACCCACAGCAAAGGCCCTAGTCTCAATACTAGTATTGACATTATGGATAACACATAAATCAGAATTAGATGATCGATGCTAGACAGGAGTAATCAAATAATGGACATACGATGGCTGTTGGTCTCTAATGGTACAGATCTTAAAGATGATACGATAGCAGACAGGAAACCGATGCACTGAGGCTAAGTTCAGAATAGAAATGGTCTCTGATGGTGACAAAGTCCCACAAACAACGAATTTATTGTCTGTATTGGTCCAGTGTTGTGTTGTGTCGGATTTTGAGCGACTCAAAATGGTTTCCAATGCCACAGCCAATAAAAATGTGTTTCATATATATTTAAATCAAGAAATTTGCCATTAGTGGACACTACCACGCCACAAGCCAGGACCAGCAGGGGAAAATTCACGTTTAGACTGATGGGAACTTTATTAAAATGCAAGAAGCACACACAATAAGACAGTGTTTCATATGTATAATCAATACTACCAGTGTATTACTAAAGGTACTTGACAACAGCCACACATAAATTATGAATTGTCACGTTTTGTTCACGGTGACATTGCCGGTACTACAAATTGACGATAACCGTACTGATAATGAATAACTTGGGGCATATTGCGCCTTCTTACTGCAACGTTTAGAAGAATCGTCCCAGAATATCCACGTATAACACCTACTGCATGGCAATTTGAAATCTTCACTTCACATTTTGAGTTGTCACTACAAAAATGCCGGTATATTTAAGATACGCTGGATCTACGCCAGTAATGGGACGTCATACACAGTTTGAAATGTCCAACAAATATATATTGTTTCACAATGGTTTAAGCTACCGGTCACACCGTCAGGATCTGTGACTTATGATTTCAAGCAACACAGTATAGCTCCTGAAGTCAGAGCCAGTACTCTGGGGAATTTCAAATCTTCATCCCCATCGCAATACCACTTGTATAGGGTGTCTGCAGCATCCTCGCTAGTTCAGCAATCTTCTTCGTCAGTTCATCCTCTGGGTTGGCCTTGCTTGCCTTCGTTGCAGTGTAGATGAACGAATTCGCCTGCAACGTGAGAAAGTAGCCCAGACTGATCTACTGTGTCAGACAGCGAACAAACAGATGGCAAATGGGTTATCCTGTGAATTAATGATAATCGTTAACAACTCCTGTTAAACATGTTTTCCAAATTCGAATATGGTCGCCGCATAATTGTCAAGTTTCATATTTTAGACCCATTTTTGCTGATGAGGAGAACCGCGTTTTATTCCACTTGGTTCCATAAATTCCCTCTAAATCAAGATATGTGAAATTCTTGCTAAACACACGCAATTAATGATCGTGTAATTGAAGTTAATATCAAATTTACTCTCACCAAGCTTTATCTTAGCACTACTGTTGCAATAGTTACATTGTATCACATTACAATTCAACCAACATATACAACAGAACATCTGCCATTCTTAAGACCTCGTGCATCAGTCATTGTATTAGCCTGTCGAGACTTGTTGGTTGTTGGAAGCAACATATCAAGGTAAATTCATACGTCTGTTTGATTTCACAACCTGCTTCTGACTTAAGCTGGGTTCCAATCAACCTGTGTTTAGGGTGAACTTGGAATGAACTCGAATGTTCAGAAGTAGCCAGACTGTACCGCTGGTAAATGTATTTCATTTGGTCCAGCAGTGGTCACATATTCGCATACTATAATAACACTGCTGCTGATTGCATCAGTATCAACCATCAGTACCCATGGAAGATCCCTGTGCAAAATTGGGCCAATGAAATCACTTACGAGGAATGTGGTCGGCGTCCGATCATGTGATATAAGTTTGGGTGATTTCATCCACATGGTGCTCATGTTACAAGAAATGTTTGGAATATAGAAGTGAATGTTTGAACACAAAACCATCCAGGAGCCCGTGTGACTGGGTAGATAGGTTATTATACTGGAATTCCCAGAAATTATTGATCAATCTTCAAACTGGGGCAGTGTGTCACAGGTGAAGCAGTCGTGACTGGCAGTCGCAAAACTAGTTCGACTCGACTAAATCATGCACTTTTCATATGAGATCTGCCACAGCTAGTTTGCAGGCAACAGCCCTGGCTGGGGAGGTCGAGAGGTCATAGAGGTCATAGAGTTGTAGTTACTTAAACCACGAGTTGACTGGAAGTGGCATTACCCTGCTGAAGTCGTGGAGCACGGTGTAGAGCATGGTGACGGCGTAGGCGATCTTGGCCATGACGGTGCCTGTGGCACGCTGCTGCTCCCTCATGTCGTAGATGGCGTTGAGCACCTGGATGGCCTCCGCCTCCTGCGCCTCGTCTGACACCGCGGGGGAACAGGGCAGGTTATTAGTAGTAGAGTTTCTAAATTAGATATGTTTTAGTACGTTGATATTTTACTTATGAATAGTTCAACAGTAGGATATATATATGTATGGATGCAAAAATACGACAATATGGTGGCCCAGTGGGAGTCATGTTATAAAAGTGTCCATGTTGCTAATTTGACACATATACTACTACTACAACAACAACAACAAGATGAACAACTACTACACTACTATAGCTATAGCCATATGTTATTATGTATGTACGTGTAATTATCTATGCAGATGGGAACATGGCTTGGGAGAGCAAGTTTTTATGTGAATATGTTATTCTATCTGAATAATAATAGCTACAGATAATGAACATTTGTAACTGGTGATAACTGATGATGTCATTATTATATTGCTACATATATGTGTCAGTGTCTTACAAAGAATAACAATCACAATTATCAACACATCATCGCCACTGGTGTAAAGCGACAGAGTTGTCAACCCAGCAGCCATGACACGTGGCTGCTAGTGGCCCGTGGAGAAGACTCACCCAACACTTCCTCCTTCATCGGTGGTTCCTCAGCCACGGGCCCCACTCCTTTGGGTATGACTGGCGTGCGTGTCCTCACGTTGATGATTCGCTCCAGGAATGTAAACCAGATGGTTGTAACCTGTGGCAGAAGTCACGATGAAGCCAAATATATTACTACAGAACAAATAAGTGTCATCATGTTTGTGTCACTAACACAAAGGTTTCATATAACTGGCTTGAAAGAGGGACCATTGACAAGAGAAGTTTGCAAATCCTGCACCCTTTTCTCAGTCAAGTGTCTAGACATACAGTAACCTAGCCATCTTCTCAGCCAGTTGCCTTGACATACACTAACCTAGCCATCTTCTCAGCCAGTTGCCTTGACATACAGTTACCTAGCCATCTTCTCAGCCAGTTGCCTTGACATACAGTAACCTAGTCATCTTCTCAGCCAGTTGCCTTGACATACAGTTACCTAGCCATCTTCTCAGCCAGTTGTTTAGACATACAGTTACCTAGCCATCTTCTCAGCCAGTTGCCTTGACATACAGTAACCTAGCCATCTTCTCAGCCAGTTGCCTTGACATACAGTTACCTAGCCATCTTCTCAGCCAGTTGTCTAGACATACAGTTACCTAGCCATCTTCTCAGCCAGTTGCCTTGACATACAGTTACCTAGCCATCTTCTCAGCCAGTTGTCTAGACATACAGTTACCTAGCCATCTTCTCAGCCAGTTGCCTTGACATACAGTAACCTAGCCATCTTCTCAGCCAGTTGCCTTGACATACAGTTACCTAGCCATCTTCTCAGCCAGTTGTCTAGACATACAGTAACCTAGCCATCTTCTCAGCCAGTTGCCTTGACATACAGTTACCTAGCCATCTTCTCAGCCAGTTGCCTTGACATACAGTTACCTAGCCATCTTCTCAGCCAGTTGTCTAGACATACAGTTACCTAGCCATCTTCTCAGCCAGTTGCCTTGACATACAGTTACCTAGCCATCTTCTCAGCCAGTTGCCTTGACATACAGTTACCTAGCATGCAGTAAGGCCTGTCATACCAAGTGGAGATTGTGTGCCACAATGACACTGTCTGAATCATGATCTATTCAAGAGAGAATACCCTTAATGGTGTTATGCGTTTAATTGTTAAGGCTTTGTACAGATGTGCCCGTTAATGAAGTATGAGTGTCACTCAGCCATCCTTGATTACACAAATACGAATCCTGAAAATTTGTAATAATGACTAAAATTTAAAATGTTAACTAATGCATGTGCAATTAACCTTTTTGTAGAGTGAATCGGCAGTCTTCATTTTGTTGAGTCGGAAGAAGACATTAGCCATGTGGAAATACCCTCCAGATGTCCTGATATCGTCTGTACCAAAGGCTTCAGAGGAATGGTAGATCTAAAGTGGATAGAACACAACAGTTACTTTCATAATGTAATGTATGATATCTAAATTGCAGAATATCCTGTTTGTATAAACTATTTTGATGTGGAACATTATAAAGTTATAGTGACATCAAAATAATATCAATTCTAAATGTTTGTGTGCTTTTCCACTAACCATTTATGACTTTAATAGTAAACTTGCATGAGTATTACCATTTACCAGGTAGTTGTTTTTATGTTTTTGTGTAGATATGTATACCAGTTTGATCTTAAAAGATCAGTGTTCAGTTAATATTCAGGTAGGTTTTGACTGTCCTGTTCCACACCTGTGTCTGTGTCTGACCCAGTTACTCGCTGTACTCAGACTGACACACAGATACATCATTCCACTTTGGGTCAAAACGTAGAATGCAGACAAAGTATGTATGTTTTCAAACAAATAAAATCATGAGTAAGCACCAACTATAAATTTGGCAAAGCAGAGCAAGTGTTTGTAATGTTCTAACATCATTGCCCAGCTGGTTGAGTGACTCGGGGTAGTCGCCCTTGGCGGCGTACAGCAGGCCCACATTCCTATGGAGGCGTGACTGGATGTCATGGGAGCACTCCGGCGTCTTCAGCACTGTCCACTGGGCCTGGGACAGGTACTCCTCCGCATGGGACAAATGTCCCAGACCTGGGGACAAGAGAGAGAGGTGTTCTTCTGGATGGCATGAGTGACACAAACCTCGAGATAAGAAGGCAGATGTACATATCAAATTGGGACCAATGATGTAGACCTATAGATGAACAAGACAGATATATCTATACTGGGAGACACGTAATGTGGAGATAAGAAGGACACACAAAAATCATCCAGACTGGGACTCCAACATTCTATAAATTGTCCTGTAATACTAATAACTGTACTTTACTGCTGTGATAGTATTGCAATTGGAGTATTGCAAAACTACTGTGGTCGTGCCATAATTATTGTGATAACACATTGGTGGGGTTACTGTAACGACAACACAACTTGGTAAAGCAATCCCCAAAAAATGCTTGTTGTATTTGATGGAATCATATATTGTTAGCTTACCCCGGTATATTAAATAAAATCGTAAAATTTATTACATGCCATTCCAACAATTGTTGTTAGCAACACTATACAAAATGTCTAATAACACATTAGTGACATAACTTTAGAGGCAGCAGTCATCATTATCGTTGACATTAGATGGTACGGTAGCAAGTTCCAAGTAGCAAGTGGGGCTGTCATGAGTGCACTGGACACTGAATATAATATTATGTTCGATGGAGTGCAGCAATCGAACCAGCCGACACTGTTTCATGGACCCAGGTGCATGGCCAGTCAGGTATGTAATGTCATACCAGCACATCCTGGTACATAGTTCACCACTGACTAGGGCAATGTTAAGTGAACACAATTATTCTAACTTTAAAATGGTTACAGAAAGATTCAAACTATGTATTAAACTCAGCTGGGAGTGTTATGATCTAACTACAGCTGTGTGCATCACAATGTTTATACTTGGGTAATTATTTTACAGTAAACAGTAATGAGAATGCATATACTAACCATGACAGTTTCAGTCACAGTGACCAAGAGGCCATCTGTTGCTACACAACGTCTTACCTATACTGGCCTCTCCCAGAATCAGGTAGGAGGGCACAAGTTCAATGCTGGACAGGCCATAGACATCAATGGCAAACTTGAGGGCTTGCATGGCGGCGGGAACAGCCTGCTCATGTTTGCCTTCAAACAGCAGCTTCTGTCCTGTGGTCCGCGTCAAGTCAATCATCTGCTTCTGTATAAACATGACAACACCTCTCATGTTTATCAGGTATTGTTTGGCAGCAAGAGATCTACACATTTAATGGTACATCATATTTACAGGCTTGAACATTTATACAACAAGAACAATAGCAAAAATATAAAGAGGTCGACTGTACTACTGATAATAGCGACAGACACACATTTAATTTTACTGTTATTAAATAGGATAAAATAACACAAAATTCAAAGATACAAATGCAGTTACCAACCATGTAACCACCAACATTTGAATTATAATACATTTATTGTATGCATGCAACTGAGCATAATTTTAGTATCAATAATGACTTCTTATGCGCTAATATCCTTGAAGATCAAGCTCCGTATTGTGACAACACCAAGGGCCTAAGCAATCTCGTAATCATAAATAATGCAGAAATAAGTACAGTTGTATTTCATAAACAAAAGTTACTAAATGATTATTTAAAAGAATACATGCATAATGTACCAATACAGTAATGTTCAAATAAAATGTAATAAATACATGTAAGTAATAACTTGTGTTGGGTGCACATTTCAATGATGTCTAGAAACCATCTTGTTGCTACACAATGTCTTACATATACTGGGTGGACTGGCCTCTCACAGAATCTAAATCTTACCTATACTGGGCTCTCCCAGAATCTAAGTCTTACCTATACTGGCCTCTCCCAGAGTCCAAGTCTTGCCTATACTGGCCTCTCCCAAAATTTAAGTCTTACCTATACTGGCCTCTCCCAGAGTCCAAGTCTTACCTATTCTGGCCTCTCCCAGAGTCTAAGTCTTACCTATACTGGCCTCTCCCAGAATCTAAGTCTTACCTATACTGGCCTCTCCCAGAATCTAAGTCTTGCCTATACTGGCCTCTCCCAAAATCTAAGTCTTACCTATACTGGCATCTCCCAGAATCTAAGTCTTACCTATACTGGCCTCTCCCAGAGTCTAAGTCTTACCTATACTGGCCTTTCCCAGAGTCTAAGTGTGTTTGTTGTGAGAGATGACTATAATCTATAAGTCTAAGTGTGTTTGTTGTGAGAGATGACTATACTCTATAAGTCTAAGTGTGTTTGTTGTGAGAGATGACTATATTCTATAAGTCTAAATGTGTTTATTGTGAGAGATGACTATAATATATAAGTCTAAGTGTGTTAGTTGTGAGAGATGACTATACTCTATAAGTCTAAGTGTGTTTGTTGTGAGAGATGACTATACTCTATAAGTCTAAGTGTGTTTGTTGTGAGAGATGACTATACTCTATAAGTCTAAGTGTGTTAGTTGTGAGAGATGACTATAATATATAAGTCTAAGTGTGTTAGTTGTGAGAGATGACTATATTCTATAAGTCTAAGTGTGTTTGTTGTGAGAGATGACTATACTCTGTAAGTTTAAGTGTGTTCGTTTTGAGAGATGACTATACTCTATAAGTCTAAGTGTGTTTGTTGTGAGAGATTACTATATTCTATAAGTCTAAGTGTGTTTTTTTGTGAGAGATTACTATATTCTATAAGTCTAAGTGTGTTTTTTGTGAGAGATGACTATACTCTGTAAGTTTACGTGTGTTAGTTGTGAGAGATGACTATACTCTATAAGTCTAAGTGTGTTTGTTGTGAGAGATGACTATATTCTATAAGTCTAAGTGTGTTTGTTGTGAGAGATGAATATACTCTATAAGTCTAAGTGTGTTTGTTGTGAGAGATGACTATATTCTATAAGTCTAAGTGTGTTTGTTTTGAGAGATGACTAGTCTCTATAAGTCTAAGTGCGTTTGTTGTGAGAGATTACTATATTCTATAAGTCTAAGTGTGTTTGTTGTGAGAGATGACTATACTCTGTAAGTTTAAGTGTGTTAGTTGTGAGAGATGACTATATTCTATAAGTCTAAGTGTGTTTGTTGTGAGAGATGACTATACTCTATATGTCTAAGTGTGTTAGTTGTGAGAGATGACTATACTCTATATGTCTAAGTGTGTTAGTTGTGAGAGATGACTCTACTCTGGTGGAGCTGACCGAGTACATGTAGATTTATAACCATCACTCTACCAACCTGTCGAAGCAGCATCTCATCTTTGCGATTTTGTCTGTCTTCACCCGAGTTGAGAAATGGTGCAGGGGCGCGGAGGTGGATCAGCAACGAACAAATCTTCTTGTGGATGCCTCGGTAGTCAATGCCTTGATGTTCCTTCGTACTGGTGGACATATAATGTATCATAATGACCACAGTGTATTTGCAAAGCTGTGTTTTATTTGATCATGGATTTCTTTACCCTAGTTGTTTAGAAGGGTAATCGTTCTGTATGAACCTTTCTTCAGACCTGTATTCTGTACAGTAAAATAATTAATGGAAAATCGTTCGAATGAATTTTTTTCCATGCTAGCATTATAATGAGCACATTATGAATCCAATCACATACGTATACTCGCTTATATGAGGAGACAATGACTAGAATTGACACCTAGAGATGTAAAGCTTCGAAATGAGATACTACATGCCATATTGTCATACGACTGACTGATACAGGTTCCCTGTTTGTTTATCAAAACATGACTTATTCATTTTCCGCCAATGTCCACCACCCCTTTTCCATTAATAACCATTGGGCAATTAGACGACCATTATTGTCACTGGTTTTTAGAGTTGTCCTTCTGTGGAATTAGTGAGTCCACTACATGTTACACAGTTACCCTGTGTGTGGGATCTTTTACTTCCCCTTGGAATCGACACCAGTTAAAAGACACCACCGCCTTTTAGTGTCTCTTCCAAAAGACACAGGCAATTTGAGGTGAAAAAAAATGCCTAAGTTTTGAAGGTACTTTTGCAGTTTAGGCCCGCACCTTGAAAAAACCATCAAAATGTTCACCTACAATGACCAAACTTCGTATGGTTTATCTACTACACCTGTACTACGCGTATGCACTTGTCACGTGATCCAAAAATAATAATTAATGCCTGAAATCGATCAAAATGTGTAAGTAAATAATGCGCTTTCCTCGTCGAGTCACTACTGCCACAGTGAACTCCGTCAGGTGGCGCCTGGAAAGCGCGTTATTTACTTACCCATTTTGATCGATTTCAGGCATTAATTATTATTTTTTGATCACGTGACAAGTGCATACGCGTAGTACAGGTGTAGTAAATACGCCCTGTGAAGTTTGGTCATCGTAGGTGATCATTTTGATGTTTTTTTCGAGGTGTGGGACTAAACTGCAAAAGTTCCGTTTTGAAATGGCGGCTGGTGGGATTGAACCACTCGAATGATAGTCCAGCACTCTACAGCACGACCACCGCTCCCCAAGTGTCACACATGCAGCTACAGTGCGCACTATATATTTTGATAATGAGGTATTTTAAGTTAATATTGCATTTTGTGTTGTAAATCAACAACAATTTTTTTCAAACAATAGACTACCATTTTCTCCCTGTATGGATTCTCAATCATGTACATTGATGAGGTCACTAATCATGTATCCTCATGTTTGGTGTTGTTTAAAAATGAACAAATTCATCTGTAAATGGTTAAGTGTGCTTGTGTGTGCTAAAATATCATAATAACATAGTGTATCACTGTATATATATATTCCATAAAAAACTCAAATTGTTAGCAAAGTCCTTATTTCGATTGAGGGGAATGTCTGCTTCTACTTCTACAATCTATCTTGTGCATACTCTATGTCATATATTCGCAAATGGCGTGTACCTCAACCGCTGCCAAATACGCAGTTAAGCCATAATTGGCATAAACCAGAAGGGAGCGATAATAAGTAGCATAGGTATACTTGCCAGTAATATGTTACCCTGCAGTCTAGACACTCAATAAAAGCTGGTTTTTGGCAAAGTTCACATAGTCGCTTAACCCCTTTGGGATTAGCCAAAGGATTAAGGGCCATGCTAGCTACAGTATTGCGGAACTGTTAAAACACCAGTCGTTTCTTCGTCGGTAAACTGTTTGTTTACAAATGGTTGCCATAATGACACGCGCCCCGTGACTCCGCGCCAATGCACTAGATGTCAGCATCAGTACTATACTAACTACTGACGCCTGGCGATAAGGCTGTGAAACCAGCCAATCCTCGACTTGACCTCTGCTTGGAAAAACAATTTCGTCCTTTGTTTTATAGCGGTTATTGAGGCTCGCCAATATATGATAGTTAGTGTTATTATATGTTAGATATAAACGAACTAGAACAAAATTAGAAGAGAGCGCTAACATCCACCTGAAATTACAGGACAAACATCCCAATTAAGTAGGTCCTAGGGTTTAATTTGCATAATATTTGAAGAGCGTGTGCGTGTGCGTGTGCGTGTGCGTGTGCGTGTGCGTGTGCGTGTGCGTGTGCGTGTGCGTGTGCGTGTGCGTGTGCGTGTGCGTGTGCGTGTGCGTGTGCGTGTGCGTGTGCGTGTGCGTGTGCGTGTGCGTGTGCGTGTGCGTGTGCGTGTGCGTGTGCGTGTGCGTGTGCGTGTGCGTGTGCGTGTGCGTGTGCGTGTGCGTGTGCGTGTGCGTGTGCGTGTGCGTGTGCGTGTGCGTGTGCGTGTGCGTGTGCGTGTGCGTGTGCGTGTGCGTGTGCGTGTGCGTGTGCGTGTGCGTGTGCGTGTGCGTGTGCGTGTGCGTGTGCGTGTGCGTGTGCGTGTGCGTGTGCGTGTGCGTGTGCGTGTGCGTGTGCGTGTGCGTGTGCGTGTGCGTGTGCGTGTGCGTGTGCGTGTGCGTGTGCGTGTGCGTGTGCGTGTGCGTGTGCGTGTGCGTGTGCGTGTGCGTGTGCGTGTGCGTGTGCGTGTGCGTGTGCGTGTGCGTGTGCGTGTGCGTGTGCGTGTGCGTGTGCGTGTGCGTGTGCGTGTGCGTGTGCGTGTGCGTGTGCGTGTGCGTGTGCGTGTGCGTGTGCGTGTGCGTGTGCGTGTGCGTGTGCGTGTGCGTGTGCGTGTGCGTGTGCGTGTGCGTGTGCGTGTGCGTGTGCGTGTGCGTGTGCGTGTGCGTGTGAGTGTGCGTGTGCGTGTGCGTGTGCGAGTGCGTGTGCGTAAGCGTTTGCGTGCGTGTAGGTGTGCATGCGCGCGCCCGAGTATGTTTGTACATGTATATGGAAGGATACAATTATATCCTTTAACGTCGTGCATAGTTTATATAAATACCAGCCAAGGTCTGACAACGACCACCAACGGGACTGGCGCTGTATTCCACAGACTGAGCTACTTGAAGTCGCACGTGACGTCGTGCTGGCGACTGCACTTATTACTCCGTGACGTCATGCTGGCGACTGCACTTGTACTGGTGGATCAATTTCTCGAGTTGTCGCAGTCACTCTGGAGACTACGACACATGTGGCGTAAAGTCGATTCACTCTGCTTGAGAGTGTACGGTGGCGCCGTGGCTAGAACTTCGCAACTCAGTTGACGGATCTTATAATGGATCCTGGGTTTGAAATCTATAATGGATCCTGGGTTTGAATCCTAAAATGGATCCCGGGTTCGAATTCTATAATGGATCCTAAGTTTGAATCGTATAATGGATGCTGGGTTTGTTTGAATCGTATAATGGATCTTGGGTTCGAATCGTATAATGGATCCTGGGTTTGAATCGTATAATGGATCCTGGATTCGAATCGTATAATGGATCTTGGTTTTAATCATATAATGGATCCTGGGTTCGAATCCTATAATGGATCCTGGATTCGAATCCTATAATGGATCTTGGAATTCGAATCGTATAATGGATCCCGGGTTCGAATCCTAGAATGGCTCCTGAGTTCGAATACTATAAAAGATCCTGGGTTCGAATACTATAATGGATCCTGGGTTCGAATCCTATAATGCTGCCGGTTCAAAATTCGTCCATTCCACATTAGCTGTATTTAGCACGTAGGTAGAGATTTATGTATGAAGTCTTTGCGCATGGCGGATTGCTTTCAAGTGAAGCGATAACGTTCCAACGGACATGTCTCTCAGGGCGAGAAGAAGAAAGCGCTTTCCAGAATAAAACGATCTTTGACCCTCTCGACTGGACTCCCAATATTTAGGGATGAGGCGTGTTTTCAGGGGGTGGGAATGGAGGGTTCTTGAGAGTCCGAATGTGGATTTATTGAGGAGCTTCGCGGGAGGGGAAGGGGAGGGGTGCAGTTTCTTCACGTTTCTACACCAATGTTGTCGTTTGGAGAGTAATTAGTAGCACACCGTCGTCAAGCAGCGGCTCTTATGGGGCCCGCGCCAGGCAAAGTTCTGAGGGACTCGTTCAGCGTCGACCTTGGACCAGACGTGTAACTGTTCTTGTCAATGGCTATCGATCGAACATCACACACATACAATACTTGCTAAATAGCATAACGTAAACACAGTGCTGCTTTGGTCGTACGGTCGCACGTAATGATACTGTTCCAGTGATCTGTGGAGCTGCTGATGTGAACTTCAAATTGAGACGAGGAATCTAATGAACGGCAAAGCAGGAAGCACCGCCCACCAGGGCCAATTGCCAACAATCCAAATTCGTTTCTGGATCGACTACGGCATTGGCATTGTGCTAATTGCAAGGCGAGGATCAATATGTTTGCCATCTGTGAAACTGGAACTCCATTTAGAGCCGTCGCGGGATTGATGTGGAGATTGCAGGCACACGCAAATTTTACCGAACGTTCGGGGTGTCACGTGGAGTGTCACGTGGAGTGTCGCGTGGAGTGTCACGTGGAGTGTCACGTCGAGTGCAACGTGAAGTGTCACGTGGAGTGTCAAGAAGTTGACGCTATGGACAATCAGTTTATCAGTGGTGGATCGAAAGAGAGTAATTAAGGAGCACAATATATAATTGTGTGCGTGCGTGCGTGCGTGCGTGCGTGCGTGCGTGCGTGCGTGCGTGTGTTAGTTTGCCTGTTAAGTTTGTCCTAGTTTTTCCTGAAGTGCGTCATTGGTCATTGACTTTGATTGGTTTATGGTTTGTAGATGACATGACATAGACGCCAGTAGATTGGTGTGCATGTTTCCGGCGACCGTCCCGAGCTGTGTAAACAGTCCATTAATCAACTGAGGACATTTCACGTAATTTGCGTTGCGAAAACCTGCTCATATTTCTTTTGATAAAAGATATGTCAGGAAACCGTCCTTTGCGTGTAGCAAAATATGGATGATTTACACTTTCCCAGTTGTTATACTGGGAAAAAAGAGAAGCTGCCAAGAAAATGTTGTCGTCCGACACTTAGCTAATGAGTGACTTCAGTACTCATCACTTAAGTGGAAAGGAACATAATGCGAAACCAAGGAAGTACAATACAGGCCTTTACTCATGTTGTAGGAGGCTTCCTGTGTTTTGTTGTGCACAGTAAACGGTGAAGACGACAGGCGTACGTCAGCCACCGTGCTAGCCAGTGCCACTGATACCACACAATATCACGACAACAGCGGTATTTATCGACATTAATTTCATTTTCTGTCCGACCGTCGTCGTTTTGAATATACGAGTATTGCTGCACTTGCATGGCGTGGCTGTCTCTGATTTATGTGCGTTGAAACCATCGTATACCTACGTGAGCGCTTTATGGTGCGTACGTCTTTTTTCACATATGGTCACCATTGCCATCATGGTTGTTAGTTGTGAACTACCAAACTATCCAGGCAGGGGACTTGCATTTTTGTTATAACAATAACACAACGATGTGTCACCAAACCACACATGACCCCCCGGCCTACCCCAAACCACACATGACCCCCCGGCCTACCCCAAACCACACAAGACCCCCCGGCCTACCCCAAACCACACATGACCCCCCGGCCTACCCCAAACCACACATGACCCCCCGGCCTACCCCAAACCACACAAGACCCCCCGGCCTACCCCAAACCACACATGACCCCCCGGCCTACCCCAAACCACACAAGACCCCCGGCCTACCCCAAACCACACAAGACCCCCCGGCCTACCCTAAACCACACATGACCCCCCAGGCCTACCCCAAACCAGGCATGAACCCCCGGCCTACCCTAAACCACACATAACCCCCCGGCCTACCCCAAACCACCCATGAACCCCCGGCCTACCCCAAATCACACATAACCCCCCGACCTACCCCAAACCACACATGACCCCCCGACCTACCCCAAACCACACATGACCCCCCGGCCTACCCCAAACCACGCATGAATCCCCCAGGCCTACCCTAAACCACCCATGAACCCCCCGGACCAACCCCAAACCACACATGACCCCCGGCTTACCCCAAACAACACATGACCCCGGCTTACCCCAAACAACTCAGGAACCCCCGGGCCTACTCCAAACTACACATGAACCCCCGGCTTTCACCAAACCACGCATAAACACCCGGCCTACCCAAAACCACGCATGAACTCGCCAGACCTACACCAAACCACGCATGAACACGCTAGGCCTTCACCAAACCATGCATGAACACGCCAGACCTACCCCAAACCATACATGAACACGCCAGACCTACACCAAACCACGTATGAACCCCCCTGGAGGGGATATCATACGTGAGCATGTTGTTTATTCGGTGAGTGAGACAAACATGTCAGAGAAACGTTGATGTAGCAGAACGTTTCACAGATAACAACTGTTTTGAAAATTAATCCATTTAGAGATAAAGATGTGTTGTTCATTGAAAAAGCGTGCAAATTCATCATCTCGTGAACAGGCTGTTGAAAGGTCATATTTACATTTCGAGCGCGCTGAACGTTTTTTTTACAACTATGGCTTTCACAGTGTACACAATCAAGTCTGTTAAGAGAAATAATAATACTAAATATATATTCGTTGCTGATATGACTGTGGTGTCCTTCCTCCTCCGTACACACGCGGTGTGCATTCATAATATGCCCAATCCCTATTTATACTGGTCGAACGCAGTTGTAGCTATTCAGAATGTGGATAAAAACAACTCTGTTCTGTATGATTGTTCTGTAATTGATTCTGTTGTATTATCTATACTACTGCGTGGCATTGCTTTAGTATTACTAATATTAACAAAACACTGGGTTCGAGTCAATTTCCACGGCAAATCCAAGCTCAGTGGCGCAATAAAGCTAAAGGTTTAAGAATTGTCATCCTCATTGTTACGAGCAAATGGTCGATACTTTATTTTACATAAGGTATATACATATAAATGGAATTTATATTATTATATTTTTTGCAATTTATGTAAAATAATTATTGTACTACAGCAATTATGTGTTAAATAGTGTTGTATTCTTAGCTCAAATTAACAGCTTATGTTATTAATATTATGTTATTAGATTTTACCTACGATTTGAAACTAAAAGAAGTATGAAAATGAAATGACAGAGAAATTCGTTGTATGCAATAAAATCGGAACATCAAAACCATAAATATAAATTGCAAAAAGGTACCTAAAAGATGTTTTTTCGGTACAACTTATAGCCTAAGACCTATGTTCTATCAATTATTTAATAAAATCAAAACATTTATTGATTTGTCTTTGTTAAAAAACATTGTCGGATCTCGTATGTTACATGTTTTCACTGATCATCGTGTTTTAAAACTATAT
>OZ024862.1:19790696-19818196 GCA_964017155.1 Oasisia sp. SBJ-2009
TTTTATAGGTGTAATGCGAGGTTTTTAGAGACCATCATCGGGGTCATTGCGCTGCGCTGCTGTACCCAGTCGCTACTGTACCCAGTGGCTATTGTACCCAGTCGCTACTGTACCCAGTCGCTACTGCGTCAGCCACGGGAACAGCGCAAGTACCCTCCCCAATGTGTAGACAGATACCCGACTGGTGGGAATCTCTATATAACGAAAGACTCATTCGCATCCTGAACATTACATGTAACACAACCAATGTGCGACTGAAATAACATAACATTATATAATTTGCCCGGGCCGACCACACTCTTTGTGTGCGATTTCATAGGCTGAAGTTAAAAGAGATGTTCTGCAAAATGGAAACCGGGGGTACTGTAGGGTGGCACTGACGTAATCAGCCGACCCCTGGCATGCGAAGATGGAAACCATAAGGGTGTAGTTTTTTTGGTAGAGTCTCAGAGGGTATCAATCGATGTTTTTGAGACCCTCAACAGCTAAAAAATTGTGTACGTCGCCGAAAAATCGTAAAAACACACCCCTTCTTCCGGTTTCACGATCCAGCGGACAGCGGAGTGATGCAGAATATTAATTTCCTTTCAACATAAATGTTATTGTTAACGCATTATTATTACACCTGCATTTCGCAAGCGCGTTCCCAAATATGAGTATTTGTTGCGATGTATGACAAATGCTAAATCGTTCGCGAAATTCGCAGCTAGATAATCTCGCGAGATTATTATTGACTGTTTTATTTTTGTGTTGGCCCGTCGGGGCTCGTGATTGTTATGCAAGATTGTTCACTATGATACAGGACTGCAAGACAGCCCGAGACACAGCATGCAAATATGGATAGATTCTGCAAATGATTATTTATTGGGAAACTGCGCAATCGAGTGAGCCATGAGATTTACGAATCTGCATAATAATATCACCCATTTAACCTGTCCGACAGGACACACCGGCACTGCCGTGGATAAAGGGGTCACGTGATGGTGTAAGCAGGTGATAGAGAGACGCCTTGGATTATGGATTAAGACTGTTTACTTCTTTGTTGATTTACTGCACTCAATATTTCCCCTGATGCAGTCTCAGTGACCGCTTGTCCGTTTAGTCACGCAGTTTGTATGGGCCGTGTTTAATCGCGATTCGGTTGCTACAACGTTGACGTAGGTGATGCTTATATGGAGGCTGCGCGCGTTTGAAGGCAATCTACAGCCTATTGTGCCGCGTGTCAGTCGGAGGAGGTGGACTGGGCGCCGGCTGTCACTCAGGCGACCGGTCGTGCGAGCAACGCCTCTACCGGTGCACGCCGGACGCTGACCGCGCCAGACTGCAGCAGCAGGCTCGCCAAGAAGAGCTACTTCATTGCACCGACGGACGGATGTCGTTGAACTGCCTTGAGGCCACACAGCGCATCTCCACGAGTGTCGGTCTCAGAACTACCCCATCTCTATATGTCACGCCGTGTGGAGGCAGTGTTCGCGTCATTACTCAAAGTGACACACAGGAAGCGCGTGTCTGCTAGCTTGCAATCTCGATTTCAAGCGGCTTCAGTTGCACAATTCGCGGTCTCGTTTACGGGGCGAGGACATCCTCAATCAGGCGTCAGCCGGGTTCTGTAAAGACTCGACACATCCGTCTGATGAGATGGCGTGCGGTACGCCTCATCTCGCCAGTCTGTGTCGCTGATTGAGCAATTTCGTTGGTGTCATTCGTCGCTGTCAATGTAAAGTGTCGCCAAGTTGGACGTGTACTGAGCCGTCGCAGGGAGGCACGAATAGACGATGATGACCCGTGACAGCGCTGGGGACCGACTGCTTCCCGCGCTGCGCATCCAGTGAGGACAGGCAGTGTCTGGCAAGTCCAGTCGACCTCTTATTGTCCTCAAGTATCTTTTTGCGTCGGTGACGTTGTGGGTTTCTTACAACGAGTGTATCAAATGTACCACGCAGTTGAAGCTCTTCAAGATGCGTTGATGATTTCTTGATTAATACTGACGTATCTCTGTTCGTTTTCGTATCGGATGTAAGCATTTTGAGGGTTGAAACAGGGCGGATACTTAAAAAGAAACGCCAACGTGACAGAATATTCAATAATTAATCTACTGACAATCGTGACACCATCCGTGTCACAGCAGACGTGTCTTACCGTCTCGGGACATCCGCGATATCTCGCAACAACGCCGCCCCTGCCAACACCCGGGACGCCGACTACAGCTGTTGTACACATGCGTTAAGCGGTAAGTCAAGTGGCCGCCTATCGTCATTCCAGTTCGATGGCATGTTTTATGTCCCTATTGCAATGATGCGTTCTAGTTTCATTTAAAATCTTTAGTGGAACCTGCACTGATTATGTATTTTGTTTTCAATTATACTTACAACATGAGAATGCAGTTCACCTTTTTAAGACGTAAATGATCGCATATCTTGAAGATGGAACGTGTCCTTTTATGACAACCCACAGATATGTCAGGTCGTAGACTCAAAAGTTGGTGGTTCCGTCTCTACGCCCGCTGGTAAAGACACTGTGTACAGTTATATAGCGTGGAATACGTCCACACAACGCAACTCTCCCGATACTAAGTGTTCTACTCATTCTGTACGAATTCTTAAATCTTTGCATTGGCTTCTTGTCGTATAAGTTTAAAGGTTTGCCAGACACTATCTTGTCAACAACCAACGTATTTACATTAATTATTAATTCTTGTAAGGAAACCTATCGAGTTCGGATCATGTAGTATTCATTATTACTTTTTGTTCCTAGAGATAGTATTATTAGCAAGATAACTACGGCCTTTTTGTAACAGCGCCAACTCCTGGAACACGTTCTTTCTGAATGTTTGAACAGTAGAAACTACTACACAATTCCGCCCTCATTTAACAACTTACCGTGCTTATCAGCCACACCTCCCTGTGTATTTATCTTTTTAAGATTGACTAATCCTGTTGCTTTGATGCGCACCTAAGCTTGGTTTCCAATGGCTTAGGAGCAATAGATGTAACCTTATTATTATTATTATTATTATTATTACTACAACTATGTTACAATCGCTGTTTCTGGGAAGAACCTGACGGAGGAAGGACAATAAATACAGTTGATTTCGAAAGCAGAACATTTCCAAGCCTTCGTCGGGTTGTAGCAAATCAGCAGCGCAGCCGATCTCTGCTTCAATAGCCCATCTCTGCTTCAGTAGCCCACCTCTGCTTCAGTAGCCAATTTCTGCTTCAATAGCTCATCACTGCTTCAGTAGCCCATCTCTGCTTCAGTAGCCCACCTCTGCTTCAGTAGCCTACCTCTGCTTCAACAGCCCACCTCTGCTTCAGTAGCCCATCTCTGCTTCAGTAGCCCATCCATGCTTCAGTAGCTCATCATTGCTTGCTTCAGTAGCCCATTTCTGCTTGCTTCAGTAGCCCATTTCTGCTTGCTTCAGTAGCCCATTTCTGTTTGCTTCAGTAGCCCATCTCTGCTTGCTTTTCAGTAGCCCATCTCTGCTTCAGTAGACCACCTCTGCTTCAGTAGCCCATCTCTGCTTCAGTAGCCCATCTCTGTTTCAGTAGCCCATCTCTGCTTCAGTAGCTCATCATTGCTTGCTTCAGTAGCCCATTTCTGCTTGCTCCAGTAGCCCATTTCTGCTTGCTTCAGTAGCCCATCTATGCTTCAGTAGCCCATCTCTGCTTCAGTAGCCCATCTCTGCTTCAGTAGCCCATTTCTGCTTCAGTAGCCCATCTCTGTTTCAGTAGCCCATCTCTGCTTCAGTAGCCCATCTCTGCTTCAGTAGCCCATTTCTGCTTCAGTAGCCCATTTCTGTTTCAATAGCCCATCTCGTCTTCAGTAGCCCATCTCTGCTTCAGTAGCCCATTTCTGCTTCAGTAGCCCATCTCTGCTTCAGTAGCCCATCTATGCTTCAGTAGCCCATCTCTGCTTCAGTAGCCCATCTCTGCTTCAGTAGCCCATTTCTGCTTCAGTAGCCCATCTATGCTTCAGTAGCCCATCTCTGCTTCAGTAGCCCATCTCTGCTTCAGTAGCCCATTTCTGCTTCAGTAGCCCATTTCGGTTTCAGTAGCCCATCTCTGCTTCAGTAGCCCATCTCTGCTTCAGTAGCCCGTCTCTGCTTCAGTAGCCCGTCTCTGCTTCAGTAGCCCATCTTTGTTGGCTTCAGTAGCCCATCCCTGCTTCAGTAGACCACCTCTGATTCAGTAGCCCATCTCTGTTTCAGTAGCCCATCTGTGCTTCAGTAGCCCATCTGTGTTTCAGTAGCCCATCTGTGCTTAAGTAGCCCATGTCTGCTTCAGTAGCCCATCTCTGCTTCAGTAGCCCATCTCTGCTTCAGTAGCCCATCTCTGTTGGCTTCAGTAGCCCATCTCTGCTTCAGTAGCCCGTCTCTGCTTCAGTAACCCATCTCTGTTGGCTTCAGTAGCCCATATCTGCTTCAGTAGCCCATCTCTGCTTCAGTTGCCCATCTCTGCTTCAGTTGCCCGTGTCTGCTTCAGCAGCCCATCTCTGCTTCAGTAGCCCGTCTCTGCTTCAGTTGCCCACCTCTGCCTCAGTTGCCCGTGTCTGCTTCAGCAGCCCATCTCTGCTTCAGTAGCCCGTCTCTGCTTCAGTAACCCATCTCTGTTGGCTTCAGTAGCCCATATTTGCTTCAGTAGCCCATCTCTGCTTCAGTTGCCCATCTCTGCTTCAGTTGCCCGTGTCTGCTTCAGCAGCCCATCTCTGCTTCAGTAGCCCGTCTCTGCTTCAGTTGCCCACCTCTGCCTCAGTTGCCCGTGTCTGCTTCAGCAGCCCATCTCTGTTTCAGTAGCCCGTCTCTTCTTCAGTAGCCCGTCTCTGCTTCAGTATCCCATCTCTGCTTCAGTAGCCCATCTCTGCTTCAGTAGCCCATCTCTGCTTCAGTAGCCCATCTCTGCTTCAGTAGCCCGTCTCTGCTTCAGTAGCCCGTCTCTGCTTCAGTAGCCCATCTCTGCTTCAGTAGCCCATCTCTGCTTCAGTAGCCCATCTCTGCTTCAGTAGCCCATCTCTGCTTCAGTACCACATCTCTGCTTTACTAGTCTATCTCTGCTTCAGTAGCCAATAACATGATTTGTCGATCACAGTCTCGCCCAAATAATTATAATCACATATGTCCCGTCATTCAGGAACTGTACTGTGAACGTTATGAAGATAATCGTGAGTATTATAATAACAAAGACTACAACATACCGTTGTTATTTAGACAACGTTACAGATGTGTCGTTATGATAATAAACTGTCATGCGTTACTTTGTAGTTAAACCGTTTACAAGTATATTTTTCATATTTTACTAATACAATTTCGATACTATTTTGTATTAGTGATTCACTATGATTTTATTGATCTTTGTTATATTCCAGTTGCGGTATTTTAATCGTGATTGATTCAGTTGTTAATATAGCAGTTAAAGCAAGTCCTATCATCTGAACATATAATCATCGAAAACTATTTTCAAATTAGATGTGCTAATTTATATATGTGAATATATTAAAGCATTTTCAACTGGGCGTCGTGCAAATAGCGATCGCGTTGTGCACTGTCGGTAGGCTACATATATTTTCCATGCCTTGGCTGGCTGCTAACACACATATGTAGCACATGTTCCACTGATATATTCGCCTCGCATGTCAAACGATAGCTGGAATTCTCGTGGACGCACGCAGTGGGGCTTTTTGTCTATATCTCAATAAAGGCGCTAATGCGTTCGGCTATTTGGTACTTTAGAGAGTCGGGACACATAATACGATTCCTACAGAGGATGGAACTGTAATGGAAAATTAATTGCTGTGCTACTTATTGGCTATTGGAATCGTAAAGTGCGCTAACAATATCATCTATAGATTCTGGGGACGATGTTAAACCAATAGGTAAACCATCATTAAACTGAATCCGTTTTAATAACGCGGGAGCTTTTTTCGAAATATACACATCGCCACCGTATCAAGGAGGAACTTATTTCCGTGACACACGGACGGAAGCGTCCAGTGGTGCGACCTGGTGTTGACAGTATTCAGTGTACTGATAAGGAGCGAACTAAACTGTAAACAGTAAACTAAGATTTATGTACTCGGAGTAACTCCTGAGAATGTTTGTGGAACGTTGACATGTAGTCTATTTTTTTCACTGTGCCATCACTTAATATATTTCTGCATTTGTGTATTAAAAACGAGAAGAAACAGGTTTTATAAACATTTCCGTAACTATCAAATATGTAAATAAAACATGTCTGATCCCCTCGTGACTATTCTCGTAATTTGGTTTGTAAAGCCGCATACGGTCATAACAAAACTGCCAGTTCTATAATTACTTCAGTTACTCCCCCCGTTTAATACACCCGTAGACAGAAACGCCGACAACATGAACGTGCGGCCATACGAGGAGGACTTGATGACGTACGACAACTTCCGGTTGCACAAGCAGCTGCAGCTGTACGTGCCCCCGGTGCTGCTCCTGCTCGGCTCCGTCGGCAACGTGCTGTCGCTCGTCATCCTCACGCGGCCCGCCATGAGGAAGTACTCGGCTTACGTCTACCTCGCCGTGCTCGCTGCCGCCGACACCCTCGTCCTGTACGTCGGCCTCATGCGTCTGTGGCTGGGTCAGTTGACAGGCCACGACCTGCTGGTCGCCTCCGACTGGACGTGTCGCCTCGTCACCGTCGTCGCCTACACCCTCAGCGACTACTCTGGCTGGCTCATCATCGCCGTCACGCTCGAGCGGTACGTGGCCGTGTGCCACCCTCTCGCCACGTCCATGGGGGGCAGTCAGCGCGCCAAGACTCTGGCCACGCTCGGCGGGCTGTTGGCTGTGCTCACCGCTGTCAATGTCCACTTCTTGTGGACAGTTCGCGTGGTGGACACCGAGTACGGCAACTCGACGATATCAACGTGCGCCGGCGCCGACTACGAGGTGCTGGTGGCGGAGGTCTGGCCGTGGGTCGATGCTGCCATATACTCTTTCGTGCCCTTCCTCGTCATCATCGTTCTCAACACGCTCATCATACGACAGGTGAGTGTACGACAGGTAAAACAGTTAACAGGTACATGATATGACAGTTGATCATTCGACAGGAAATTACACTTGAGGTAGATCATTCGGCAGGTACGTTGAACGCCAGGTAAATTATACGTCAGGCAAGCTGTACGCCAAGGTAATTGCCCAACAGAAAAGTTGCACGCCAGGTAAATCCTATGCGAGGTATTTGTACGTTAGTTAAATCATACGATGCATAAATTGTACGTCATGTACATCGTACAACAAGTAAGTCGTATGGCAGGTAGAATAATATGATATGTAAATTGTACGACTGATAAATCGTACACCAAGTAAGTTGTACGTCAGGGCAGCGGTATGCCGGGTAATTTATACATATAAACAATAATGTAAGCAGACAGGTAAGTCACTTGACACGTGAAGTAAGTATATTACAGATACATTTTCAGAGAAGTGGATCATAGGAGAGTAAAGTCATGACTCAGGTAAGGTAACAGTATGCCTGCTAAGATCGGCAACGTTCTGTGACTATGATAGATACTGCATACGACCGGTAACCCACAGTCACACACATACCTGTTTAGCGATGCGACAATGCCATACGCCAGGTATCTCAAACGCAAGCTAAACCTTAACCAAGTAAGATATTGCCAGGTGCGACCTCCAAGTAAGTGTCGTGACAGAATTACACATAAGATATGACAGTTTACGCGTCCGTTGGAAATACAACTGAATATCATTTGCTTATCCACTTCAGTGTGTTGAGATACGGAAACTTCTGGTAACTTATGGGAACTTCCGGTTATTCACAGGTGATCCGCTCACGCCGTGAACGCGTCCGCCTCCTCGTCAACACTTCCGGCTCTCGCTTCTCTCTGGACGCGGGCGAGCGGCGGACGTGCATCGAGAACAGCCGCATCACGGTGATGCTCCTCACCGTGTCCTTCGTCTTCCTCTCGCTCACCATGCCCGTCAACGTCACCATGATCGCCGCCAAGCTGCACCCGAGAGTCGCCGTCGACGTCGGCGTCATGGTCAACCTGCGCCTGCTGCAGACGATGGCCGAGCTGCTCATGTACTCGAACCATTCCATCAACTTCCTGCTCTACTGCGCCATCGGCCAGAAGTTCCGGCAGAACCTGTTCCGTCTGTGTTCTTGCAGACAGCGGTCGCGCCGGGCTCACAATGTCGATAGCAACATGTACCCGCTGATGCGTGCGACCAGCGGCCGTAAAGACACGGCCGTCGTGACGGAGAGTCTGGGGCTCGGGTCGAACACACGTAGGAGCACGTGCACCCACCGGGTGTGACCCCACCACGGGACCCGTGTGAGCAGCCTCGGCAACGTGCCTTAAGCACAGCCGCAGGGACTAGTATGCATATAGAGGCTAAACTCGCAGGAGACACGTTCCCATTCAAAATGAACATTCATACCACATTCATGTATTTGTAAATTACTGACAATGTCCAGTGACAGTAAGGGACCGTAAACTGACTGGATATTCGAACTTCATAATTCCTTAATTTGATTGTATTTTTAGAAGTCGAAATAATCTTGACCAACTTTAGATGGCTGTCATCATTAAATGGCGGCAATATTCAACGACTCTGATGTGTACCACTGTTGTACCAACACAATAACCAAAACTATGTCTTTGTTTAATAATGTATCGACGTTGTGTTTAACTACTGCATGCATTGCATCGTTCTTGTGTTTTCTGTTATGGTATGTGACGGTATGTCAACTAAAATCAAATTAGATGGCTACTTGTTTTCGTAATAACACCACTAACCGGTATTTGCTGTAATGTGCCTTTCAAGTGGTAAGTGGCTAAATGATTGAACATTGTTAAAAAACTATTTATGCATCTTGTGTCCCGCATGTTTTTTCTAGGCTTCTAGCGAGGTTCCACGTAGAATACACATCGCGCATCGTTGCAGACACATACAATAATTGCTATGGTGGGTACACGTAAGAGCACTACACGCTCACTTGGCGGACTGGCAGGTGAGAACAGGGCAGTGAAGGTGTAGAAAATTAACGAGAAATCTTGGATCATTATCTGAGCCAGGCTCAGCCCTGATACATAGAACTGAGAGAACAACATTTTAATATTGACGAAATTGTGAAAACCAGTATAATATAATTTCTTCAAGTTTCTTCCACCATCTTTTGTTTCCTACGCATTTGGTTCGGTTTTCACTTTACATAAGGATTTAAAGTTATCACTAATTGTTTTAAAAAGCTTCTTTAAAATGTTTTATGTCTGACAGTTATGTACTATGTGCAGTTTCTTCCTTTTATGACAGGTTTTAGAAAGTTTTAAAGTGTGCTTTTAGTGTTTTCAGGATGTTTTCCACGTCCTGTACCAGTTGTTTCTCTAAACCCTATTTCACAGTTGTGTGCGCCAAGGGCGGTTTGAGAGAGAGAGAGAGGAGTGTGGGAGAGAGAGAGAGGGAGAGGGAGACGGAGAGGGAGAGAGAGAGGGATAGGGATAGGGATAGGGATAGTGAGACGGAGGAGAGGCGGGAGAGGGGGCAGAGGGGCAGAGGCAGAGGCAGAGGGGGAGATACAGAGGGGAGAGGCAGAGAGGGAGAGGCAGAGGGGGAGAGGCAGAGAAGGAGAGGCAGAGGGAGAGGGTACAACAAACCTCCAACTGCATCCGTTGAGCATCGCAAAAAGCGTCGTTATCATTTCGCCACTTCAGAACATCAAACGTCTTTGCTGTGGTCCGCCTCGGCTCCACGTATTACATCAAAGGGCGGGCGGGATAGAGGTAAAAGGTGCAGTGGTGTATCATAACTTCATATTTGAGGACTCTTAGGCTTCTAGGGGCACTTAACGGGGCAAGAAAGGTCTAGATAAAATACCAATTCTACAAACCAAGAGAGCTCTAGCCCTAAAGATCCCCCGGGATCTGTTTATGTGCACATATATCTAACCAACGTAACATATGTTATACTGCATCCCATGGTCTCATCGTTGCTTCGCCCTCCTCAATCATTGCGACATCTATAGAATGTCCAATAGTGTAAATACAAGCTAACATACGGAGTTTTTATCATTTTGTTTTAATATTGCAAACCTTACCAATATAATCAAAACAATTACATTGTTCGTTAGAATGGTTTACTCGTCGTGAACAGCTGCCTGATGTCAAAGTATAGAAACATAACACAGTTAACTTTATCACGACATTTTTATCGGATCTCGTCAGAAATAATTAATAATTTGTTCGATAAATTAAACCTATACATAAAACTGAAATATACATAAAACTTAATTAACTCATCTTAACTGATAGTAGATTGTGTTATGTTTTGGGAAATGTGTATGACGTAGAACTAAAATGAATTGACTTGGCAAGAGGCCAATAACTGACACCTTTAGTTTTTGTTATTTCCATTGAGTTTTATTCTCATATCATCCCCGCATACTACGACGCATAAACACAATCCAAACGTTTACAGCCGTCAGGGACAAAAACCTGCTCAGTGAATAAAAATCAGGAAGGAAATAAACACAGATGCTTGTTCGAATTAGCAGCCGTTAAACGGTGATAAATGCTGTCAGTAAATCGCGCCAGTCGCCGAAATCGTTCGGCTAGTCTGTTACAATGTGCGATTTACTTCCTTGTGATGTCGATAGGAACGGATTAACGCGTCTAGGGAGTGGCGGATACCCACGGACAAGAATAATGGCCTTTAACGATGATTTACGGTCGTCTACGCGAGCGTATCTCGGCGCGTGTTTGTCTCCCGCAGGTGTGTTGTGTTGCGCGGGAAATCTCCCGCGCGTTGCCATGACTGCTGCCGAATTGATTTTTTTGTTGACCAGCGACTTCCGGCTTAGGCGCCATTGCAACAGAATGGGTGTTGACTTGTTCGTCGGAATATATAACCTGATTCGTAGTAATTCAATAATGTTCGCACGTACGTTTGAAAACAAACACGCTCACGGCACGGCATCACGTGGATCATCTCGATTGAGCATTTGACGCGAAGTTGTTATTTTTATTAGACAAACTCAAGTCAAGCCAAAGAGGACTAGTCCTACACTGAATTATGAATAGGCCTACATATATAGTAGGGCCCAGAATAATGGTCTACCCATAAGCTGTCTATAAAGTGACATGCTAACTTTGGTGGCAACCTGACAGTTTCTTCTCCAAATGAAGAGGTCCACTCGTTCTAAATTCAATCGCTTCTTTGGCCCCCAGCTTGGCTTGTGGTCGCCCAAATAGCGAAGAACAAAAGACCCACAACGATGTATTTCCGTTCTAAAAAGTAGTTTCAGCAAACACTGTGTTTAAGGATGTCGAAAGTTGATATTAATCTTTAATATGTACGAGGGCATACACAATACGGAAACGGAACTTCTTCCCAGACAGAAAACGCATTCTAGAACAGTACACAGGCACCATCCCCGCCCGCCATAGTGCGCTATTGACCACACCAGTCTCAGTATCCACTGGCAGATCGTTTTGCGAAACTCTGAATATAAGCCCAGCCAATTGTATCACTTGCCGGGTAGTTCCGATGTCTTAGTTTCAGCCACAGCCCCGTGAGAATGGTCAAACGTGTGGTTATATTGGCAATCTCTGACTTGATGGCTTCGTCTTCGAGATGGTTGGTCGGATGTAACTAGAAGTTATACAGCGCTGGTTGGTCGGATGTAACTATGTGTTATACAGTGCTGGTTGGTCGGATGCAACTATGAGTTATACAGCACTGGTTGGTCGGATGTAACTAGGAGTTAGAGCGCTGGTTGGTCGGATGTGTCTAGGAATTAGAGCGCTGGTTGATCGAATGTAACTAGGAGTTAGAGCGCTGGTTGGTCGGATATAACTAGGAGTTAGAGCGCTGGTTGGTCGGATGTAACTAGGAGTTAGAGCGCTGGTTGGTCGGATGTAACTAGGAGTTAGAGCGGTGGTTGGTCGGATGTAACTAGGAGTTAGAGCGCTGGTTGGTCGGATGTGACCAGGAGTTAGAGCGCTGGTTGTTCGGGTGTGACCAGGAGATAGAGCACTGGTTGGTCGGATGTGACTAGGAGTTAGAGCGCTGGTTAATCGGATGTGACCAGGAGTTAGAGCGCTGGTTGATCGGATGTAACTAGCAGTTAGAGCGCTGGTTGGTCGAATATAACTAGGAGTTGGAGCGCTGGTCAGTCGGATGTGACCAGGAGTTAGAGCGCTGGTTGATCGGATGTAACTAGGAGTTAGAGCGGTGGTTGATCGGATGTAACTAGGAGTTAGAGCGCTGGTTGGTCGGATGTAACTAGGAGTTAGAGCGCTGGTTGGTCGGATGTAACTAGAAGTTAGAGCGCTGGTTAGTCCGATGTAACTAGGAGTTAGAGCGCTGGTCGGTCGGGTGTGACCAGGAGTTATACAGCGCTGGTTGGTCGGATGTAACCAGGAGTTATACAGCGCTGGTTGGTCGGATGTGACTAGGAGTTATAGCGCTGGTTGGTCGGATGTGACCAGGATTTAGAGCGCTGGTTGGTCGGATATGACTAGGAGTTAAAGCGCTGGTTGGTCGGATGTAACTAGAAGTTAGAGCGCTGGTTGGTCGGATGTGACCAGGAGTTAGAGCGCTGGTTGGTCGGCTGTAACTAGGAGTTAGAGCGCTGTTTGGTCGGATGTAACTAGGAGTTAGAGCGCTGGTTGATCGGATGTAACTAGGAGTTAGAGCGCTGGTTGGTCGGATGTAACTAGGAGTTAGAACGCTGGTAGGTCGGATGTAACTAGGAGTTAGAGCGGTGGTTGGTCGGATGTAACTAGGAGTTAGAGCGCTGGTTGGTCGGATGTGACCAGGAGTTAGAGCGCTGGTTGGTCGGGTGTGATCAGGAGATAGAGCACTGGTAGGTCGGATGTGACTAGGAGTTAGAGCGCTGGTTAATCGGATGTGACCAGGAGTTAGAGCGCTGGTTGATCGGATGTAACTAGCAGTTAGAGCGCTGGTTGGTCGAATGTAACTAGGAGTTGGAGCGCTGGTCAGTCGGATGTGACCAGGAGTTAGAGCGTGGTTGATCGGATGTAACTAGGAGTTAGAGCGGTGGCTGAACGGATGTAACTAGGAGTTAGAGCGTTGGTTGGTCGGATGTAACTAGGAGTTAGAGCGCTGGTTGGTCGGATGTAACTAGAAGTTAGAGCGCTGGTTAGTCCGATGTAACTAGGAGTTAGAGCGCTGGTCGGTCGGGTGTGACCAGGAGTTAAACAGCGCTGGTTGGTCGGATGTAACCAGGAGTTATACAGCGCTGGTTGGTCGGATGTGACCAGGAGTTAGAGCGCTGGTTGGTCGGATGTGACTAGGAGTTAGAGCGCTGGTTGGTCGGATATGACTAGGAGTTAGAGCGCTGGTTGGTCGGATGTAACTGGGAGTTAGAGCGCTGGTTGGTCGGATGTAACTAGAAGTTAGAGCGCTGGTTAGTCCGATGTAACTAGGAGTTAGAGCGCTGGTCGGTCGGGTGTGACCAGGAGTTATACAGCGCTGGTTGGTCGGATGTAACCAGGAGTTATACAGCGCTGGTTGGTCGGATGTGACCAGGAGTTAGAGCGCTGGTTGGTCGGATGTGACTAGGAGTTAGAGCGCTGGTTAATCGGATGTGACCAGGAGTTACAGCGCTGGTTGATCGGATGTAACTAGCAGTTAGAGCGCGGGTTGGTCGAATGTAACTAGGAGTTGGAGCGCTGGTCAGTCGGATGTGACCAGGAGTTAGAGCGTGGTTGATCGGATGTAACTAGGAGTAAGAGCGGTGGTTGAACGGATGTAATTAGGAGTTAGAGCGTTGGTTGGTCGGATGTAACTAGGAGTTAGAGCGCTGGTTGGTCGGATGTAACTAGAAGTTAGAGCGCTGGTTAGTCCGATGTAACTAGGAGTTAGAGCGCTGGTCGGTCGGGTGTGACAAGGAGTTAAACAGCGCTGGTTGGTCGGATGTAACCAGGAGTTATACAGCGCTGGTTGGTCGGATGTGACCAGGAGTTAGAGCGCTGGTTGGTCGGATGTGACTAGGAGTTAGAGCGCTGGTTGGTCGGATATGACTAGGAGTTAGAGCGCTGGTTGGTCGGATGTAACTAGGAGTTAGAGCGCTGGTTGGTCGGATGTAACTAGAAGTTAGAGCGCTGGTTAGTCCGATGTAACTAGGAGTTAGAGCGCTGGTCGGTCGGGTGTGACCAGGAGTTATACAGCGCTGGTTGGTCGGATGTAACCAGGAGTTATACAGCGCTGGTTGGTCGGATGTGACCAGGAGTTAGAGCGCTGGTTGGTCGGATGTGACTAGGAGTTAGAGCGCTGGTTGGTCGGATGTGACCAGGATTTAGAGCGCTGGTTGGTCGGATATGACTAGGAGTTAGAGCGCTGGTTGGTCGGATGTAACTAGGAGTTAGAGCGCTGGTTGGTCGGATGTAACTAGGAGTTAGAGCGCTGGTTGGTCGGATGTGACCAGGAGTTAGAGCGCTGGTTGGTCGGCTGTAACTAGGAGTTAGAGCGCTGGTTGGTCGGATGTGACCAGGAGTTAGAGCGCTGGTTGGTCGGATGTGACTAGGAGTTAGAGCGCTGGTTGGTCGGATGTAACCAGGAGTTAGAGCGCTGCTTGGTCGGATGTAACTAGGAGTTAGAGCGCTGGTTGGTCGGATGTAACTAGGAGTTAGAGCGCTGGTTGGTCGGATGTAACTAGGAGTTAGAGCGGTGGTTGGTCGGATGTAACTAGGAGTTAGAGCGCTGGTTGGTCGGATGTAACTAGGAGTTAGAGCGCTGGTTGGTCGGATATAACTAGGAGTTGGAGCGCTGGTCAGTCGGATGTGACCAGGAGTTAGAGCGCTGGTTGATCGGATGTAACTAGGAGTTAGAGCGGTGGTTGATCGGATGTAACTAGGAGTTAGAGCGCTGGTTGTTCGGATGTAACTAGGAGTTAGAGCGCTGGTTGGTCGGATGTAACTAGAAGTTAGAGCGCTGGTTAGTCCGATGTAACTAGGAGTTAGAGCGCTGGTCGGTCGGGTGTGACCAGGAGTTATACAGCGCTGGTTGGTCGGATGTAACCAGGAGTTATACAGCGCTGGTTGGTCGGATGTGACTAGGAGTTAGAGCGCTGGTTGGTCGGATGTGACCAGGATTTAGAGCGCTGGTTGGTCGGATATGACTAGGAGTTAAAGCGCTGGTTGGTCGGATGTAACTAGAAGTTAGAGCGCTGGTTGGTCGGATGTGACCAGGAGTTAGAGCGGTGGTTGCTCGGATGTAACTAGGAGTTAGAGCGCTGGTTGGTCGGATGTGACCAGGAGTTAGAGCGCTGGTTGGTCGGGTGTGATCAGGAGATAGAGCACTGGTAGGTCGGATGTGACTAGGAGTTAGAGCGCTGGTTAATCGGATGTGACCAGGAGTTAGAGCGCTGGTTGATCGGATGTAACTAGCAGTTAGAGCGCTGGTTGGTCGAATGTAACTAGGAGTTGGAGCGCTGGTCAGTCGGATGTGACCAGGAGTTAGAGCGTGGTTGATCGGATGTAACTAGGAGTTAGAGCGGTGGCTGAACGGATGTAACTAGGAGTTAGAGCGTTGGTTGGTCGGATGTAACTAGGAGTTAGAGCGCTGGTTGGTCGGATGTAACTAGAAGTTAGAGCGCTGGTTAGTCCGATGTAACTAGGAGTTAGAGCGCTGGTCGGTCGGGTGTGACCAGGAGTTAAACAGCGCTGGTTGGTCGGATGTAACCAGGAGTTATACAGCGCTGGTTGGTCGGATGTGACCAGGAGTTAGAGCGCTGGTTGGTCGGATGTGACTAGGAGTTAGAGCGCTGGTTGGTCGGATATGACTAGGAGTTAGAGCGCTGGTTGGTCGGATGTAACTAGGAGTTAGAGCGCTGGTCGGTCGGGTGTGACCAGGAGTTATACAGCGCTGGTTGGTCGGATGTAACCAGGAGTTATACAGCGCTGGTTGGTCGGATGTGACCAGGAGTTAGAGCGCTGGTTGGTCGGATGTGACTAGGAGTTAGAGCGCTGGTTAATCGGATGTGACCAGGAGTTAGAGCGCTGGTTGATCGGATGTAACTAGCAGTTAGAGCGCGGGTTGGTCGAATGTAACTAGGAGTTGGAGCGCTGGTCAGTCGGATGTGACCAGGAGTTAGAGTGTGGTTGATCGGATATAACTAGGAGTAAGAGCGGTGGCTGAACGGATGTAACTAGGAGTTAGAGCGTTGGTCGGTCGGATGTAACTAGGAGTTAGAGCGCTGGTTGGTCGGATGTAACTAGAAGTTAGAGCGCTGGTTAGTCCGATGTAACTAGGAGTTAGAGCGCTGGTCGGTCGGGTGTGACCAGGAGTTATACAGCGCTGGTTGGTCGGATGTAACCAGGAGTTATACAGCGCTGGTTGGTCGGATGTGACCAGGAGTTAGAGCGCTGGTTGGTCGGATGTGACTAGGAGTTAGAGCGCTGGTTGGTCGGATATGACTAGGAGTTAGAGCGCTGGTTGGTCGGATGTAACTAGGAGTTAGAGCGCTGGTTGGTCGGATGTAACTAGAAGTTAGAGCGCTGGTTAGTCCGATGTAACTAGGAGTTAGAGCGCTGGTCGGTCGGGTGTGACCAGGAGTTATACAGCGCTGGTCGGTCGGATGTAACCAGGAGTTATACAGCGCTGGTTGGTCGGATGTGACCAGGAGTTAGAGCGCTGGTTGGTCGGATGTGACTAGGAGTTAGAGCGCTGGTTGGTCGGATGTGACCAGGATTTAGAGCGCTGGTTGGTCGGATATGACTAGGAGTTAGAGCGCTGGTTGGTCGGATGTAACTAGGAGTTAGAGCGCTGGTTGGTCGGATGTAACTAGGAGTTAGAGCGCTGGTTGGTCGGATGTGACCAGGAGTTAGAGCGCTGGTTGGTCGGATGTGACCAGGAGTTAGAGCGCTGGTTGGTCGGATGTGACTAGGAGTTAGAGCGCTGGTTGGTCGGATGTAACCAGGAGTTAGAGCGCTGGTTGGTCGGATGTAACTAGGAGTTAGAGCGCTGGTTGATCGGATGTAACTAGGAGTTAGAGCGCTGGTTGGTCGGATGTAACTAGGAGTTAGAGCGGTGGTTGGTCGGATGTAACTAGGAGTTAGAGCGCTGGTTGGTCGGATGTAACTAGGAGTTAGAGCGCTGGTTGGTCGGATATAACTAGGAGTTGGAGCGCTGGTCAGTCGGATGTGACCAGGAGTTAGAGCGCTGGTTGATCGGATGTAACTAGGAGTTAGAGCGGTGGTTGATCGGATGTAACTAGGAGTTAGAGCGCTGGTTGTTCGGATATAACTAGGAGTTAGAGCGCTGGTTGGTCGGATGTAACTAGAAGTTAGAGCGCTGGTTAGTCCGATGTAACTAGGAGTTAGAGCGCTGGTCGGTCGGGTGTGACCAGGAGTTATACAGCGCTGGTTGGTCGGATGTAACCAGGAGTTATACAGCGCTGGTTGGTCGGATGTGACTAGGAGTTAGAGCGCTGGTTGGTCGGATGTGACCAGGATTTAGAGCGCTGGTTGGATATGACTAGGAGTTAAAGCGCTGGTTGGTCGGATGTAACTAGAAGTTAGAGCGCTGGTTAGTCCGATGTAACTAGGAGTTAGAGCGCTGGTCGGTCGGGTGTGACCAGGAGTTAAACAGCGCTGGTTGGTCGGATGTAACCAGGAGTTATACAGCGCTGGTTGGTCGGATGTGACCAGGAGTTAGAGCGCTGGTTGATCGGATGTGACTAGGAGTTAGAGCGCTGGTTGGTCGGATATGACTAGGAGTTAGAGCGCTGGTTGGTCGGATGTAACTAGGAGTTAGAGCGCTGGTCGGTCGGGTGTGACCAGGAGTTATACAGCGCTGGTTGGTCGGATGTAACCAGGAGTTATACAGCGCTGGTTGGTCGGATGTGACCAGGAGTTAGAGCGCTGGTTGGTCGGATGTGACTAGGAGTTAGAGCGCTGGTTAATCGGATGTGACCAGGAGTTAGAGCGCTGGTTGATCGGATGTAACTAGCAGTTAGAGCGCGGGTTGGTCGAATGTAACTAGGAGTTGGAGCGCTGGTCAGTCGGATGTGACCAGGAGTTAGAGCGTGGTTGATCGGATATAACTAGGAGTAAGAGCGGTGGCTGAACGGATGTAACTAGGAGTTAGAGCGTTGGTTGGTCGGATGTAACTAGGAGTTAGAGCGCTGGTTGGTCGGATGTAACTAGAAGTTAGAGCGCTGGTTAGTCCGATGTAACTAGGAGTTAGAGCGCTGGTCGGTCGGGTGTGACCAGGAGTTATACAGCGCTGGTTGGTCGGATGTAACCAGGAGTTATACAGCGCTGGTTGGTCGGATGTGACCAGGAGTTAGAGCGCTGGTTGGTCGGATGTGACTAGGAGTTAGAGCGCTGGTTGGTCGGATATGACTAGGAGTTAGAGCGCTGGTTGGTCGGATGTAACTAGGAGTTAGAGCGCTGGTTGGTCGGATGTAACTAGAAGTTAGAGCGCTGGTTAGTCCGATGTAACTAGGAGTTAGAGCGCTGGTCGGTCGGGTGTGACCAGGAGTTATACAGCGCTGGTCGGTCGGATGTAACCAGGAGTTATACAGCGCTGGTTGGTCGGATGTGACCAGGAGTTAGAGCGCTGGTTGGTCGGATGTGACTAGGAGTTAGAGCGCTGGTTGGTCGGATGTGACCAGGATTTAGAGCGCTGGTTGGTCGGATATGACTAGGAGTTAGAGCGCTGGTTGGTCGGATGTAACTAGGAGTTAGAGCGCTGGTTGGTCGGATGTAACTAGGAGTTAGAGCGCTGGTTGGTCGGATGTGACCAGGAGTTAGAGCGCTGGTTGGTCGGATGTGACCAGGAGTTAGAGCGCTGGTTGGTCGGATGTGACTAGGAGTTAGAGCGCTGGTTGGTCGGATGTAACCAGGAGTTAGAGCGCTGGTTGGTCGGATGTAACTAGGAGTTAGAGCGCTGGTTGATCGGATGTAACTAGGAGTTAGAGCGCTGGTCGGTCGGATGTAACTGGGAGTTAGAGCGCTGGTAGGTCGGATGTGATTAGGAGTTAGAGCGCTGGTTGTTCGGATGTAACTAGGAGTTAGAGCGCTGCTTGGTCGGATGTAACTAGGAGTTAGAGCGCTGGTTGGTCGGATGTAACTAGGAGTTAGAGCGCTGGTTGGTCGGATGTAACTAGGAGTTAGAGCGGTGGTTGGTCGGATGTAACTAGGAGTTAGAGCGCTGGTTGGTCGGATGTAACTAGGAGTTAGAGCGCTGGTTGGTCGGATATAACTAGGAGTTGGAGCGCTGGTCAGTCGGATGTGACCAGGAGTTAGAGCGCTGGTTGATCGGATGTAACTAGGAGTTAGAGCGGTGGTTGATCGGATGTAACTAGGAGTTAGAGCGCTGGTTGTTCGGATGTAACTAGGAGTTAGAGCGCTGGTTGGTCGGATGTTACTAGAAGTTAGAGCGCTGGTTAGTCCGATGTAACTAGGAGTTAGAGCGCTGGTCGGTCGGGTGTGACCAGGAGTTATACAGCGCTGGTTGGTCGGATGTAACCAGGAGTTATACAGCGCTGGTTGGTCGGATGTGACTAGGAGTTAGAGCGCTGGTTGGTCGGATGTGACCAGGATTTAGAGCGCTGGTTGGATATGACTAGGAGTTAAAGCGCTGGTTGGTCGGATGTAACTAGAAGTTAGAGCGCTGGTTAGTCCGATGTAACTAGGAGTTAGAGCGCTGGTCGGTCGGGTGTGACCAGGAGTTAAACAGCGCTGGTTGGTCGGATGTAACCAGGAGTTATACAGCGCTGGTTGGTCGGATGTGACCAGGAGTTAGAGCGCTGGTTGATCGGATGTGACTAGGAGTTAGAGCGCTGGTTGGTCGGATATGACTAGGAGTTAGAGCGCTGGTTGGTCGGATGTAACTAGGAGTTAGAGCGCTGGTCGGTCGGGTGTGACCAGGAGTTATACAGCGCTGGTTGGTCGGATGTAACCAGGAGTTATACAGCGCTGGTTGGTCGGATGTGACCAGGAGTTAGAGCGCTGGTTGGTCGGATGTGACTAGGAGTTAGAGCGCTGGTTAATCGGATGTGACCAGGAGTTAGAGCGCTGGTTGATCGGATGTAACTAGCAGTTAGAGCGCGGGTTGGTCGAATGTAACTAGGAGTTGGAGCGCTGGTTAGTCGGATGTGACCAGGAGTTAGAGCGTGGTTGATCGGATATAACTAGGAGTAAGAGCGGTGGCTGAACGGATGTAACTAGGAGTTAGAGCGTTGGTTGGTCGGATGTAACTAGGAGTTAGAGCGCTGGTTGGTCGGATGTAACTAGAAGTTAGAGCGCTGGTTAGTCCGATGTAACTAGGAGTTAGAGCGCTGGTCGGTCGGGTGTGACCAGGAGTTATACAGCGCTGGTTGGTCGGATGTAACCAGGAGTTATACAGCGCTGGTTGGTCGGATGTGACCAGGAGTTAGAGCGCTGGTTGGTCGGATGTGACTAGGAGTTAGAGCGCTGGTTGGTCGGATATGACTAGGAGTTAGAGCGCTGGTTGGTCGGATGTAACTAGGAGTTAGAGCGCTGGTTGGTCGGATGTAACTAGAAGTTAGAGCGCTGGTTAGTCCGATGTAACTAGGAGTTAGAGCGCTGGTCGGTCGGGTGTGACCAGGAGTTATACAGCGCTGGTCGGTCGGATGTAACCAGGAGTTATACAGCGCTGGTTGGTCGGATGTGACCAGGAGTTAGAGCGCTGGTTGGTCGGATGTGACTAGGAGTTAGAGCGCTGGTTGGTCGGATGTGACCAGGATTTAGAGCGCTGGTTGGTCGGATATGACTAGGAGTTAGAGCGCTGGTTGGTCGGATGTAACTAGGAGTTAGAGCGCTGGTTGGTCGGATGTAACTAGGAGTTAGAGCGCTGGTTGGTCGGATGTGACCAGGAGTTAGAGCGCTGGTTGGTCGGCTGTAACTAGGAGTTAGAGCGCTGGTTGGTCGGATGTAACTAGAAGTTAGAGCGCTGGTTAGTCCGATGTAACTAGGAGTTAGAGCGCTGGTCGGTCGGGTGTGACCAGGAGATAAACAGCGCTGGTTGGTCGGATGTAACCAGGAGTTATACAGCGCTGGTTGGTCGGATGTGACCAGGAGTTAGAGCGCTTGTTGGTCGGATGTAACTAGGAGTTAGAGCGCTGGTTGGTCGGATGTAACTAGGAGTTAGAGCGCTGGTTGATCGGATGTAACTAGGAGTTAGAGCGCTGGTCGGTCGGATGTAACTGGGAGTTAGAGCGCTGGTAGGTCGGATGTGATTAGGAGTTAGAGCGCTGGTTGTTCGGATGTAACTAGGAGTTAGAGCGCTGGTTGGTCGGATGTAACTAGGAGTTATAGCGCTGGTTGGTCGGATGTAACTAGGAGTTAGAGCGCTGGTTGGTCGGATGTAACTAGGAGTTAGAGCGGTGGTTGGTCGGATGTAACTAGGAGTTAGAGCGCTGGTTGGTCGGATGTGACCAGGAGTTAGAGCGCTGGTTGGTCGGGTGTGACCAGGAGATAGAGCACTGGTTGGTCGGATGTGACTAGGAGTTAGAGCGCTGGTTAATCGGATGTGACCGGGAGTTAGAGCGCTGGTTGATCGGATGTAACTAACAGTTAGAGCGCTGGTTGGTCGAATGTAACTAGGAGTTGGAGCGCTGGTCTGTCGGATGTGACCAGGAGTTAGAGCGTGGTTGATCGGATGTAACTAGGAGTTAGAGCGGTGGTTGATCGCATGTAACTAGGAGTTAGAGCGCTGGTTGGTCGGATGTAACTAGGAGTTAGAGCGCTGGTTGGTCGGATGTAACTAGAAGTTAGAGCGCTGGTTAGTCCGATGTAACTAGGAGTTAGAGCGCTGGTCGGTCGGGTGTGACCAGGAGATAAACAGCGCTGGTTGGTCGGATGTAACCAGGAGTTATACAGCGCTGGTTGGTCGGATGTGACCAGGAGTTAGAGCGCTGGTTGGTCGGATGTAACTAGGAGTTAGAGCGCTGGTAGGTCGGATGTGATTAGAAGTTAGAGCGCTGGTTGTTCGGATGTAACTAGGAGTTAGAGCGCTGGTTGGTCGGATGTAACTAGAAGTTAGAGCGCTGGTTAGTCCTATGTAACTAGGAGTTAGAGCGCTGGTCGGTCGGGTGTGACCAGGAGTTAAACAGCGCTGGTTGGTCGGATGTAACCAGGAGTTATACAGCGCTGGTTGGTCGGATGTGACCAGGAGTTAGAGCGCTGGTTGGTCGGATGTGAATAGGAGCTAGAGCGCTGGTTGGTCGGATGTGACTAGGAGTTAGAGCGCTGGTTGGTCGGATGTAACTAGGAGTTAGAGCGCTGGTTGGTCGGATGTAACTAGGAGTTAGAGCGCTGATTGGTCGGATGTGACCAGGAGTTAGAGCGCTGGTTGGTCGGCTGTAACTAGGAGTTAGAGCGCTGTTTGGTCGGATGTGACTAGGAGTTAGACGCTGGTTGGTCGGATGTGACCAGGAGTTAGAGCGCTGGTTGGTCGGATGTGACTAGGAGTTAGAGCGCTGGTTGGTCGGATGTAACCAGGAGTTAGAGCGCTGGTTGGTCGGATGTAACTAGGAGTTAGAGCGCTGGTTGATCGGATGTAACTAGGAGTTAGAGCGCTGGTTGGTCGGATGTAACTAGGAGTTAAAGCGCTGGTTAGTCCGATGTAACTAGGAGTTAGAGCGCTGGTCGGTCGGATGTGACCAGGAGTTATACAGCGCTGGTTGGTCGGATGTAACCAGGAGTTAGAGCGTTGGTCGGTTGGATGTGACCAGGGGTTAGAGCGCTAGTTGGTCGGATGTGACCAGGGGTTAGAGCGCTGGTTGGTCGGATGTAACCAGGAGTTAGAGCGCTGGTTGGTCGGATGTGACTAGGAGTTAGAGCGCTGGTTGGTCGGATGTGAATAGGAGTTAGAGCGCTGGTTGGTCGGATGTGACCAAGAGTTAGAGCGCTGGTTGGTTGAATGTGATCAGGAGTTAGAGCGCTGGTTGGTCGGATGTGATCGACCAGGAGTTAGAGAGCTGGTTGATCTGATGTGAGCAGGGTTTAGAGCGCTGGTTGGTCGGATGTGACCAGGAGTTAGAGCGCTGGTTGGTTGAATGTGACCAGGAGTTAGAGCGCTGGTTGATCGGACGTGACCAGGAGTTAGAGCGCTGGTTGGTCGGATGTGGCCAAGGGTTAGCGCGCTGGTTGGTTGAATGTGATCAGGAGTTAGAGCGCTGGTTGGTCGGATGTGATCGACCAGGAGTTAGAGAGCTGGTTGATCTGATGTGAGCAGGGTTTAGAGCGCTGGTTGGTCGGATGTGACCAGGAGTTAGAGCGCTGGTTGGTTGAATGTGACCAGGAGTGAGAGCGCTGGTTGATCGGACGTGACCAGGAGTTAGAGCGCTGGTTGGTCGGATGTGGCCAAGGGTTAGCGCGCTGGTTGGTTGAATGTGATCAGGAGTTAGAGCGCTGGTTGGTCGGATGTGACCAGGGGTTAGAGCGCTGGTTGGTTGAATGTGATCAGGAGTTAGAGCGCTGGTTGGTCGGATGTGACCAGGGGTTAGAGCTCTGGTTGGTTGAATGTGACCAGGGGTTAGAGAGCTGATTGGTTGAATGTGATCAGGAGTTAGAGCGCTAGTTGGTTGGATGTAACTAGGAGTTAGAGCGCTGGTTGATAAGATGTAACCAGGAGTTAGAGCACTGATTGGCAGGATGGATGTCACTACGGTTCTCACGGATGGCACAGTTCCCACCGGTGAAGTGAGTTACTAGGATAACTCAGCCATACGATGAATAGGATAGCTGTCTTAGTTTTTTGCTGTTATTTATACATATTTTGCTAGGAGAAATGTTAAATTAACTTCAATGCCAACGTATCTGTGTACGTTGATTTATCATACTAGCAGTCTCTGCTTCCGGGTGTCATGTCTTTTCCAGGAGTCGGCAGCCGCTCGGTCGTTCGTTGTTATTAGTGGTTCTGTTGCGCTCATTCGACACCATGTTGACAGACTATCAATTAGTTCTATTCGCTGACGTCCTCTTGATCGTTTCCCTTCAATCTGTCCAGCTGTTCCTAGATACTGTAGCGTTTCCTTTCTCTGGTGTGCAGTTGCAGTTGGCTGTCCTACTAATTTGACGTTGTTTTTCTTTAACACTATCATGGTTCTTCTTAAAAACACATTTCGGTTGCTGCGATGGTATGTTGTGTGTTTATGTTATGTCTGGGATGCATAACCATAAACATTGTAGTAATATATGGGTTCGATGTAATACTGTAATATTTGTTTCCTCATCTCAAGCGAGACGATTTTATTTGTCAAAATGGTTTTCAAACTATTGAAAGCTGCCTTGCCCTCTGCAATACTTATGTTGGTCTTAACGTCACATCGGCTGTCAGATGTTATTATTGATCCAAGATAATAACATATTTGAATTTGTTTAGGACAGTGCCATATGTTATTATGCTGCAAATATTCCCATCTCGTTGTACGTAAGCGTATTCAAAGTCGTAATTACTGCAATGATTACTAACAAAATGAATATGTTAAAAACAGAATTAAAAATGAATTATATATTAGATGGACAGGAAAGATAGATGTAAAACCGAGAAACCAAATGCTTCCATGCCCATCTGATGTATTGAGTTTTTGAATTGGAAGATAACATTATGACAAAATCATTTGACTATTCATACACGGGGACAGACAACAGTTGTGAGTGGAGCATGGAACCGCCAAAATGTTTGGTGGAAAAGCAATTTCAAGCAAATATGTTTTCAATATTTACGAAAGGTATCTTGTTTCAAAAGATTTAATCGTAATAGGGAGTTGATTTTAAATTGTTGGCGCAACCACAGAGAAAGCACTGTTGCCAATATTCAGCTTAGTTTTAAGAAAAAACGTTGTTTAGAAACGGATGAGCTAAGAGTCGTAGAGTTATCAGAGAAATGTAGCAGATTAACTAAGTACGTAGGTTGTTGAGTAGAAAGAGTATGGCATGTAACAGTAGCCAATTTAAATTTAATTCTGTATAAAACTGGAAGCCAATGTTGCTGCTTAAGTAGCGGTAGTGAAGGTGAGAAACGGGGGCCTTAAGTACGACGCGTGCTAAACAATTATGTACACGTTGGAGTTTAGATAAGTCTTTTTTATTATGTTATTTAGAAGTGAGTTATAATAGTCCAGTCAACTATTGATCGGAGCAACTGATATTGTTTTAGCAGACGATAAAGACAAATGACGCCGGATTCGAAGGAAATCAAGTACAATATGTTAGAAATATGATTTGCATCTTGTGAAATGCACTTATGAAAGATGAAATTATTGTCAAAGACAATACCTAAATGCCGAACGGTATTTGGTGGTGATGTACCGTTACCATGTATTTTAACTGGCAAGTAACCGACAATCTTGTTTCATTGTTCTTTTGTACCAATAATAATTATACCAGTTTTATCGATATTAAGCTTCAATTTACTTGATTCCATCCACGACAAGATGTCAGTACGGCAGTCATTTACAGTTTACATAGATGTATGTGTATCCGATGGTGAAAGTGATATATAAACTTGTGTGTCATCGGCATATGAGTGATGATTTATGTTATGGTTAGTAATGACTCGATGAAGTTATGCAGTATATAGATTAACAAGAACAGGATCAAGGACAGATCCTTGTGGAAGTCCAAAGTGAATATATTTGGGGCATGAGTGTGAACCTAATGTGTTAATTATTTGGTGTCGGTTTGACAAATACGAGCTAAGCCACAGAAGGGCTGTTCAAAAATGCTCATATAAGGGTTGCAAAAGAATGACATGATCAGTTGTCTAAAACGCAGCAGAAAGATCCAGCAAGGTAAGCAAGGTCAATTTTCTATTATCCGTGTTGCATTTTAAGAAGAGCCATCTCAGTTGAATGAAATCGTTTATATGCAAATATATATCGTTAACATTACACCCTTCAATGACCAGGACCTACACATACATTGTAGCATTGCAGTTTTGTCTATTCTGTGTCTTCTTTTATTTTCTAAATCATATATAGCAGTACAGTTTGTAGGTGTCGGTATAATCTTCAATGACTTACGCCATATTACCACACAGGAAGATATCTCTCCTCTCGTCCGCCAATGATTACGTCAGTTTCTTTGGAAATGTGTAATGTGTAACCGCGGCAACCAAAGTAATAAACCACTAATGTGTGAATTAGTTAAGGTTGTTGAAGGTGAAGAATCTCTTCCATTAGGGCAAGCAATCTCGTCTGTCGTCGTATAGTCTTTATGCTATTTTGCCATTTTAATTCATGATCAAATTTCAACGACGATAACGAGATTAGGTTTTCTTTCGGGTGAATTTGCCACATCAGAAACCTCCGTTGTAAGTGTTATAGGTTTCCACCCAACAAAAACTCATCTACAGAAGGTGGGAACTATTATGCAGATAAGTTAATATTCTCAAATTGTTTGCATATTGCCGTAATTGTGACTTTGAATACGTTAGAGACGGATAATGAGATGGGAACCAGTTGTGTATAGTTCCGTTTACGAATTGCTCAAAAAGGACCGGAAATAAGAATCACATTGGTGCCCTATTCTCACACGTTCAAACGTTTTTAGGATGTTCATGATATTTCAAAACATTTTGGTAGACTGTTGAACATAATATGTCTAAAACACTGTTTGGAATATTGGTTCAAATACCCTTGATATGTTAACAACCTTATTGATAATCTCGATTGCCTCACATGTTAACCAAAGTCTGATCAAAATGCATTTGACTGGTATGTAAGCGTTTTCGAATTGACACATTTGAACGTTATATGCCGAATATGCTTACATGATTAAAACTATAAACATTTTATGAGAACAAAATCGATGTTGGATTAGGACTCATGAGTGTTACCAACCTGGGTTGAGAGCACTCACTAGTGTCTTCAACTGATTCTTAAAAACATTACTATTAAATGTTTTGAACTTTCTACACCGATCCAATTTGCAAGTTCTTCACAGGTCTCTGTGTGTCCTGTTTCCAAGACGGGCCAGTGTTTGACCAATACGTGGCCAGCGATGAAATCACGCGGACTGACATCGTCTTCCGTTTCAGTGACTGCCGCACACAGTAGAATTTTACACGGCATCAGTTTTCTTTAGATAAGTGAAAAACGAACGAAACGTGCAACGTTCCTGCAGGAGCAATTTTGTCTCTCGGGATTACTACACGTCACCGTTGACACAACTAGAGCCACCGGTCTAAATTTAAACGTCGAATCCAATAAATTCTTCATATTGGTTGTACGCAGCTGGTATATTGTTGCTATATGCGGACTGGATATTGTTATACTCGAGCCTCTCATATAACTCGTCTGTTCACCCGCTACTCGTCAGTTACTACGGGTGCACAATCAGGACGTTTTCAGCAGATACATGCACGATATTTTTTATAAATCCGTATAATTTACCTTTCCGTATACATCTGTATCAGCTATTCTATTATTTTGTATTGGTTAACTGGTCTATACAATTCCTATTCCTACCACACACCTATATTAAGCAGGCTATGAAATAGTGTACATAAAGCCAGA
>OZ024862.1:19823196-19825696 GCA_964017155.1 Oasisia sp. SBJ-2009
CGGACCGCTTTTATATCAATTGATTTTGAGGTAAACTTAAGGAGGATTCCACTCTTTGGCTCGCGGCCAGCCATCAAGACGGAACATAACACACGCGAGATGTTGAAAAACAACTACAGACGACGGGAATTTACCACAAGACACGGTGTGGTTTGTTCACCTTCCTGCACGGATGTATATCATGCTGCGCCGGAAACATTGCCGACCGCATATTTGTTACCTTTCCCAGCCAGCGTCTTCGTTCCGCCGCCAACTGTTTTGTTTTTCTGTGCCTAAACCGTAGTATCTGATTTACAATTGTAGGGTTCAGCAGTGCATTTGTTAGAACGTTGAACTCTTCTTGGGAAGACCCTGGGTTTGAGTTATGTTTTCCCCTTTCACACGTTCGTTTACAACACGTTGCTTCCGTTCAGTCACTTGTCTGAGTGAGTACGTGGGCAGTCGGGAATATTCCCGTACGAAGACTGCGCAGGAATGCAAGTAGAATTCGTGATAGTTTTCAATTGAAAAGCTCTGGTGGGTAGTGAAATGTAAGAGCTTAAAACCGCATAATACCCAGCATTGTGTGTTGAAAGTTGCATCAACGATCCAGTCTGTGTCAGTGTTGCTTGCCGTGTACACATTTACTGTGTTAAGACGAACTACTCTCATGATATCGATATGCCCGGATTGATGTGAAATGATGGAATTAACGCATCGAGGTAGTCTATCAGATGTTGATAAAAATATATAGATATAACGACGAAGTCGCTGTCGACCATAATTGTACAAGCACTACACAATTAACCCACCACTACATATATATACAATATAACTATAATGCCACAAGAAAGGGTCTTCAATTGCTTTCTGATAGACTGACTCAATCACTTGGAAGTTGGAACAAGTGGACGTGTCCGCAGAGAAAACAACACATCGTTACCCTCGGCCGTAAGCATATCTATGATTCTTTTTCGATAAATTGCGACGTGACGGTTCACTGCGCATGTGCAATACAAACATCGTGTTGTGAAATTGTGTAACTTCCGTTTCCGGGAAGCACACGTGTCCACAGAGCATTTAACGTTACCGTTTGTTTTGTCATGAATGATAATTATACCCGTGTTTTATCACTAATAATACCTATCGTTGTTGATTTATTCCAAAGTAGGGTTTTTGTTAAATTACGCTGCATATATATATATATATATATATATATATATATATATATATATATATATATATATATATATATATATATATATATATATATATATATATATATGTGTATATATATATATATATATATATATATATATATATATATATATTATATATATATAAGACTAAATGCTGCATAAGTAGACCAGTGCATATACGACCGCCTACATGAGATCGGCCGTATATTTTTATGAAACTGATTTTCCAATTATGTCTAATTGGAACATTGTATGTAATACAAATACACACCACATACTACAATATGGTTATGATATTGGAATAAATAACGTATATACACACAAATCGGTCTCCTTAAAACCATTATGCATAGATGCCGCATACGGGAGACGGGTGTGTAATCGGAAGTTAGTTATTAGATATACTTGTAGAGCGCAGTGGCTCAGGGGTAGAGCTTCGGACTCTCGACTACGAGAACCCGGGTTCGAATCCTGGCTGCGGCGTTAAAACCTTGGGCAAGTTTTTTCACTCTACATTGCTCTAGTTCACTCAGCTGAATTAAATGAGTACCTGGCTATAGACAGTGGTGGATATGTGTACGAGCAGCCTTCGCGCATTAATTGTAGCATATGGCTGGATGCTTCCCAGAGAAGCCGAGATGGTGTCTGAGTGAACAGGTCTGTCAGGGAAGTAAAGTGTAAAGCGCTTTGAGCGGTCCCGAGGATTGGATATTGCGCTATATAAGAACTGCCTTTACTTTACTTATTTACAGTGGTATATATTTAACGCCGACCTGGGATATCCAAAACCCAATACAACGATAATAATAACTACGTAAATATATAGGCAGATACACAAAATGAAAGCGCCGCATTTAACAATTGTACAACGTATGGCTAGGTGATCCGTCAAATATTTGTTTTATTAATGTGTTTACATATTTATTAAATTTACTACATATCCAACAAGCATATAGTACATTGAACACGAAACACTAACCCCTCAATCAATATATAGCACAAACTTTAAACTATAAACCCTTTTCTGCCGGGGTCCCGTACGCGGCGCCTTATGGACTTCAAAATATAGAGGAGTCTGCAATAAATGTGATCAAAACCAAGCAAAATATAAAATTAAGTTCCGAATAATGGCATAAGTAAATTCCTTGATGTCTAAACTATCTCCACTAACAAGGGAATCGTCACATGAAATGCATTAATTACGCAATCATACCTCAAAACATTAAGGAGACCGGCTCCGGTCTCCTTAAAACCGCGCGATGGTATAAGTATAACTGGTGTCCCTGTGCAGCATTCAACCTTATATATATATATATATATAT
>OZ024862.1:19830696-19838196 GCA_964017155.1 Oasisia sp. SBJ-2009
AACTACTATTGATGCGTTAGGTGGAGTAAACGAGGTAAGTTCTCATACATCGTGTGTTGTATATAGTCTTTAAGACAGTTCGAAGTTCTCTGCGCTTTATGCCATGGAACAACTGTTTAGTTATTCTACTATTCGTACAAACTACAAACATATCTTCAACTGTCGAGAAGCAATTAATTACCCATCTACTGAGCTGAGTGAACTGGAACAACGTAGAGTGAACCTGGTGACAAACAAAAAGTGTGCTGGGCTTGACTAAATGTTTTCTCAAGCAAAACACGATGCAAGCATCGATCTGCACAGTACTCTGACACTGATCTGAACATCTGTCATCTACACTCATCTCAGTAGATATATTCAGACATTTTCATTAGTTTTTGTTATTAACGTTTTAAAATCGCACACGTGTAACTGTCACCAACTGGGCCTGTCGCTGGTCACACGTGTAACTGTCACCAACTGAACATGTCGCTGGTCACACGTGTAACTGTCACCAACTGGGCCTGTCGCTGGTCACACGTGTAACTGTCACCAACTGGGCCTGTCGCTGGTCTCACGACATGTAGCAGAACAGGCGTGATGTGACGAGACATGACAGACCAGTTTAGGACAGGCTAGGATAGGATAGGACAGGGCAGGATAGGGTCGAACACAACATTACACTACAGAACAGAACACAACAGAAACGGCTATATTTATACAAACCGTATAAACAATAACAATACAGTCATACAGTTTATAATGTTATAACTACTCGCACTATACAGACACGACCACATACACAACTGGTCCCACCTCGTTGTCCGTGTATGTATTCAAAGTCAACATAAAGGATTCTGCTGTGTCAGTTGCACACGCACGCGAAATAACACATACCTCATTCGCGTCATTGGGATCAGATCATGAATGAAATTGGCAAAACAGCATAAAGACGATATATGACTTGCTAGACTCATTAGCACCGACGTCGCCTGATCTAGAACACTGGTATTTGACCGTGCAAAGCCAGAAAGTCAGCTAGTTAATAAGACAAGAAGGATTACTATTATGTTAAGCATGATTGCTCCCAGGAGTTGTTTATGTGGTGACTGACTTAACAGCGACAGAGAGGTTTATTGAAACAGGAAATCCGCCCAATTACCGACCGATGGGTGACAGCAGGAAGATGCGACAACTCTCTACATGTCGTGAACCAGAACGACCTCAAGCAGATGGCAGACTTAGCGAGTCTTCGGGAATGGGAGATGGTACGATGTAGGGACGCGGGTCCCGTGTTGTCGGCCAAGCAGCACGTGTGCATCTTGTGTGTAGCCCCCTCCGCCGTCTTCCAATGTCAAACGTCCGAGCGATAGCCCAATAGTGTGACCGTGGAGTCGACGTTTGGCCAGTCTCAACAGGTGCAACTGGTGGTTTTTGTTGTGCTCCCCACGCTGTCTGTGCTCCCCCTACACTGTCTGTGCTCCCCACGCTGTCTGTGCTCCCCCTACACTGTCTGTGCTCCCCACGCTGTCTGTGCTCCCCACGCTGTCTGTGCTCCCCCTACACTGTCTGTGCTCCCCACGCTGTCTGTGCTCCCCACGCTGTCTGTGCTCCCCACACTGTCTGTGCTCCCCACGCTGTCTGTGCTCACCCACAGTGTCTGTGCTCCCCACACTGTCTGTGCTCCCCACACTGTCTGTGCTCCCCACACTGTCTGTGCTCACCCACAGTGTCTGTGCTCCCCACACTGTCTGTGCTCCCCACACTGTCTGTGCTCCCCACACTGTCTGTGCTCACCCACAGTGTCTGTGCTCCCCACGCTGTCTGTGCTCCCCACACTGTCTGTGCTCACCCACAGTGTCTGTGCTCCCCACACTGTCTGTGCTCCCCCTACACTGTCTGTGCTCCCCCTACACTGTCTGTGCTCACCCACAGTGTCTGTGCTCCCCACACTATCTGTGCTCCCCCTACACTGTCTGTGCTCCCCCTACACTGTCTGTGCTCACCCACAGTGTCTGTGCTCCCCACACTGTCTGTGCTCCCCACACTATCTGTGCTCCCCCTACACTGTCTGTGCTCCCCCTACACTGTCTGTGCTCCCCCTACACTGTCAGTGCTTCCCCTACACTATCTGTGCTCCCCACACTGTCTGTACTCCCCCTACACTGTCTATGCTCCACCTACACTGTCTGTGCTCCCCCTACACTGTCAGTGCTACCCCTACACTGGCAGTGCTCCCCCTACACTCTCTGTGCTTACCCACACCGTCATTGCTACCCCTACACTGTCTGTGCTCCCCCTACACTGTCAGTGCTACCCCTACACTGGCAGTGCTACCCCTACACTGTCAGTGCTACCCCTACACTGTCAGTGCTACCCCTACACTGTCAGTGCTTCCCCTACACTGTCAGTGCTACCCCTACACTGTCAGTGCTACCCCTACACTGTCAGTGCTACCCCTACACTGTCAGTGCTACCCCTACACTGTCAGTGCTTCCCCTACACTGTCTGTGCTCCCCCTACACTGTCTGTGCTCCCCCTACACTATCAGTGCTACCCCTACACTGTCAGTGCTCCCCCTACACTGTCTGTGCTCCCCCTACACTGTCTGTGCTCCCCCTACACTGTCAGTGCTACCCCTACACTGTCAGTGCTTCCCCTACACTATCTGTGCTCCCCACACTGTCTGTACTCCCCCTACACTGTCAGCGCTACCCCTACACTGTCAGTGCTTCCCCTACACTGTCAGTGCTTCCCCTACACTATCTGTGCTCCCCACACTGTCTGTACTCCCCCTACACTGTCTATGCTCCCCCTACACTGTCTGTGCTCCCCCTACACTGTCAGTGCTACCCCTACACTGGCAGTGCTCCCCCTACACTCTCTGTGCTTACCCACACCGTCATTGCTACCCCTACACTGTCAGTGCTCCCCCTACACTCTCTGTGCTTACCTACACTGTCTGTGCTACCCCTACATTGTCAGTGCTCCCCCTACACTCTCTGTGCTTACCCACACTGTCTGTGCTCCCCCTACATTGTCAGTGCTCCACTACACTGTCTGTGCTCCCCCTACACTGTCAATTCTCCCCCTACACTGTCCATGCTCCCCCTACACTGTCCGTGCTCCCCCTACACTGTCTGTGCTCCCCCTACACTGTCTGTGCTCCCCCACACTGTTTGTGCTTCCCGCACTGTCTGTGCTCCCCCACATTGTCTGTGCTCCCCCACACTGTCTGTGCTCCCCCTACACTGTCTGTGCTCCCCCTACACTGTCTGTGCTCCCTCTACAATGTCTGTGCTCCCCGTGCACTGTGTCTGCTCCCCCTACACTGTCTCTGCTCCCCCTACACTGTCAGTGCTCCCCCTTCACTGTCAGTGCTCCCCCTACACTGTATGTTCTCGCCCACACTGTCTATGCTCCTCCACACTGTCTGTGCTCCCCCTACACTGTCTGTGCTCCCCCACACTGTTTGTGCTTCCCGCACTGTCTGTGCTCCCCCACATTGTCTGTGCTCCCCCACACTGTCTGTGCTCCCCCTACACTGTCTGTGCTCCCCCTACACTGTCTGTGCTCCCTCTACAATGTCTGTGCTCCCCGTGCACTGTGTCTGCTCCCCCTACACTGTCTCTGCTCCCCCTACACTGTCAGTGCTCCCCCTTCACTGTCAGTGCTCCCCCTACACTGTATGTTCTCGCCCACACTGTCTATGCTCCTCCACACTGTCTGTGCTCCCCCTACACTGTCTGTGTTCCCCCTACACTGTCTTTGCTCCCCCTACACTGTCTGTGCTCCCCCTATACTGTCAATGCTCCCCATACACTGTCTGTGTTCCCCCCACACTGTCTGTGCTCCCCTACACTGTCTGTGCTCCCCCTACACTGTCTGTGATCCCCCTACACTGTCTGTGCTCCCACTACACTGTCTGTGCTCCCCCTACATTGTCTGTGACCCCATACACTGTCTGTGATCCACCTACACTGTCTGTGCTCCCCTACACTGTCTGTGCTCCCCATACACTCTCTGTGATCCCCCTACACTGTCTGTGCTCCCCCTACACTCTCTGTGACCCCCCTACACTGTCTGTGCTCCCCCTACACTGTCAGTGCTACCCCTACACTGTCAGTGCTACCCCTACACTGTCCGTGCTACCCCTACATTGGCAGTGCTCCCCCTACACTCTCTGTGTTTACCCACACCGTCAGTGCTACCCCTACACTGTCAGTGCTCCCCCTACACTCTCTGTGCTTACCTACACTGTCTGTGCTACCCCTACATTGTCAGTGCTCCCCCTACACTCTCTGTGCTTACCCACACTGTCTGTGCTCCCCCTACATTGTCAGTGCTCCACTACACTGTCTGTGTTCCCCCTACACTGTCAATTCTCCCCCTACACTGTCCATGCTCCCCCTACACTGTCCGTGCTCCCTCTACACTCTCTGTGCTCCCCCTACACTGTCTGTGCTCCCCCACATTGTCTGTGCTCCCCCACACTGTCTGTGCTCCTCCGACACTCTCTGTGCTCCCCCTACACTGTCTGTGCTCCCCTACACTGTCTGTGCTCCCCCTCCACTGTCTGTGCTCCCCCTACACTGTCTGTGCTCCCCCTACACTGTCTGTGCTCCCCCGCACTGTCTGTGCTCCCCCTACAATGTCTGTGCTCCCCGTGCACTGTCTCTGCTCCCCCTACACTGTCTTTGCTCCCCCTACACTGTCTGTGACCCCCTACACTGTCTGTGCTCCCCCTACACTGTCTGTGCTCCCCCTACACTGTCTGTGCTCCCCATACACTCTCTGTGCTCCCCCTACACTTTCTGTGCGCCCCCTACACTGTCTGTGATCCCCCTACACTGTCTGTGCTCCTCCACACTGTCTGTGCTCCCCTACACTGTCTGTGCTCCCCCTACACTGTCTGTGCTCCCACTACACTGTCTGTGATCCCCCTACACTGTCTGTGCTCCCCCACACTGTCTGTGCTCCCCTACACTGTCTGTGCTCCCCCTACAGTGTCTGTGCTCCCACTGCACTGTCTGTGACCCCCCTACACTGACTGTGACCCCCTACACTGTCTGTGCTCCTCATACACTGTCTGTGCTCCTCATACACTGTCTGTGCTCCCCCACACTGTCTGTACTCCCCCTACACTGTACTCTCTAGTTCCCCTCGGACTACTGCCCTGTCGGTTGGCTCTAGAGAAAACAACTGTGTGTGTAAGCTCTAGGTAAAGGTGTGTGAGTGGCGTGTTGTAACTGATGTGGCCGGGACTGTCGTCTGCGGTCTGTCATATACAGTGTGTATGTTAAATTCGACTGACAGCGAATTAAATCAAAACGATAAGTGGACGACACGTCTACAGACGAAGCGGGTGAAACAAGACTGAAAACAAGCCTTGTTACAACTGATAATGTACTAATCGCCTGTTAATGTAATGACTGCATGATACTGTAATACAAACGCCTGATTAATGTAATTGGCTGATCAAGTAAAACCATCACATAACAATGTAATAACTCGCTGGCTAATAATGTAATAATTGTGGCCTGATAATGTAATAAACTGTTCTTGCATGATAATGTAATAACTTTCGCCTGATAACCTACATATTTCACGTTTTCGTGGATTTCATATTGATTTTTTGCACTTACTCCAATTTGTCTATTTCTTCTATTTCGCAATACTGCAATTTTTGCTAGTGGGGTCTTCTTTTTAGATTAAACCCAGTATGCTGGGTCCAAATCTCAAGTCAGATTTGTCCCAACAGGTCACGAATTTGATTGATACATGTATAACGTAACAGATAACGTGTAATATGTAACACGTAACATGTAATACGTAACACGTTACATATAACATGTGTGTGTGTGTGTGTGTGTGTGTGTGTGTGTGTGTGTTTGTGTGTTTGTGTGTTTGTGTGTTTGTGTGTTTGTGTGTTTGTGTTTGTGTGTTTGTGTGTGTGTATATATATATATATATATATATATATATATATATATATATATATATATATATATATATATATATATATATATATATATATATATATATATATATATAATATAGTAAACCACTCCTAAGTAAATATGGTGCGAGAATGTATAACTCAAAATCCTGATCCGGTGTGGCAAATCTGACTTCAGATTTGGAATCAGCATATATTGGATTTAATCTAAAAAAGACTACTTTTATCCCTTTAGCAAAAATTGCAGTATTGCGAAATAGGCGAAATACACAAAATGGACTAATTGCAAGAAATCAACATGAAATACACGAAATCGACTAAGTCCTAAGTGAAATGTGTACGTTATTGCATTATCAGGCAAGGGCAGTTTACTATATTAGCAGGCAAAAAGTATTACATTATCAGGCATCAAGTTTATTACATTATCAGGTGCTTTTATTACATTGTCAGGCAGTTATTACATTATCAGGCGTTTTTATTACATTATCAGGCAGTTATTACATTAACAGGTGTAACAAGCCTTGCAGCCATCAGTTACCTATTCGTGGCATGTTTCGTTCACACCGGTTGTAACGGGTGTTTCCCCGGCCAGATACATACTCTACGTCTAGACGGCGCCTCAATGGTCGGTTTTTACACAAAATGAACTGTAATGTACAATACAATACAATACAATACAATACAATACAATGCAATACAATTCAATACAATACAATACAATACAATACAACACAACACAACACAACACAACACAACACAACACAACACAACACAACACAACACAACACAACACAACACAACACAACACAACACAACACAACACAACACAACACAACACAACACAACACAACACAACACAACACAACACAACACAACACAACACAACACAACACAACACAACACAACACAACACAACACAACACAACACAACACAACACAACACAACACAACACAACACAACACAACACAACACAACACAACACAACACAACACAACACAACACAACACAACACAACACAACACAACACAACACAACACAACACAACACAACACAACACAACACAACACAACACAACACAACACAACACAACACAACACAACACAACACAACACAACACAACACAACACAACACAACACAACACAACACAACACAACACAACACAACACAACACAACACAACACAATACCAGTCCTATACATTGGTTCCCGCTCTATGCAAGGACTTGCCTGTGCTACACGCCAGCTACACCACGTTCTGCGTCAGTCATTATGACGCAAGTTCACGCCGCACAGTTCACACCGCAGAAACCATAATAACGTGCAACTATGCTATATATATTATTCAGATAATGGCGGAGGTATTTATTATTCAAGCAGCCGTCCTCAATATATATTTAATTAAAACTCCGTCTACGAATATGTGGTAAAACGTACGATCATGTAACGATTTAAACATCGTGTACATAGTTAGAACGACATCACGGGGCAGCGGCATTGCCATTGCATGTGGGCGCAGCAAGCACTCTCCGTTTCTTGAGCGCAGTGCTGACACACTTTCGAT
>OZ024862.1:20465696-20483196 GCA_964017155.1 Oasisia sp. SBJ-2009
GCTCTCAGATTGTTGCAGGAAAATATGTTGAAGATCGCAACTTGACTGCGTGCGCGCGCACTCGTGTGTGTATGCTTCATACACGCACATGTCCAACGTTCCCGCGCACACACACCCGAAAGCACGCACACACACGCGCGCGCACGCGCACACGCACGCACGCAGCGATTAAGCCATGTGTGTGTATGCAGTGTGACGGGAAGTGCATGTTACCGAGCGTAGTCACGTCATTAGCGGGTTGAAGGTGAATTAAGAAGGCGGCGGCGAAGAGGAAATAGCATTACTGGCGGCGAGGCTGTGGCCGTGGTGTCGTCCCACACGCCCGGCCTATGTATGGCGCTCACGTCCAGGCTCACATCTAATCAACTCAAAATTCATACTCCAAAGAACACACGATTATGGGATACGCGCATTAGGTCGACCCGTAGCTTCACTTCGCGTAGAGAAACAACGGTTGTTTCCGTGAACTGAGGCAGCAACATAGTCATTGTTTGTGTGTGATTTTTCGGTCGAAGTTCTGACATTTCCTTTTGATGGTGTTGGGGTCGTTGGTGATGTCGTGAGTGAGATATTTGAACGTCTTTGTCAGTGTGCAAGACTGGGTGAGATCGGATTCTTAGAATGTTATAAGAACACGCACAAGGATCGCATTGATGGCATTTATATGTATACTATTTGTTAACTGATCCATCATCTTTTTAAATAACCATAGATCTATGTTCGTGCAGAGCATGGGATTTATTATAATATATAGCGAGTTTGGATATCATATATATATATATATATATATATATATATATATATATATATATATATATATACATATACATATATACATATACATATACATATACATATACATATACATATACATATACATATACATATACATATACATATACATATACATATACATATACATATACATATACATATACATATACATATACATATATATATATATATATATATATATATATATATATATATATATATATATGATATCCAAACTCGCTACTGTACGTAGCTAGTTGTTTCCCGCGAAATGCTGCTGAACTAAACTAAATAGTGCGGATCGACGGAGATAAGAATTCGGTAACAACAGGTGTAAACGTTCGCATCGATCGTTCGACCTGTTACGTTTGACCCGGTGTTGTCGTATGAGTGCCGTATAGCCGGACACTGCCACACCGGACGACCGTGTCCCACCTCCCGCCGTCGATCCTGCCGGCGAGTGCCGTGTCGTGCCGCTGGCAGACGACGGCCTCGGTGCGTCCGTCGTCTTTGTCTATGTGCTCGAGGGAGAGGCCGGTGAAATATGTTCCCCTAGGCGTCGTCCGAATGCGAGTTCGCCTGATCGACGCGGCCCTGTTATACTTACGAATGGCGACCGGCGCGTGCCTTCGATGGCAATAACTCGAGGTGCGCGTAGGTCGAGCCGATGTCGTACGATCATTGTCAGTCTGTCGGTTTCATCTGTTATTGCTGTATGTTTGTGTCCTTCGTCGAGTGCTTCTTCCGTCCGTCCGTCCGTCCGTCCGTCCGTCCGTCCGTCCGTCCGTCCGTCCGTCCGTCCGTCCGTCCGTCCGTCCGTCCGTCCGTCCGTCCGTCCGTCCGTCCGTCCGTCCGTCCGTCCGTCCGTCCGTCCGTCCGTCCGTCCGTCCGTCCGTCCGTCCGTCCGTCCGTCCGTTTATCACTTATATGCCAATGTCTTTGAATATTTCATGCATTTAGGTTTATGGACGAAAACATAAAGTCGGTCTGTCGGTCGACAAATTGCGCATCTGCATCGCAGCCGCGGGGGGTCGCAGCGTCGTTCAACGGTATATCTAATTTCCAGGTGACGACTCCCGGCCGCAGACGTCCAGAAGACACCCCGCGGACCACTGACGTCTACGAGCCTCACAGGGTACACGCCGCTACTCGGAGACCGGCAACAGGAGCACTGCAGGACGCGGCGACGTCCAAGTACATTGTGACCATCCGCGGTACAACCAGTGTATATTGTACATGTTTGCGGTCACGTGTACACAAGCGAACATCGTGAGCTAACGCATACGTGACCACCTGTTGTATGTAAATGTACACTGTTAGACACTGGACATCGTTATAGATGAACCGTGCATAGGTACAATGTACACAGCCATCTCCTGTGTATAAGTCGTTTTACTGGTGTACGCCAATGACTGATCTATACGTGCGTAAACAGTTAATTAATGCGTACACTTGATACATGTACATGTGTACGGTTAACTAACAGTGGATGCTATCTACGGCGTACGTGGCAAGCTGGTGTATATGAGTGTACCATTGTATTTATAAAGTGTACTCATCCAGCTACTGCATGAACGTGTACATCGTAATACATAAGATGTACACGGCCACCCGGTGTATATATTTGTAAGTTGTTTAGTAATGCGTACGCGGTCACCTGCTGTGTTGTGATGTGGTGGTTCACATGTATTGGCCACATGCTGTATATAAGTGTACATCATTTGCTAACGCGAACGTTTGATAGGACTTTACAGGAAATTGAAAATATTTTCTTTATGTGTATACCAGTTAGGAAATGTTTTAATATTTTACACAATATTATCCATTGTAATACTGTGAGAATGTGTGTGCGTGCGTGTATGCGTCCGTGGGCGTGTGGCTGATTTGAAGGAATAAACTATTCAATGCAGTGGTGTTTTTTAAGTACGTGTGTATACCATATGAATTTCGCTGACATGTATATAGAAGGTTCGTTCACATGATGTAAAAAATAAAAAATAAACATGCCAAATTCGAGAGGAACACAATCATCCGATTCAGATATATTGCAGTGTGCGCACGAATGCCAGACTGTGTCTCCCAGACAGGCACGCCGCACGTGTACACTCCCTGGCTGCATGACTGTCTTACCCCGATCTGAAATACGCACGTATATATATATATACGCAAGTTCTGTTGAGATGTGGCCAAGTATCGTTCCCTTCAGATGGGAGACTCAGAAGACATCTTCGTGTATTCGTGTATTCCGCCAAACTGCCCACATGCACACAGACGTAAGATAAAGGTCGATTTAAATATCGTTTTTAGAAAGAATATTTTCAAACGGATGATATTCGTTGAAATATCAACTACAGCCGCTAATGTTCCAAACGGTTTTTCCAATCCACAATTGTATGCCTTTGAGCACAACAGACATAGAAATATGTTATCCGTTATGAATAATAGTGGTATTTCAACACCATGCAGCAGTAAGTTCAAAGAAGTTATTTTTACGTTAGTTTCCGTGTTTATATCTTTCCACAGTTATAGCAGGGCTCGAGAAGAAAACACCTCTGAATGAGGTTGAACGTAGAACTAAGGCCTAGGGATTGCACACAGGCGAATCTAGATGGCCCCTAAATATAAAGAATGTGCCCGCGCTTTAGAAACTAGATGTCCAAGCAAATTCTCAGAGTATTTAATCTCAAAGGATATGAACCACATTTATTAAGAATGTTTTGATATTGAATACTGGTGGTATATTTTCGGTCCGAGCTTGTATAAAATGGGAGTTTATGAATGATGAAAATCGCTCTTGTTCATACACCATATGGATATGTTCCGGGGACATCCACAGGCGCGACAATCGGACCGTCTTTGTCGACGTCCGTCATATAGATGTCACTCAGCACTCCGCTCGTCCACCGGGCTGCCCAGGAGAATGCTCAACGCAAAATTAATTCCGTTTCGACCGATCGTAACTGAGTTGCAACTAATATGAGGAACGACATTGATAAATGCGTGTTTGGTAACACATTGAATATTTGATCGCGGCCACTTAGGCGGCGCGCGAGTATATTTAGAGCTGAAAGTGAATTTGCGGGGCAGCGATGCGCGCGTCTGCCGGCGACTGCAGACTCGCCAGATTTGCATTCAATTTTATATAATATGCTCGCAATGAATTCGGCGCAGCGTCCGGGGAACGAATTTCCATTTCATAACTCGTCTCAGTCACATGTGAACGAGTCTAAAGTAGCGTGTTTCAATAAGCGCGTCTTATGATCGGAATGCATTAGCGGACGACGAGGCGGCCGTGGACCACATCACAGACGGGGACGTGCCTTCTCTGTCTGTGGAGCTCTCTGTCTGCATGGCTCCGTCCGTCCGTCCGTCCGTCCGTCCGTCCGTCCGTCCGTCCGTCCGTCCGTCCGTCCGTCCGTCCGTCCGTCCGTCCGTCCGTCCGTCCGACCGTCCGTCCGTCCGTCCGACCGTCCGTCCGTCCGTCCGTCCGTATGCATATCTGCCTAACCAACATGCTTACACACCACCAATACTCACACATACCTACCTCCATTTAGACAACAGTCAAAAAGACACCAGAAGAAAAAATAATAAAACATGTTAATAGTGTAAATAATGTTACAATATTGGATTTGTTCACATCGGCGGACTCCTGTTATTGAAAATACACTTGTATCGGAATTCGTTCGTTGTAATAATAATAGTAAGGCGTCAAGAGTGTACCAACATAACGTACATTTAGGTATGGCAAGTCATGGGAAACTGCGACCAAGATCTGCTACAGGTGACATTATACAGTTAATATGTACCAACTGAAGAGTGGATACGCTTCTGATTAACCAACTTGCAGACGTGTTCACGACAAACGAATGCACTCTTGTTAACTCAACGCTACACAAATGCTTTCAGAATTCTTACAAATTGTAGATAGCTCTTTTTTAGACTGTTTGAACAGTGGCGACGCACGACGGGCGTTGCAACGGAAACCCGCAGTATCCACGGAAGTGACGTCACTGTCACTTTGCGCCAGTACCGTACACGTCTACAGTGCGAGGGAATCTGTCTGGATTAATTTGAAATACGACAGCAAAGTCCAGCGGACAACGAAGGAAAATAGTCACGGTACATAAAGTAACCAAACGCGAGTATATCGATGTTGTAAATTTACAAGTTTTGTTACCACCGTCAGCATTGCGGTTGGCATTGCGGTCTTTTAGCATAGAGCGCGCGGTCGAGAATGTGTGTGAGCGAGCGTGCGTGCGTGCGTGCGTGCGTGCATGCGTCCGTGTGTCCGTGCGTGCGTGTGTCCGTGCGTGCGTGCGTGCGTGCGTGCGTGCGTGGGTGCTTAATACAAACTCGTGCCAGTACTCCAGCTAATCCTACACATAGGCCTACCAAGGAATTGTTTTTATATTCTGTCACGTCTTCAATCTTCATCGTCATTATTCAAGTCCCAGTTAGACTCGCCTCATTAAACACCGTCGTACTCACAGTCCCCTTTCCAGAATTCGTTCGGAATTGTTCCTGGTTCTTTCGCTTCACTCTTGGTCTGGCTGAGCCGCTCCACGGCCACCGCCTTCTGCCTGCCGTCCTCGGGAGGACGGGTCTCCTCGAGGTGGCTGACTACACCACATAAGCCTCTGCGTCGTCTCCTCTCCTGGCGCTTTAGGAGGGTGTGTGGGTTAAAAGTGATGGCATTAGTGGGGGGACGGGGAACTAATGTATATATATTTATATATATATATATGATATAATGTGTGTATATATATATATATATGTAAATTGTATTTGTGTACATTATATATATATATATATATATATATATATATATATATAATTATATATATATATGTGTAAATTGTATTTGTGTACATTATATATATATATAGACACAATATATATAGACATAATATATATATATATAAATAAATAATATATATATATATAATAATTATATATATACGTATATATATATAGATATTTATGCATATATATATATATAATATATATATATATATATAATGTAATAATGTACACAAATTTAATGACATGAAATGCATATAATTATTATTAGTAAATATTAAAAAATTATATGTGGTTGGTCTGGTGCTAAAATAAACAAAGGGCTTTATGATATGCTATTTAAAAGATTTGTTTTGGCTACATGTACTTGAATAAGGGTCATGACCCGTCCCAATCAATGAAAATTTGGAGGGTAGACTTTGGATCCACAACTGTTTGCCTGATTCATAGAGTGACAGGATGCAGAGGTAACCGGGATGTTTGTGTAGGACTTCCCAATCCCACCTTTTGGCAAAGAAATTTGTCATCACTCAAATGGGATCAAATTACACAAGGTGCACGAATCCGCTAGTTTTGCCTAGGCGATAAAAATCCAGCAGGCTGCAGTTCAACGGGTGACAGAACAACCAAGAATTAATAATCTATAATGTACTTGAAGGCTAATGCCTATTAATATATCAACTCAACGGTGCAAAATGACAGAGCCCCGTTTTTATGAATATTTACTGGACTAAGGTCAAGTTGCGCGCTGCGGCCAACCAACCAATTTATCTAGTGATTTCCCACTGGGTAGTTGGAACTTTATATCTGAGTTTATAAATTTTACTGCTAGACCTATGTAGGAGAGTGGTCAGTCTCGCTACATTGCTGCAAATGTGTATTTCTGAACTGAAAACGTGGTGGGGGACATTTCCTATGCTGTCTCTCTCAGGCTGTGTAGTGGGGGACGCGTCCCCCTCGTCATCCACCGACCGACGCCCATGCCCTTAGTGGGTGTGGTAGAAATGAACGTGCGAGAGATACTGCATGCAAGAGGTTGGAGATTGTTGGAGTTGAAAAAGACGATATGGTAATATGATGGAAGTACGAAGACACAATTGTTTGTCAGATGTCTTTTGTATAGTCAGGACCTACTGAGCATACACCAGTAGCCACAAAAAGGCTGTTTTCGATTATAACACGACGTTCAGTCTCGAACTAGAATCATGGTTCTCCTACTAAGGTAGGCAGACAGATACTAAGACGGATAGTAAAGAGGATACTAAGGAGGATACTATAACAAGGATGCCTGGTCGATGCCAACGCCCGTGGATTGCATCGAAAGTTAGTTAAGGAAGTCGCCAGGACGGCAGCGCTGCGTGATGTGCGTTGTTCTGTGCGTCACTAGGCAGTGACCATCTACATTTTCTCAACATTAATTTAACACTAATATGGAATAGTCATTATAATTATGTAACGTTGATGTCTGGTGTAATTTCGCCTTTTGTGTACAATGATTCCAGCGTTGCATGTACAAAGAATGGGCCATAAAAGGCTGCCGAAAAGAGCATGGCAAGCAGAAGGGGGCGGTAGATGAAGACAGAGAAGAACCAAGCCTTAGGTGGGCAGACACCTTGACGGGAGACATGAGGAGGAACATCCACCAATGGTTGGCCTTTGCAGAAGAGAAGGGAGCAGGAAAGACCTTGCAATGGAAGAAGAGGAGACATTTGAGTGGCATGGCCCTAACTCTGTGCATGCCCCTCATCCCGCAAGGCAAGAAGATTCCCGCGTTGCTGTTCCCGTCGACGCAGTAACGGGCCGGATGACGCATTGGTCCCGGCCCTCCGTTCCGTGTCGCGGTCTCCGCGGGTCGAGGTCTCGCCGCCGGTCCTTGCCGCACAAGATAACCCGTCACCATGTTGTCATGTCTGTTTCATCGGCGTGACAAATGTAGCCGCTTTGAGCTTCTTTGTGATTGCTTACGAACCCGTAAGCCGCGTTAGAATCATTCAATTAATCCATGCCGCGACCCGGCTTTAGGCTTCTTTATAACTGATGGCTCGGCGCGCGGGTCGACCGCCGGCGATGGGGTCAATATATTGCATATTAACCCGGGCGATCGGCGACACGACCGCCTGTGGGTCCTAATGTAATCGAAGCGGATCCGTCATATTCAGGCGCCGCCGATCAAACGTGCATTACATTATAACGCGCGCGTTTACAGCGGCGCTGATGCGGGGTCGATCCGCGTGGATTCTCGCTTCATATATCTTCATTGTTCGGCGCTCAAGTGGCGATCGCGTTGCTACGAATTATTCGTTTCTGAGTCCCGTGTCCGTGGCCTCGCCGCGAGCCCAACTGTCGCCGAGACGCCAACGCTGCAATGTATGATACGCTTTGTTCTGTGCATCATTCATTCGGCAGTCACCCTTTCTCTGTCTCTGTCTCTCTCTATCTCGCTGTATTTGGTTTTGCAATTAAATACATTTATTTGCATGTGAATATGTTGTACTAAATCAATTCAATCAATCAATCAATCAAACAATCAATCAACGATGGGTATGCAACAACGAATTATAATCGGGAACTGTAACATCACATTTGTAGCAATGGATGTTTTATGTGTAAAACTCAACCACGGCTATGTATGTGTTACTGTAACAAATGAATTAGATAATTGATTACAATGTGTAATCAATTATCACAACTATAAAGCAATTTGTCCAACATTGGACATAACTGTAACGCCATGTTCGTAAAATTTAATTGCAAATGTAATCCCAAGTTCATAATAATGAATCAGAAGTGTACCGCCATGTTCGTAACAATGAATCACAACTGTAATGCCATATTCGTAACAACGAATCACAAATGTAACGCCATGTTCGTAATAATGAATCACAAATGTAACGCCATGTTCGTAACATTGAATCACAAATGTAACGCCATGTTCGTTACATTGAATCACAAATGTAACGCCATGTTTGTAACATTGAATCACAAATGTAACGCCATGTTCGTAACATTGAATTACAAATGTAACGCCATGTTCGTAACAATGAATCACAAATGTAACGCCATGTTTGTAACATTGAATCACAAATGTAACGCCATGTTCGTAACAATGAATCACAACTGTAATCCATTGTGTGGAACCGTGATACCTCCTCGACTATTACGAAGACACAATCACAGCATCTGTGTGTAACAGCTACATACAATCATTGTATCACAGGTGTATCGCGCTTAAAAACAACTCACAACTAAGGTATGTGTGTTAAATTAATCAAGTAATGGCTTACACGTGTACTATCTTCTAAACATAATCTCCATTGAGTTTGGTGGTTTTAAACTGCCCATACACAGTCACAACACCCGACCTCTGCGGGCACATGTCGGTCTACAACCAGACCAGCTATGGGGTAATAACAAGGCAACTTTTCTACTAAAATAACCACGATGCGTCCACGTCCGGTCAGACATATTCTGGACCACGCACGGCGAGACATGCCGACGTCTACACACGCACACGCGCGCGCAATGCACACGCACACGCGTACAAACGTGACGTGTATTTATGCAATATCCCGGCGAGCGACTTCTGCCGAAGACGTTGGCTGGGGCCGGCGCAAGAGGCCGACTGCGGCGACCACGACGCGTTCTTTGTGTATAATCGCTCGACACTCGTACTTCAAAACCGACATCCGTATCGATCGACGCACGACGAGCGAGTTTTCATCAGCATTTATTCGGCGGGCGTCTCGGAAGCGCCGGACAGATTGAATTTGGATTCATCGCGCGGCAATAACAAGTCGGCCGTGTGCATTAGCGATATTCCGACGATAATTGAGGTCGGTGAAAGATCCCAGAAATGGATACATCATTTATGAAACACTTATCGGCAATGTCATTTACACATCGTCGCGTCGTGCGAGGCGACGTTTCGTGGATGGAGTCGACTGACGGCGACGACACCGAGGCGGCCGCGTGAAGCCGGCGCTCCACCGACACCCCGCGGTCGACCAGCCCGGTCAACTCGGCCGGCTAACGTCGTTACGACGCCAAAATGAAAATGTCCATAATCACATGAGAACTGTTGTGTGGCGCGAATTGGAACGGTTAGCCGTGCAATGCGACGCTGATCGGCGAGGTTATATCGTCCGAAAATAATACAACCTGCGCGCGCGAGGGTTGTCATGGAGACGCGAATGTTCACCAGGAATTATAGACGGTTACTTTGGGGTCGATAAATTATAATTATAGTAAATGTATTGTAAGAAAATGTGAGGAAGTTATTTCGGTTCTCGCTAGGACTGACGAGTGATATATATATATATATATATATATATATATATATATATATATATATATATATATATATATATATATATATATATATATATATATATATATATATATATATATATAACGACGTATATATATCATATTATATATACATATTTTTATATATATATATATATATATATATATATATATATATATATAACGACGATGTATACCGATGAAAATAACACCGACATTTTACTATAATTGTTATTGTTATAATTGTGTATATGTGTGCGTGCGTGCGAGCGTTTGTGCGTGCGCGCGCGCACGCGTGCTTATGTGACAGGGTGGGTGCGTGCGAGCGAGCGAGCGTGCATTGGAATTGTGTGTAGCCTGTGTATACAGTGCACGCGGGTGTTGTGGTGTGTGTGCCTGGACCCCACGACGGCAGTGAATGTACGTGTGTGTGTGCGCGCAGGTCCTACGCCAATTTCACCGTTCGGACCGGCACGCATTGTGTCTGCAAAATGACGTGAACTTCCTTCATTTGGATATCAGCTGGCGGCGGTCGACCCGTCCTGTCTGTGACGGCCGGGCTTGTCGCAGTGGACGGCGCAGCACACTCGCCCTCGCCAGGTGAGACAATGTCGTGTAGTCGCTGTCACTAACCTACTCACAGCGACGTCTGTGTGGTGTGTGTGTGTGTGTGTGTGTGTGTGTGTGTGTGTGTGTGTGTGTGTGTGTGTGTGTGTGTGTGTGTGTTCGCGTGTGTTCGCGTGTGTTCGCGTGTGTTCGCGTGCGCGGGTTTTTTGTGTGATTGCATGCGGGCGTGCGTGCGTCCATGCTTATATGCGTTACTCGTGTATGTGTGCATACATACGTGCGTGTGTGCGTGCGTGCGCGCTTCCTGTTTAAACAATTATCAAGAGCTGCCACTTTACTTGTTCCTTATCTGAAGCTACAACGCGGCTAGTTGGAACCTTCTTTCTCTCTTGTACCGTGAGTACACAGCCCGCATTGGTGCATCATCGCACTGCAGTTTGTGTGTTGCTGTCATCGATCAATTTCTATCTATAAATGTATAAATGTATATGTATGTATGTATGTATGTATGTGTGTGTGTGTGTGTGTGTGTGTGTGTGTGTGTGTGTGTGTGTGTGTGTGTGTGTGTGTGTGTGTGTATGTATGTATGTATGTATGTATGTCTGTATGTATGTGTGTGTGTGTGTGTGTGTGTGTGTGTGTGTGTGTGTGTGTGTGTGTGTGTGTGTGTGTGTGTGTGTGTGTGTGTGTGTATGTATGTATGTCTGTATGTATGTATGTCTGTGTGTGTGTGTGTATGTATGTGTGTATGTATGTCTGTATGTATGTATGTCTGTGTGTGTGTGTATGTGTGTGTGTATGTATGTATGTATGTATGTATGTATGTATGTATGTATGTATGTCTGTATGTCTGTATGTATGTATGTATGTATGTATGTATGTATGTATGTATGTATGTATGTATGTCTGTCTGTATGTCTGTATGTATGTATGTATGGATGTATGGATGTATGTATGTATGTATGTATGTATGTATGTATGTATGTATGTATGGATGTATGGATGTATGTATGTATGTCTGTATGTATGTATGTATCTATATATGTATATATATATATATATATATATATGTATATAATTAAATGATCGATACATGTAAATATATACATCCATACACATAACAAGAAGACATTTTTCACGAACGCACGCTCGCGTGCGTACACACACACACACGCACGCACACACGCACAAGCACACAGCCCCATACACGCACGAACCCATACACTCGCCCAATAATGAACATTATTACAATCATCGATATGATCCATAATAAATAAAACATATTCTGGATAAGAAATAAACGCTTATTTAATTGTATTGCGATGGGTGCGTGCGTGCGTGCGTGCGTGCGTGCGTGCGTGCGTGCGTGCGTGCAGGCGGGAGAGCGTTTAATTTATTGTGCGTGTGTATGCATATTTAATTTACGTGCTAGATTGACATTTGCATATAAAACTTGCGTATGCTTTATCGGGAGTTTCCGTAGATTTGTCAGATCGCCTCAGAGCCCTGGCTATGTATTCGGTCCCGTCCTTGTAATAGATTGGGTAGGTTTGTTTTCAGCGTAGTTTTAGACGTTGCTGTATTCATCACCTCGCCAAGGCGTCGGGTGCCGCACGAGATTGGTCGGTATCACGTAGTATCCTCGTTATAGTGTGGCATGAAATATCATCCATTGTCCATGATAACATTCCGGTCCGTTGTGAGCGATACTTAACGATACCAAACACAAGCGGATTCAAAGTCAAAATTACTGCAATACGCAAACAATTTGAAAATAATAACTTATCTGAATAATAATTCCCACCTTCTGGGTGAGTTTTTGTTGGGTGGAAACGTATAAAACTTACAACGAAGGTTTCTGCTGTGGCAGTTATGCCCGTAGACCTATGCGGATGAATACACAGCCAAGTAGCTCGCTCGAGTCGTCGGGGACGGGATCATGAATGGAACTGGGAAAATAGGATAGAAACGATAGAGCGGCACACGAGACTTGCGTGTCTTTTTGTGAGATGGGGGCTTGTGTGAACTGGTGTTATTACAATCACACATGTCACATATGTCACATAGGATACATATGTCACATAAGTCACACATATGACATAAGTCACACATGTCACATTTATGATATATGTCGCATATGTTACATATGTACTCTGTGGAATATTTTTTTATTTATTTATACACACATATACATACATACATACATACATACATACATACATACATACATACATACATACATACATACATACATACATACATACATACATACCTATACACATATATACATACGTATATACATTTTTAATATATGTACATATGTATAATTGTATATATATATATATATATATATATATATATATATATATATATACATATATATATATATATATATATATATATATATAATATCATATATATATATATATAATATCATATATATATATATAATATCATATATATATAATATCATATATATGTTTGTGTGTATATATGAATGATAATATATATATATATATATATATATATATATATATATATATATATATGATAATATATATATATATATATGATAATATATATATATATATATATATATATATATATATATATATATATATATGATAATATATATATATGATAATATATATGATAATATATTATATATATGATAATATATTATATATATGATAATATATATATGTATATATATATGTATATATATATATGTATATATATATATATATATATATATATATATATTATCATATATATATATATATTGATCTCTTGATACAAGTTCATGTGATGTCTTCCTCGACCATCAGATGGTATTTCCCGAAAGGAAATCACATGCGCCACTGTCGGGGTACGTTCGTACTAAGTTCTCATCGCATCTGATAACGATCAATACGCCACTTCTCAGGTGAATCGAGTTAATACGCTTCAAAGCGACGATATTCATATTTCCTCGGGCAATTTGAGTCGGTTCGCGGCATCTCTGCTCGCTTGTATTAATGTGGTTGGCGTCCTGGTATAATTCCCACTGCCGCTGTGACGTAGATGGGCGCTTGGCAATAATTTCTTGACAACGAAGGCAAAGATTGCACCGCGATATAAACGCCAGATTGCGCGCTTTATATCGATCCTGTACGGCCGTAATTCGCGCAAATTCATATTTCCTGCCTCGTTCGCATCGCCAGTATACAGTCTTATTAGTAACTGCGCGTTACAAACGCGGTAAGTTCTCGGCTGTATTTAATGCGATACAATCGTGTAGTTCGATGTGGGGATCTGCGGCTTGCATTCGGCCCGCAACGTCCGAAATAACACGAAATAACAACATGAATGATCTGAACGTACTGGGCCAAGTATCTACAAACCACAAAGCACAAAGTTGTTTTGAACAAATAATTTGAATCGATAAAACTACTACTATACTAACTACTAATCACAACCGTAACCCTGCTACTACAACATGTATGATTATATATATATATATATATATATATATATATATATATATATATATATATATATATATATATATATATATATATATTAGATATATATTTCTGAGGCGTATAGTGTTGGTTCTTTACTTCTGTCTTTAATGGTATCATATAGCAATTGTCTTTAAAACGTACGTATATATATATATATATATATATATATATATATATATATATATATATATAATAGCTAACATAAATCACATTTTAAAGACATAATTTCCATGATTTATGCATGTTATATACTATTATACTATTATATAATATACAGAAATCACGTTTTAACAGACCACTAAGCATAATATTATTATGTTTAGTAGTGTCATATGGCTAAATCTAGTCCCCCGGTTTATCTAATTTGTTCATCTTTAGTGGTGTTGCAACTAGATGATATGAATAACTCGTAGTTTATGTTCATTATCTATATATAGCTGTGTCGTTGGTGCGTCAGAAGACAGTGGTTCTGCGCACGCGTGGTGTTGTCATATCCGGAACACACGCGAGAACCCGTAGTTTATGTACATGTTTGCCACGTAACACAATTTCCATGAATTCTATCTATGTCGTAAATAAACCCAATACGGATTTTCGGCTCATAAAAGCAATATACGCTCACCCATTATATTAAACTTGAGTTGACAAAAACCGCAGATATGACGAACGCTGACGCTGTCGTCGCACAGAAACACCGCCACTTAACTTGGGTCGTAATTTCCTCCCGTGTCATTAAGTAATATCTGCAGATTTATTGGACATTATTGGATTGGATGCATCTCAGATATGGATTAGAAGTCATAAATACGGCTAAATTGCGCCGTATTGCGGCAGTAAATATTAATTTTGCCACGCAAATATGATTTCGATACGTTGTAGGTCGGCTTGTTGCTTGACAACGATGTGCTCGTAAACTACGCCTTGCCATTTCGTGAATAATTGATAAATTCATAAGACGATACGGGAGCGATGCCACCGGATGGTTGTCTGTCTGTCTGCTGCTGTATTGTCGACGGCGCAGTTTTTTCTCGTTGTTGTGTGTGACTTGGTTGATTGGGCCGGGGTCGGGGTCGATTATCCGGTTTAATATCTTTCGGTGCAGTCGTGAAACTCCATGAGGCATACGGACGGATGGCGACTGCATTAGACAGCACGTTTACTCGATTGTTAGAGAGAAATAGTGCGTGTGCGTGTGCGTGTGCGTGTGCGTGTGCGTGTGCGTGTGCGTGTGCGTGTGCGTGTGCGTGTGCGTGTGCGTGTGCGTGTGCGTGTGCGTGTGCGTGTGCGTGTGCGTGTGCGTGTGCGTGTGCGTGTGCGTGTGCGTGTGCGTGTGCGTGTGCGTGTGCGTGTGCGTGTGCGTGTGCGTGTGCGTGTGCGTGTGCGTGTGCGTGTGCGTGTGCGTGTGCGTGTGCGTGTGCGTGTGCGTGTGCGTGTGCGTGTGCGTGTGCGTGTGCGTGTGCGTGTGCGTGTGCGTGTGCGTGTGCGTGTGCGTGTGCGTGTGCGTGTGCGTGTGCGTGTGCGTGTGCGTGTGCGTGTGCGTGTGCGTGTGCGTGTGCGTGTGCGTGTGCGTGTGCGTGTGCGTGTGCGTGTGCGTGTGCGTGTGCGTGTGCGTGTGCGTGTGCGTGTGCGTGTGCGTGTGCGCGTGCGCGTGCGCGCGCGCGCGCGTGCGAGTGCGACTCTGTGTGTGTGTGTGTGTGTGTGTATGTGTGTGTGTATGTGCGTGCGTGCGTGCGTGCGTGCGTGCGTGCGTGCGAGCGTGCGTGCGAGCGAGCGAGCGAGCGAGCGAGCGCTTCCGTGAGTGTGCGTGTACACATAGTCAACATACACACATATATGTGTGTGTGTGTGTGTGTGTATATATATATATATATATATATATATATATATTATATATATACATATATTCTTACATATACACACACACACACACACACACACACACACACACACACACACACACACGCGCGCACTTACGTACATACGTACGTACGTATGTTTTTTTACTTCCGTGCGAGCGTGCGCGCGTGCGCGCGTAAGCGTTGAGAGACGGCGACGTTCAGTAGATGGCAGTGACAAGTCGTTTCCATTGATCAGTTGAACAGACATTGGTCACTGGATCTCTCCTGATGAGGTAATCTGTGTTTTTCATATTTTAATAATTATGTAGCCATTGTAGGAGGAACCTCTGTTATTCAGTTGACGAATGTGCATTATATAATATATTAATTACCAATTAATGCGCTAGTTAACTGCGTTAGTTAAGTTGTGCATGAGTGACCGAATTAGTTTATTCGGAATATCGTTAATTAGTTTGTTAATTATGTATTTAGTTAGTCACTCGGTCGGTCAGTCAGTCGGTCAATCACTCCGTCGTTCGACAATTGTGTGTCAGTCAATAGCTACTAGAGAAAGTTCCCGCCAAAACGTCTTCCAGCGCTTTTCATTTCCGGTATGGTCTTTGCCGAAGATCGCCGCAGAGCATATATCTGACCTACTGACACAGCCGCCCTCGCCTTAGGTTTCAGGACCGTTTCCGGTTACACATGTACAATTGAAAGCAGTTCACCCCGGGCTCCTCATCTAATATTGATCATACTTATATCTGATATACGCGAGGATTCGCGAATTGGCGCCAGTGTTTTTTCGGCGTAACCTTAGGCCGTGCATGCGCCCAGATTCGCGGTCGGGTGTGTAATGTGTAAAAACAACTGTGTCTGTACAGGACGTGCGTACAGGTGTCGTTCATCCCGTCAATACAGTCCAGATTTGTTCTTAGTCATCATCGTGAGCTCCGCAATTACAATTACGATTAAGTAGCGTTGTTTTTCTGTTCCGGCGCTCGACGCGTGCGTATTACGCGACGGGTTTGCTCGGGACAAGTTAGATACCTGTCTTACGTCCGATCGGGGCCGATCAGCGCGTTCTGAGCCCCGTCGACTCGGGGCTGTCAGAACTGGCATTGTGGCGCCGTCACTGGCCCGCGCCTCGGCCAACCTAACGAGGTGCTGTAAATATAACGTCGAATTATCGGGCGCGCAGGCAGCGGCCGAACGGAAGGAAATGATCCCGAAAGATTACACGGCTGCGCATGTTTAATTTGTAGACTTTGCAGCTCCGTCTCGGCGACATGCAAATATCCCATAACTGATCCGACGCATCTGCTGTGTCCATCAAGGTTATCTTTTTGAAATTGTGCTCCCCCGGCGCGGCTTGCGTGATGCGGAATCCGACGCTCGTCGCTCGCGTCGATTTAGCGAAACCGCCGCGGCAAATGGTGGCCCTGACTACGAATTAATTAGACGGCAGAGAAATTCGACAGTCGTTCAGGAAGAGGCGACCGGAAGCGGCCTGCAGAAGATGTCCCATTGATGAGCGACGATTGATGACGTAAGCGCGGTGACGTTGCTCGTTGCTCGATGACGAGACATGCGCAGTGACGTCTGTAGCACACCGGTTGACGAGAGGAGCAGGCACGTGGAGATCATCGCCAGATACGCCGATTCTAAACACGTATCCATCATCCGGACACGTCCATCGCAAATCAA
>OZ024862.1:20488196-20500696 GCA_964017155.1 Oasisia sp. SBJ-2009
ATATAAATCTTTAAACTTATGAATTTGGAATATAATATTACATATCTATGCTCATTATCAGTCATATGTTTACACAGAAAATAGCGTATAATCATATAAACATCGAAATTATATCCATTCATGCACATTTGATAAGAGATATTGTATCAGACATCTTAATGTTTTACATTTTTCTAGCGCAATTAAACGAGAGTGCAAGTTTAATGGCCGGACGTGTGGTGTTATGCTCTCGCGAAACTTACACTCGGTGGGTGTTCAAGTTTGAATTACGGATGCGTTTAATGCCGATATCGTTTCCCAAATGCGCGCAGATCCTACAAATTTAGGATCGTAAAACATGTTTAATGTTTGCGGTGTCTTGTGTGGAAAACTACATCGTCCGAGTGGCGAACAAAACGACATCGAATTAATATTTCGCACTCGGCGGTTTCACCTGACGTGTAAGCGAACACGAGTTTCGTCAAGGTTTAATGTTTTCCCATAAAATCGGTGGTGACGGGAATCATGTGATCTTTCCTGTAGAACGGCGGCGTAATGGGGTGTTACCTCGTAATACTTCAACTGGAGATAGGCTACTAGAAATAACTTCGTTTCTAAGATGTATGTATATATATATATATATATATATATATATATATATATATATATATATCAGCTCAATCTTCAAAACAGTAGTAACAATAAGAAGTTTGGATTCTCTCGATTGTACTGAATTAATGCTTGATACATAAACCGAATGTGAGTGGACAAAATAAGACCATCGAACATACCTTTCTATGTATATATATATATATATATATATATATATATATATATATATATATATATATATATATATATATACGTGTGTGTGTGTGTGTGTGTGTGTGTGTGTGTGTGTGTGTGTGTGTGTGTGTGTGTGTGTGTGTGTGTGTGTGTGTGTGTGTGTGTGTGTGTGTGTGTGTGTGTGTGTGTGTGTGTGTGTGTGTGTGTGTGTGTGTGTGTGTGTGTGTGTGTGTGTGTGAATGTGTGTGAATGTGCTTAAACACTTATTTTGGGTGGCTGTGGTAATAATGGTGTGCCAAATAGGTATTCCAAGATATTTAGATATAGCCAGAAGGAATGTATATATATATATATATATATATATACATATATATATATATATATATATATATATATATATATATATATATATATATATATATATATATATATATATATAGCAATACCTATTTGACACACGACGATTACCTCAGCCCCCCAAAAAGTGTTTAAACGTCTACAATATGTAGTGACGTATTCTGTCTGGTATGTGTGCTCGAGTCGACAGGTGTCCCAAGTCGAATGAACAATGTACAGATGTTTTATGTCGATATCAGTTCCCCACAACTGAAATGTTTCTTCAGAACTGTACGCTCGTAAATTTTATTTACAGCGCCTCACGTCAAGGCGATGACGTCCAAGTTGCGAACGCGACAACATAAAATTAATATTTCGCACATCGCGGTTTCATTTGACGCGTTAAAGAACACGGGAGTATCGTCATAGTTTAATAGCCGGCCATAAAGCCCTAGCCGCCTATAGTGTCAGTTTGGGCCGTGCGACAGATCCTGGGGTGCGTAAAGTCGCCAAACCCCACGTTCAAATGGCGTACGTATTGGCCTCAAAATATTTATCGTAGAATTGTTTGTGTTGACGTGAGATCTGACGAGTTTTCATTTGATGTTGATGTAGTTGAAAGTCTGATTATCATTAAAAGGAATCTTTAACATGTTTGATTACATTCGTTACGTACGCCTGCGAAACTGTAAAATACTAAACAAAACATTCAATTTGTAAACAGCCTCTGTTGTGATTTATTATTATTGACAATTAGTGCTTTGACATTGGCCCTTTCCCACGCCCCTGCACAATATCGGACTAAGTGGAAGTGATTCTGGAATAGTCCTATATCCAAATGAGCAGACTTTTCCCTTCACCCCCGCCCTGTCCTATCCATTCTTTTATGTTGCTTCTTTGATCGTGTTATAAACATCTTCGTTGTGGGAGACTACCTTCCTTTAATAACATTATTTCTCAAAGCAAATTAACCAGATTCAGGTAGTCCACTCTCCCGACACGAGTACAACAAGTGGGAATTAGTAACCTTTGGTTAACACTAGCCCCCAGGGCGTTTGATTAAACTAATTATACTGTCAAATTGTCTGTTATATATATATATATATATATATATATATATATATATATATATATTATTTAAAGGGGATTGGTGGTCTATAGACGAAGTTGTACAAACCTTCCGAAATTCGGCGATGTTCACCACAAACAAGGAACTAGAACTTCCTGTAAACAGTAACTACTTCTACTGTAACTAGTGGGAATGTGTACCAACAAGGCCACTTAGTCATTGTTTTAATATCTACCCCTGGCAGTAAACCACGTAGCGTCGTCGGAGAGACGAGTGTCTTCGTCAGATCCGTGACGTCCCGTCTCACGTGACTGGATCGATTAGCGCGGGTCACAGTTGACTTGGCGGCGGCGCGGGGGCGCTGCGGGCCGCGCGAGCCATCTATCCACCAGGCGTCGATTGACACGTCAGAGCGCGAGCTAAGCAGGCCGCGACAGCGCACGCGCCCCGCTGATCGGTCGACAAGCGCGGGTCAGCGCCGGGGCGCCTAAACGCACCCAGATGTCTTCCGTCATCGTCGGGGCGCGGGGCACGGGGACTGGGAGACTCGGAGCGGCGTCCGTGGAGCCCGCTTATTAGAAAGTCGTTAATCTCCCCTGTTTATCTTTTATGTCCCGGCCACACATGCGGGGCTGCTGCCATGACTCGTCGATCGGCAGACTATCGCCGCGGCTGTTTACTACGGACGAGAAACTACAGATAACTTTAGTCGTGCTGCAACTACCCAACGATACCTCACAACTAAGATCATCCAGATCCAGCCGCGTATCGCCACGGGCGTAAAGACCCGCCAGTCATAAGACCTGTCACGCAGGACCTCTCTGAAATGACCCGTTACGCGCAGACGGTATAGATTACTTGGCACACACGCCCGGCCCACAGAAATAGGTCGGGTTACACGTCTTACGTGACACGCCATCCACTGACACGTCGTGGGTATAATTGATCTATAATAGACAACTGTCGCAGCTAGAGTGCCTCAAAATTAAAAGTAACGTCGTGTGTGACCTATCAAATGATAAATAGTCTAGAATGTGATGTACAACACACGTTAATTTTGACAAAAATGTGTGTCTACACGTCATGTTTATGAATTTACACATCATATTTTTATATCCACAATGACACTCTATTGCTATAAGAACTGACGAAATGACATTATGTGTGTGTGTGTGTATATATATATATATATATATATATATATATATATATATATATATATATATATATATATATATATATATATATATATATATATATATATATATATATATATATTTAGCCTTGTGTGACAAGCAATGAGACCGCCATAGAACGGTCGTTGGTGACGACTGGTCGTATACTCCATTTGTGACGAGTTGCATAGACGGTCTCTCGTTGATTGATTCATTTGAAAGGCATGTCGTGGATGACCGTAGCCAAAACAGCCTTCCGGTGAGGACGAATTTTTATACATCGCCTCTTGTTGATGGGGAATTGTCACAAAAGGCTTCTAATGGTGACGAGTTTCCATCGTCGGCCTTCTGTTGGTGACGAGTTTCATCGACGGCATTTTGTTGGTGACGAGTTTCCATCGGTGGCGTTCTGATGATGACGAGTTTCCAGCTATGGCCTTCTGATGATGACGAGTTTCCAGCGATGGCCTTCTGATGGTGACGAGTTTCCATCGATGGCCTTCTGATGGTGACGAGGAGTTTCCATCGATGGCCTTCTGATGGTGACGAGTTTCCATCGGTGGTCTTCTGATGGTGATGACGAGTTTCTATCGACGGCGTATCGTTGAAGATGAGTCGTTATAAATGATTTTCCGCTAAAGAACTAGGACGTGTTTTGACTGCTATTCTAGGATATCTAAAATAGTCAACTATTTATAGCACCGTTATTTATTTATTTTATTTTAGCTAAATCGTTTATTTATTGACTTCTATTCGACTGTAAAGCATTAACACGCCGGCTGACTTTTGGACAACACAATCAGTCCACATGTCTCACTCTCTTCTAATCGTCGCAAGTTCTCGACCCCCGCGAAATACGGCCTCCACGCATCAGACGTATTAGTTCCTCGTGATACGTCCAGATAGACCCGCTCTCTGTCTGCTAATTAGAGACGGCGCCGAAACACAACCAAATACATATCTCGCAGGGGGTACCACGCCCCCGTGACCACGTGTAATTACACGTTTTAACCCCCTCACCCGTGCGGTCGGCGTGTCGCGGGGAAGCGCGGCGACCTCGCGATCAAAGCGCCTCCCAAGGCCGGGCCGGGGACTGGGTGGGCGGCGTTCTTCCCCGGGGTGCGTCGGCCAAATTTGGCGGCGCCCGGGTTTCCCGGTCGTCGATATTTATAATCCCCGACGGCTGCGGGCTGCATCGGTACCCCGCCGGCTGGGTTGGTCTTTCATTTGGGTCTGCACGTGGCTTAGACCGGCCTCCTGGGCCCAGATTGGACCGAATCTGGGCCCGCGCGAATCCAAAGATATTTTTATGAACAACATCCACGGAATTAAATATTTCGCATATCGATATACTTTGAAACATTTTATTCTGTTTCTGTCGAAGCAGTAAACTCGTTGCGCCTAGATAGAACGACCTGTCAATTATGAGCTGAGCATCTGTGTGAATAGCCTTATCACGCGTCATTGTATGTAATTACTTCTAGTGTAGTTGTGCTCCATCAACTGATTACTAGTTATTCTATGGGTGGCAGACATGTATTAGACCTACTTTCTACTTCATATGTGTCGTCTCTGTTCGCCTTTTTAGCTGTACACGACAGTGGGACAGGAGTTGGAGTCGAATGTAGGCCCGGTCGAATATGGGCCCGCGAAACCGTACTGCCTTCATAATTATTGTTTAGGGGTCGATATATTCGCATTTCGGTGCCAGTTCTCAATGACAGTAATAATAGAACTTCTTCAGCGCTTCGATCCTCAGGGACGCGACCTCAGATCGAGGCGCTGAGAGACGGCACCGTGAAGTGTGATACCGTGAACCCGGACACGGGGGAACTGGGCGCGCCGAGGGACGGCCAAGTGCCCGCGGCAGAGATAGCCGTCTGATTGTTTTCATATATCTGTTATAAGCAGACGATGTTAGCCTGGTTGTTCATAATCACGGCTTCAAGCGTACATTCGCTAGGTGTACATCCGGTATAGTTTTTTCTCGGGATAATTTCGAAGTCACGTCGTAATCCTCTCTGCGTGTTCATGTCACCCAGCTGGGTAGGGTAGGGTAGGGCATAGCTCACAAACTGGTCCCATAAGTCTATATATTTGTCACACGCCGGGGTATAGGTGTAGGCAGGGCCATACCGATTAAGTGGCGCACATTGTGCACACCAGTGACTTTTCGCAATATCTTGATATTTTTTATTTAAATTAATATATTTCACATGTAAAATATCGCTTCGTAATTTATGTTTTACATTCTTGCCCAAACGTCGGCGCGTGATTTTTTGCTCTGGAATTATATATTTCCCACAAATATCTATCACACTGCGAATGAAATAGTTGTCGTGGTCTCAAGAGGGTAACATTGGAGATTGTCCGCGGTTGCCTTCATCAAAATGTGTGCCATTTGAGCGTTTTGCCCCATCGTACCCTGGGTATGGTAGGGCAAGGACTTGCGTGCGTGCTTGCTTGTGTGTGGGTAACTGGGTGTGGAACCTTGCGTGCGTGGGTGCGCGCATGCGTGTGCGTTGTATATTTATGTTTGCGTGCGCGCGTGCGTGTATGTGCGTGTGTTCGTTCGTGCGTGCGTGTGTGTCACCTGCTGTGATTGACACTGATTGTGGTTTTCGCTCCGCGGGTATCGCTATGGACAGGTGAATTGGTCCCAAGGCCGTGTGCACGTGTTTTAGCTCTCCTCCATCTACAAACATATTATTTCACCAACGCAACCCTATCTGCTTTCAATTACGCCGTAAACAAAACACACGTCAACGATAGAATATCAAATATGAGCAACAACCGTATTGCAATAACACGACAGGCGAACAAAAATATTCCTGTATGAAATTCGACGCAGCCACAGAACGCCATCTTTAATAAAGCATCCGTCATAATTGGAAAATCTTCGCGGTCGGCGGGGTCGTGTTCTATTCAAACTGAAATTCTATTCTAAATTAAAACAGCCGTCGGAACATTCGCTGGTGTCATAAACATGATATATTCCGAATACAATGCGCAATTTTATTTTCAAAATGTATAAAGGTGTCGCATTACCAATATACCTAGAAAAAAGTTGCTCTCGATAATGCATGGTTTATTAATTGAAAATCCGTTGTCGCTAAAAATGTTGTCTTTGTGGGATAAATATCTGTGCCACATAGGAAGGAATCTAGGCCTCTTCTACACGTGCAGTTCATAGTGTGACAATATTCATTGAACGAATGATCCTCCGACGGATCGAAGGATCATTCTCCACTTAACGAATGATTTTCCGGAGGATCATTTTCCACTGTCCCATCCTCTTAACGACGCCCGATTGTCTGTTTGTGCCTCACGCTCCTAACATCCCTGCCCGGCTGACATCCCTCTTAACCCTATCCTAACATCCCTGCCCGGCTGACATCCCTCTTAACCCTATCCTAACATCCCTGCCCGGCTGACATCCCTCTTAACCCTATCCTAACATCCCTGCCCGGCTGACATCCCTCTTAACCCTATCCTAACATCCCTGCCCGGCTGACATCCCTCTTAACCCTATCCTAACATCCCGCCCGGCTGACATCCCTCTTAACCCTATCCTAACATCCCTGCCCGGCTGACATCCCTCTTAATGCTATCTTTTCAACTTAGTTTCTAAAGGCAGGCATATAGGCATACATAATGCTGATGATGACAGCGACAGCGACAGCGACAGCGACAGCGACAGCGACAGCGACAGCGACAGCGACAGCGACAGCGACAGCGACAGCGACAGCGACAGCGACAGCGACAGCGACAGCGACAGCGACAGCGACAGCGACAGCGACAGCGACAGCGACAGCGACAGCGACAGCGACAGCGACAATATCAACAACAACAATAATAATACGATGACTTATGTTGCGCCTAAATCCCTGGAACCCGAGGTCAGGTTATGATTTAGTTTTTATGTGCGTGCGTGGGTACGTGCGTGCGTGCGTGCGTGTGTGTGTGTGTGTGTGTGTGTGTGAGAGAGAGCGTGTGCGTGTGCGTGTGCGTGTGCGTGTGCGTGTGCGTGTGCGTGTGCGTGTGCGTGTGCGTGTGCGTGTGCGTGTGCGTGTGCGTGTGCGTGTGCGTGTGCGTGTGCGTGTGCGTGTGCGTGTGCGTGTGCGTGTGCGTGTGCGTGTGCGTGTGCGTGTGCGTGTGCGTGTGCGTGTGCGTGTGCGTGTGCGTGTGCGTGTGCGTGTGCGTGTGCGTGTGCGTGTGCGTGTGCGTGTGCGTGTGCGTGTGCGTGTGCGTGTGCGTGTGCGTGTGCGTGTGCGTGTGCGTGTGCGTGTGCGTGTGCGTGTGCGTGTGCGTGTGCGTGTGCGTGTGCGTGTGCGTGTGCGTGTGCGTGTGCGTGTGCGTGTGCGTGTGCGTGTGCGTGTGCGTGTGCGTGTGCGTGTGCGTGTGCGTGTGCGTGTGCGTGTGCGTGTGCGTGTGCGTGTGCGTGTGCGTGTGCGTTTGTGCGTATATGCGTGCGTGCGTGAATCAAGCGGCGAATGACGTAACATTTGCTCTCGTCTCCAGTACGATCAAAACTCGCTCCATTGCGTTTTCGTCGCTCAACTCATATCGTTCTAATCGTCACTCGTCGCCGTTTGCATTCCCGCGCCGCGTGCTGGTCCATTACACACGGCGCCGCGGGCATTTCGCTGTGAAATCACTTTTTAATCTATTTTAAATCGCCTCGAATGCCTTATAATATGGCGCCCGATGTGGTCCGAGCCATATCTGCACATTCGTGTACGCGTAATTCTGTGTGGGCGGGTGGGAGGGGTGATTTGCCCCCTGACCGCGATTTGTTGCCATATGCTTTCGATAAAATGTCGTCTGCGCGTCCTTGATGCACAATAGACTCCTCACGTGTACGGACTATCAGTGCGGAGGCGTCTGTGAATCCGGATAAACGATCGTACGAACATCATGGATGTCTTTATTAGGACACTACACTTGGTACACGCTAGTTTAATTAAAATGACTCCGCCGGTAATGGATTCATTTACATTAATATCTACGCGACGTAATGAAGTATAAAAATCCCCTATAGGCCACACTAGACAAAGTACTGTAAGAAGTATGCTGTGTGCATATATTATATCGATCATGCATTTTATTAATACATTTTTAATATGGTGTTATTAATGCAATAATAAATCATCTGTATTACACACCAAAGTATAAGTCGAAACATGGTTAGAGATTTGAACGTGGCGCCCAAAATTCGCATTAGAAATCATGTAGACCGTTTAATTTGTAAATAGAGATGCATATTAAAAGAAACAGTCCAATCACACAAAGTTGTGAACTTGTATGTGACTGGATTCCGCAATCACGGTACCTCATTCCTGCTAATAATCCCCATTCGGCAAACAGAACACACAACGTCATTTTAAATATAATCTGACACATTCAACCCCACTTGTCAACTTGCTCCACGTTACCCTATATACGGAATAAAATCCAGTCGGTCTCCGGAGATTCCAGAACATATCGTGGACACAGGCCTGTGCCTCTCTAATCAGCCTTGTCCGGAGTCGAATAAAATATGATCCCTGAACGCATGACCCGCTTGTCGATTCGCCGTGCGCGGTTCGGAGTTAGTGTCGACGACGCAAAACTGTCGTACGCCATTTGACAAATGGGCGCGTTACATATTCATGACTGTTTTGTGCACATGCGTAGAATTGACAAGCGGATGACGCTATCAAGTCGCACTGTCGCAATATTGTCGTCATCCTTCGTTGTCTCATCCGAACTGACATCGGATCGAAGTCAACCGTGAAACCCTTGGATAGAATCTTCTCACCTGCGCCTGCACTGTACAAATATGTTTTTGCTGTTGATAAGTAGCGGCCGGTCAAACAGGGACGACTCGGCAGATGTTTGAGTTGCCGATTTCGTTTTGCAAATCAGAAATCCACAAAATATATACCATTTATCAAAAGAGTATATAAGATACCTGGAAATTTAATGTAACCCTTACATGATAAATCTCTATTATATTGACGAAAGCAATTGTGATTTTATGCCTGACGAAACTTCTAAATCGCCTTTATTGTTGATATACATGAACACAATGACAGATGTACACAAATATTATAACAAGTTTGTGTACAATCGAAATATATGACATCCTTACGTCGCAAAAATATCAGGCATAACTTTCAGATTATGTATTTGTAATTATGACAACATTACGTGTCTGTATTGTACTCACTTCATCCATGACAGACTAGAACATAAATGCAACCTATCTATGAAACATTCAGCCACGTTGTGATTGATGCGCGAAAACAGCTGGTTCGCACACTGACAACGGCCAGGGTCTTATTTAAGACCTTCAACCTTTGTAAAATCGTTGTTGACGTGTGAACAATTAATAAGTTATAATACCGTTCTTAAATTTATTTGATCTCCGGTATCACATAGCGCCTGTGCCGTGCAGTACAAATATAACTCATCACGAAATCGGACTCGCCTCTTGCCCCGTCAGCCCTCGCCACAATACACCCCGACGTCGACCTCCTTGTGAGCCGAGTGATCGGGCTGACTGCGACAACAAAATTAATGCGTAAACACTGAATGTTCGAAATATACGGTTATCAAACCGCGCATGATATATGCAACCATAAAACACAGTAATGTGCACAGAATCTGAAAATTGCTTTTAGCCGGAAAACTGCGTCTTTTATCTTCGCAGATAGCACTTTGAGCGCCGTCGTTAATAAATCTCGGCCGGGAGGTCGCCGTAGACAGCTCTATCCTCGGCAGTTGTAGTCTGCCCCGTCTCGGCCGTAGTACACAAGCGGTGGAGGGGAGGGTGGCTGGAGGGTGGCTGTGTCCTCGCTACATCTGTTGTTCACGCATCGTCCGCGTCCATTCGTGTACAACACGACAATACACACCGTGTACAACATCGCCGTGCTAATATATATATATATATATATATATATATATATATATATATATATATATATACACACCGTATATATATACCGTATATATATACCGTATATATATACCGTATATATATATATATATATATATATATATATATATATATATATATATATATATATATACCGTATAATATATATATATATATATATATATATATATATATATATATATATATATATATATATATATATATATATTAATCACCTGTTTGTTGTTTGCCTCATTTTGATATATCGTTGGATTTCATATAAATACTTCTTTAGTCAGATATATCGGATAGTGTCACCAAAGGGCGTCTACAAACGTACGACAAAGTCATCTGTCTTAAACTCAAACAAGACAAACGAGTTTTTGATAGATATTTGGACTGCGTGCGTAGACCTCGTGAGTATAATGCGCCATATCGGTGACGGTGATGTAAAGAACTGTAATATTTCAATTTAACGGACGAAATTGTAAGCAGGTGTCCACACGAATCACCCCAGGTAGGTTGTAGAACAGCCCGTGGACTTTATACAGCGTATGCATTACGTTTTGTCGTTCAATAATGATTTTGAACACGATGTAGCAGGAACCGAGTGGTTCCGTTTTATACGTGAAGTGATCTCGTCTTACAAATGGTAGGTATATGCATTTCACAAAATATACTTATTTTATTTTATTTAGCCTACGTGCCATTGATGAAATATGTGGCTCTGATTAATATGTTGTAGAATCATTTAACAAACTGTTAGTGAACACTTCACAGATCGAGGGACCCATGAACAACGTTGGTATCGTGCTTCATGTAGTGAGAGTACGTATGTAGTATATAGCAGACCTATTAGATAGGAACTAGGACAACCTCCTCCGATGGGACCAAACTGGCTCATATCTCGCTCAATCTCGGACGTCTCACCGTTTAGTACAGTATCTATTTTAAGTTTCTATCCCATACATGTGAGGGCGCTGTGTGTTGAGGAGCACCTGGTCGGATGTACGAGCTCTGTATATAGACTGACTCACATCCCCATTGCGCACGGACACACATTCCGTACGCTCGCGTATCACACGAAATGGCGTACAACCAATGCACATGTTTATACTATAGGCGTCAAAACCAGGCGGCTGACGGGGGGGGGGGGGCTACTGTTTATAGACATTTACTAGGTGTGTGTTTTTGGCTTGTCTCGGAGAAGGGGCCGAAAGAAGTGTACACTAGTATCGAATATTATACAGAAAATACTTCCGAACAGAGGACTACTTAAGAATTTAGTGCATAAAGTTATTATTATATTATAAATCGATGTTTCTGGAGACCTAATATACACTACTTTTTCATGCGCACGCGCGCGCGCGCGCGCACGCGCACGCGCACGCGCACGCGCACGCGCACGCGCACGCACACGCACACGCGCACGCACACGCACACGCACACGCACACGCACACGCACACGCACACGCACACGCACACGCACACGCACACGCACACGCACACGCACACGCACACGCACACGCACACGCACACGCACACGCACACGCACACGCACACGCACACGCACACGCACACGCACACGCACACGCACACGCACACGCACACGCACACGCACACGCACACGCACACGCACACGCACACGCACACGCACACGCACACGCACACGCACACGCACACGCACACGCACACGCACACGCACACGCACACGCACACGCACACGCACACGCACACGCACACGCACACGCACACGCACACGCACACGCACACGCACACGCACACGCACACGCACACGCACACGCACACGCACACGCACACGCACACGCACACGCACACGCACACGCACACGCACACGCACACGCACACGCACACGCACACGCACACGCACACGCACACGCACACGCACACGCACACGCACACGCACACGCACACGCACACGCACACGCACACGCACACGCACACGCACACGCACACGCACACGCACACGCACACGCACACGCACACGCACACGCACACGCACACGCACACGCACACGCACACGCACACGCACACGCACACGCACACGCACACGCACACGCACACGCACACGCACACGCACACGCACACGCACACGCACACGCACACGCACACGCACACGCACACGCACACGCACACGCACACGCACACGCACACGCACACGCACACGCACACGCACACGCACACGCACACGCACACGCACACGCACACGCAC
>OZ024862.1:20503196-20510893 GCA_964017155.1 Oasisia sp. SBJ-2009
TCAGCCCGCCTGTCAAACACGCCGGTACGGGCGCCCCGTGTGGCTAAAGGCGGCCTATCCACTCGGTGTGGGCGTGGCCTGAAACGTTTGATTGACGGCGAGCGGTGGCGCGCGCTACGGGAATCTTCCAGCGCGCTGTTGCTGTCTGCGCTATGCGGGCGCAGATAATTTATAAAAATTAATAGGGTGCACAGCGCTTCGTTGGAATGGCTAGGCCAATGGGTCCGAACCGACACCGGAGATAAATGACTTGTTCGACGGCGAAACTCGGCGGCCGATGCGTCTAGATTTTGACGCAGCGAGTGACGAAACGATTGGCTGGCCGTGTGGGCCCCACTTTGATTACATGTTTACGTTGTTAATATGCGCGCTGTCGCCTCGCTTTAATTCTTCGCATACGCGGGCCCACTTGGCCGCAAAACCGTCACATAGTTGCCAGCCGGATTCCGCTTAGTATGCATCGAACGAAGAGATTAGTGGGGCCTATGTGTATTCGCACAAATGTAGTATAATGTAAAACATTGAGGTTACAACATTAGGTGCGGCATTAAAACTGAAAACTTGTGATGTTTAAATAGCGTTTCATAAATGATGTAACAAATCGCTGTCCTCAACGAATCTGGCGGCGGCGAAATTGCGCCGTTTATAGAGCTGGGCGGGCCCGGAGTTTGTGTTAGCACCCGCGGCGGTTGTTAAAATAGATGAAACTAATTCCTGTCGCCTGGAATATGGCTGTGGTAACAGTGGGATTTTAAAATTCAGATATGGTGGAACCCTCGGCGCCAGCGTGGGGGCAATTTCGGTCATAAAGACACCCCTAATGTCCGCGCGCAACGATCATCATTTGAGTTTTTATAACGTCTTCTAACCACTGTTAACTAAATAAGCGAGATTGACATTCCTTCTCTTAATGACGGCATTCATCCATTCATCCATTCTTCCGGCGCGGCGCCTGTTACGTCATCGTTCTGTGGTCGTCACCACCTTTTGTTCTACGCGTGTTTCCAGTCAACGCTTCGACGAAGCCTGTAATAACATTTAAAACTTAAACGGGTCGTTTCCTGTCAGGCGTCCGTTTAAATACCAATACTAATTATTATTATAAATTACTAATGGCTGACTAATACTAACTGCTAATAACAAATAATAACTAACAATGGCTTATAAAACAATATCGAAAATAATAATAATAATTGAGCAACAAGCGGACAAACTGATTAACTGAGTATACCTGAATAAATAACTCCATCTCAAAGGCACTTTTTAAAAAACCCAAGATGTTATTTCATACAAAACTACCTACTTCCTTTACACAGCGGAGATAAATGTAATCAAATACTTCCGGAGGCATTTCATTGTCTCTGTCTTTCCTTGGCTAGTCAAGGATTTCAGTGACTGCATCGCACTAAATATTACTTTTTAACTTTTAATCCATCCTGACATTTTATTTCAATGTATTTTTCAATTGCAAGCCAGTAGCATAGAACCCATATCACATAAGGGAAGGAAACTTGATGCAAACCAAGTAGTTATTTACCTTAAAATGCAGCAGTTCAAGTTATATTGTGGAAATTAAAGAAAACATGTCTAAAGGTAAAACACGGTTCTAACATATTTTCCCCATAAAAGAACTGTTGCAAACATAATATATTAAAATAGATGGGCTCAGTTTATTTGTCCAAAATGTTCATTTTTTTATTCGGGAGATTTGTACACGGTAAATGTAGTCTTCCAGAGGTTCGGCCGCCCCCCAGCCCTACGAGCAGTCTGAACTCTTCAGAAACCCACCAAACAGGATCATACAGCGATGACAGATATAGACACACAACCATTAAACCGCTTCGTCGAATTTCTTAATGTTTCCAATGATTTATATTGGCGAATTGACAATGACGCCATCGGTCGGGCGCTCGGCGGGGTCACTTGACAGGCGCTGTGGGGTGGGTGAGGTGGGGTGGCAGACACTCACTCCCCCCAGCCACCCACCCCGTTGCACCTGCGCCGCACCACGGCGGTGACAAACTCCGTCGCTGTATAATGACGCTATCTGGTGTCAAAATTATACTTTCGGCGGACAATGGCGGCTCTTCTGCGGTAACGGGGACGTGCGACCTGGACGCCGTGAGGGGCGCGAGACGGGCTCGGGGTTCGACTAACGTGTAGGACGGTGACGAATTATAATTCTTCACAACTTCGCTGGTTACCGGCGATAAGGAGCCATTTGTGTTCGGCTGAGTGGCGCGCGTGAGTCGCTCCCCTCAATTACATAACGCCCACAAAAAGTGCAAATTGTTCCTATTCGTGCCGCTCTGATTTCACGTTGCCGTCCGGCCGACCGTCCGTCAGTCGGTGTTGTGCCCAACCGCCTACAAATTAGCATAAGGTGATTTTATGTCACGCTGCAGTCTTCAAAAATTGTTATATGATACGTGATTCGGTGGAAGATAGCGGAGATACGGCGCAATAACGCCGAAACACGACCCCAAACGATGCTGTTTATTTGGCTGATGTTATGAGCCGTTTGAAATGAGCAACAACGCATAAAGTTGTCGCACGGGGGGGGGGGCTATATTGACGTGGCACACTAAGCGAGGGATGACGAATATTCCAAAGATTGTGTCGGTACACGACACAAAGTGCAGGGGACAAAACAACTTTTTATTGACAACAATGCTGACATTTATCAGCAAGCCAAAAATAACGAATTCGATTTTTTTTATCATAACTAGACAAGTTGTTGCTTGTCCTGTTGTTGAATTACAATAAACTTTTAAAAAGCTAGTTCACGAGATAATCAACACGGAACATTTTCCCATCAGATTTTACCCGCAACAAGAAACTGTTTTTATACGGAACCCGGAAGTACATTGTTGATCAACCCCCTAGGATTCTACATCAACTCGTCATATTATAATTTCACCAGACTTGTTTTTCTTTCGTGTATCGCACATTGTCGCTTGCCTTCCATATTCCTATAATTGTGTTACGTCAATGTTGAAACCACATTTATAAGTAAAAACAACACATTGTTGATGCAAAAAAAACAAGGTATGCATAGTTAACGAAAGCGTAGCTCGTGGCCTTTTCCCGAATAGGGTATAACTGGTTTCTCATTCTCCCGATAGGCGTTCCGCTTTTTTTGTACGTGCATGCTTAAAACTGTTGCGTTCATGCCAACTGGGGCGATAAAGCATAGCATACAGAGCTGCACACCTATGCTTTGCGAATTAACGACAGCGAAGGAATTCACGTAGAAACCTAAGCTACAATCGTGAGTCATCAGTCATTTTGATTAATCCCGAGCTCTAACGAAGACTTGGTAGGAGACGTGTCTTGGTAAGCGGCTGTGAGTATTATCGTGCCCGTAGCAGCTCCCTGGGTGCCGAGAAATCAATACGATTTTCCAGGAAATTTTATTTCTTAAAAATCTATATAGGGGACCCAGTGAAAAGAGCGAAAAAATGTATGTACCGTTTTAGCGTCACCTATACGTGGAAACGTCGCAGGACGGCTCATGGGAAGAGAGTTGATTAATTGGCAGAATCCTCGAGCAAAATGTTTCCTCCTGGGGCGCCCAAAATACCTTAAATGGACCAGTTTATTTTATATACTGTAATAAGGTTGTTTAATTGAAAACAAATTGTTGTATTGTAATTTACATCCACCAATTATTTTATTCACAAAAAGTGGTATTTTGGTGCAATATTTCAATTCGAATTGCATATGTTGATTGCTTCCTGAACTGAACAATAGATGGAGATACTTAACAAATATTAAATGGTGGAATTATAATAAAAATAGCCTGTTTGAATAAGACATAATGTAGATGGTCAATATATTGGGATATATAACGTGTGAAACGTAGGACTACCATGGAAGCAGTTATGTCTTAACGAGTAAGACGTATACATGTGTAACCTGTAAGTGTTTTAGCATTGAGTAGAACAGACATGTCTACGATTCGCATTTTCCAGAACATTTTAAAGAGTGAGACTTACTGTCGAATTTTTTGTTTTGTTCACGCGTTATACAATTTGTAAAATGTACTTTTTATTTATTTTGTATGGCCAGTGTTTGTCAGAAAGAAAAACACGTTATACTACTACTAATAATAATAATTAGTATTATTGAACAATAGATGGTGATACTTAACAAATATTAAATGGTGGAATTATAATAAAAGTAGCCTGCTTGAATAAGACATAATGTAGATGGTCAATATATTGGGATATATAATTATTATTATTTTAATTATTAAAACGATCAGAATGTAGATAGAACTACTCTTAACAAAGTATCCGAGTCGGTAGAGTAAATATTGTCGCGACATGCCAATCGATAACATTAAATTGTCTTCATAAGTACTCATAATCAGAAGCTATAACGAACGTCCTCAGTGTTATCAGTAACGCAAAGCACTTTCTTTTATGACAACTGTCGTTTAAGTGTTGGAATGTATGCGTCCTTATTCGCGTTATTTCTCAGTCATTATATATATGCACAAGATCAAATAGTAATATAAATGAAACTATCACAGTAGCACATCACAACATTAACCAGGAACAAAATCTGCGCGACAGATCTGAGGGATTACACAAGCGCCCACTGCGCTGTTGACGACGCCGTTATGACTCGTTAGATACCATCGACAGCGGCTCGGAAACCAATTGCCAGTGCATTACACAACAACGGAGTTACAACACGACGCCTCGTTTGTACAATCCGCTCCGGCTGTCTCAACTGTCTAATCAAGTCTCGTCAGCGACCCGCAAACTCTCACGAAGCCGACGCATATCGTCTCCTCCGTCCGTCCTCTCCCGTTGCCTCCTCGCCTATTCCGTGTCGCCTCCCATTTCACGTTGTGTCGTGCGCGCCCCAAGAGGCTCGTCGTGTTAATAGTTCAATCGCAACGAGAATCAAAGCATGGGGTATGAGCGTAACATGTTAGTCAATATGCATATCTTGTGTTCGTGCGCGAGTATAGATTATGTTAAAGACATTGATGTTTTTCTCACCATTACATTTTAAATAACGATACTAAATCGCATCGGGCTTTAATGTATTTTTTTACCATAACAGCTTCTATGACCAATGATTCATATGTTAACTAGGATATTAACAACATATCAATTGTTCTCCTACAAAGGCAGCAGAAATATTTGATAACGTTGGAACAAACATAAAATGTAGTTACCATTAGTTTTTGGCTAATATTATAATATTATGTCGTCATTGATATAAAGATAATCAAATAGCATCAGGTTGCACAATGACATTCAGTTAAGATCATCGCTGCTACAACAATGAAAATAGAAACTTGAAGTTTAAAAAATATTAACGCAGTGAACTTAGTGTAACTTTGAAATGAAGTATCGCGGTCAACATCTGGATGGTGGGGGGGGGGGGGGTACTTGTCTACTTTCAGATTTGCCAGCCTGCGTGCATGTTGAGACAGACGATCGTTATATTTGGAAACATCTGAAAAAAGGGTAATTAAAACCACGATTTCACGGACGCTGCTTTTGTGCGGGTATATAGTGTGTTCTTCGGTACATGAAAACTATATTTAAAAACAATACGTGTGGTATGTTTAGAGGTCTGTATGTGTTGCGTTTGGAATCCACGAACCTTCGGGTAACGCCAACTTTTTTTTAATTGAACCGAAGCAGAGCAACATCCGGGACACTCATGAACTTTCACACTCACAGTCTGCGTGGACGAGACAGTCGGCACTTAACAAGCATCAGGTAATGTGACTTCTCCGAAGCGTTTGCAACACTATATCATATTATAAATTTAATATTTTAACTTTTGTAATGTGCTTGTTGTCTATATTTTGTCTGTATTTTGCGTGCGTTCTTTTGAAAACTAAATTTAAAACAATGTCTGTGGTGTGTAGTGTTTACTTTGGAATCCGTTAATATTTGGCCGTCGGTAATTATTTGTTAAAAACTAAACTGAAGCAACACCCGGGGTAGTCGTTTATTATTATAATTTCCATTTTGTGATGTCGAGACGGGCGAAGTTTAACAAGCAACGCGTAAAAGGTGAATGACTTACTGGATATGGAAAACTATATTTTTTTAATTTTAATACACTTGTATTTAACGAAAGTAGCATACGTGGTTTTATTATTGTCAGTACGCTAGTGCATGTGTTTTGTACTTGGAAGAATATTTTCTTTATTATATGAAATATGATTTCTAAGATGCTTGATAAAAATTGCAGCCATCTAAAATGTTCTTTTAAACTTTGCATGGCCCTGCCATATCTACTTGTACATATTAATTGTCCGTTGACGATTTCACAGTTTTATATCGATTTAAGACTGCCTTACCCTGGGTTTGTTAACGCATGGCTATTGTCGTGCACATGAGTCTTTACCTTGGATTGACACTACTGTTGTATATACTATATACTACTCCAGTGCGATAACATACATACACATACATAGTCAGCGAATGATGTTTATAATTTGTAGGGACATTTAAATAAGCTGAACGATCTGATATGATGAAGGTTTAAGGCTTTCTGGTGTTTCGTGATGTAGTTATATTAGTTAGTAATTTAATAATTATGCTGTATAATACAAAAATAAATATATCTTTATTAATATTCTCATACATGTATACGATTAGCGTTATCAACATTAAAATAATGTTATAAGTTATTTAATACCAATGTTAACATCATATAAAATATATTATATAAAACATAACTAGTGATAATAATTATAACGGATTAATATGTAATGTAACAACGACAACTGGAAAAAACATAAGCATAATCATAAAATTATCCGGTTAGAAGACACTAATTTAACCGAATTATAGTAATTAATGTAGTGATCTCCTTCAAAACAATAGTGATTATTTATAAATACATTATCCGTCTGCAGTATCTCGTTACTACGGCTGGCTTACACACGGTGCTGGGGTAAGGATAATAAGACAACAATCCCGGTTCGTTGCGGAGTCTTCTCCTGGCGCGCCACGGGACATGGCTTCGACCCCACGGCAGCGAAGTCGTCGTTGAGTCACTTGCTTTTGTTTACGCAACCTCATTAGCGCGGGCAGACGACACGGGTTCCCAAGCGCCCAAACACACACGTGACATTTACAATGAAAACAGTACGATATCTTAGTGTTATACTCAAATAACACGCATCATTCGTAGCTGTTATTAGCGCAGTGATTAATATGTATACGAGTAATATTAATACTAGTATCCAAGTTCGCATGTTGTTTTGCACATTATTGTTCTGCTGTTAGTATTTCGTTTTTAATGAAAATGCCAGCAAATAATGTGAATATTTATAATATTGGTATTTACAACAATGATTTATTATTTTTTAAATATTACTTTAATTTTATTATGTTTGCTGTCGTAATGTTGTTATTCATACCGGATTCCACAAAGTGGAATCCGGTATGTATAGAACATTTTTTTTTTATAATTGCATCATTATAGATGATCTACGTATGGTAAAAAAATTATCAATGATAATGTTGATTATATAATATCTGATTGTCTATAAGCATATATGTATGTATGCATGTATGTATGTATGTATATATATATATATATATATATATATATATATATATATATATATATATATATATGTGTGTGTGTATGTGCCTATATAATATTGTGTATGTGTGGCCATATACATACACACACGCACTCATATACGT
>OZ024862.1:20511093-20536093 GCA_964017155.1 Oasisia sp. SBJ-2009
GATCTCTCTCAACAAAATGTATTCCTGTGCAAACAGTCCAGTTGTTGGCTTTAAGGATTGTTTATCCAGGACTGCCCCTGTATAAATCATAAAGTAGTGCAGTGTAATTACCACATCAACATATCCGGCTGATAAACTGAGGTTTGCAGAGTATCCTGGAGTTCTGATCACGTCAACTATTTACGTCAACTATTTGAGTCAGGGAAATATTTCCATTTGTCAGATATTTAAAACTGCACATAGTTGTCAAGGTAATTATATATGATTATGTTTTTGACATTTTGTAATTATATTTAATTACTATGATAGAAAATAGACAAGTAGACAGTGATTTTTTTTATTTCTGATACATCTACAAGCAGGGTAGATGTTGTATTTTTTTTAAAGAAAAACTACTGTTATATCTAATTACTTGAATGACACATGTGCATTAATCTTTTAGTGTCAGTGAATATTTCTCATTAATGAGGTATTGTTCAATACTAGTAATTCTGGAGACCAACTAGTGGTTGGATTATGGATTTATACAAAAACAAGATAATTTTCTTTCTGAGGGGTGCCTATAGAAAACGTAATATTTTTCACAAAATAATTCTAATTATCGAATGAATATTCATAAAAAATTGCATTCTTATATTATTCAACTGTTGGTGTATAGTAAATGTATTACTAAAACATTTACAAGCTGTATTTACACCAAAATTGTTCATCTTTCTTAATTATGCACATCGTCTTGGTGGGAATGTCTTAAAACAAACTTGGCTAATAGATTGCTTTTACTGAGAGTGTATTTACCATTTCAGGATATATTGTATCCAGTTTCTGCATATGTAATCAGCTCTACTTGGGCATTAGCATAAATAGTCGGTATACCGTTACATTTTTGCTATTGCATGAGTTATGTCCCATACATTTTTCAATGCATATATATCCGTGTGTATATGTATTTAAATGTACAACATGTGAACAAAATTGTTTATGTGATATGTCGGTACATACCGTTAGATGAAAGTAATGTAACTGATATCCTTAATTCCTGCTTCATCTAATCTGCTGGTAATTAAACTTGCCAAAATTAGTTTAGTTCGATTTACTATCACAGTCATTGTAAGCCGGTTGACACTTCGTTAATTTGCCAATTTTGTGGCGACGAACGAATGGCGCCATTGGGCCAGAAACTAAGGCAAGAGCTACGCTGGAATATTTGCTGTTACTTATCTCATGACACGCAAAAATCTGCCACCTTATCGTATGATGAGGTGACTTTGGATACTGTTTCTGGCGGCATGACACTCCAATTTGCGCCCGGCACATGACGTCTTGCTTTTTGTAGTGGGAATAGTAAATAACAGGCCGTCTTAATTCGCAGTTCAAGTATATCCGATTGAGTCGAATGTCAATGTCTAGTTTCTTCAAGTTTGCCTGCTGCATAATATTGAATTAATTGCCGGATTTCTGTTAACTGCTAATTGGCACTGATAGGTCAAGCTCAGTCGTTCTGCCCTAAAACTGTTGCATTCCATGGGAACTAAGTGCGGGCATTTCCTGCTCACATTTCATTAATAAGTACATATGTCATTTCATGAATCATGGTTAGGATAGTTGTGATATCATAGGGTTTAAAAAACACTGATTTGATATGGCAAATATGTTTTAGCAGATACAAAGGACAGTCATCTGTACTAAAGATACATTTTATATAAAAATACATGTAGTTTTTGTTGAAGTTGTTTGATATTATCTGATTTAACACACTTCGTAGATGTAAATGGATTTAATAAATGGATTATAGCAGATACAAAGAACATGGTTTACAAATAAATATGTATCATTGCAAGGTTACAAAGATTGTAATTTTATGAAAATTAAAGCATTTATTTGATACACTAAAAGATACAGTATTAGATACACAATTGTCTGATGTTCTTGACAGTTATGCAGGACCAGTCAGAAATGGATACTTCCATGAAAATGAAGTTTGTAATTGTTGCATTCAATAGTGGCTGTTAGACGCAAGTTTCAAAGCAAATATTTTTACATAATTGTTAATATATGCTATATTATCCCAGCTTATGATGTTGTGTAACAATTATTTTCACTGGTTTGTGGATCTGACAAACAATATTTTATACTGTTGTAATTATTTCTTTTAAAAACATAATGTATTTCAAATACATTATGTTTTTAAATATATATATATATATATATATATATATATTTATTTGTGAAAAACTAAACAAAAAGAATGGATACTAGATAGATTAAGCTTTTTATTAAATCAGTTTGAAACATGACATGAAACATTGAGGAAGAAATATTAAATATTATAAGATAACATGTTTTCTATATATATCATATATATACAAACAAGTAAATAACTGTTCTTTGTCTTTCCTCTGGTCAGGTGGCCATGTTGGTTTGCATTGCCTGATGAAGATGATGTGATTAGCTTGTGTAATAGAATCTTCCTGGAACTATTGAACTGATCAAATCTGAATGAGATTGAAATAAATGTTGGCAATAAATCACCAACATTTGGCATCGAGTAAATACATCATAATTGCTTTCTGGCACTGTCAATGGAGAAGAGCGGCGCTGGGCAAGGCTGGTTCACCCCCCGGGACGTGGGCCTGGTGTTGATTCATAGGCCTGCTTTTTGCACCCAGTCCTCCACAATTAATAATATTAATGTCGAGTAATTTCTACTCGTGGGAGACAAAGAGAAATGTCCGAATCATGCACATTGTGGCATATTTGTGCAGCACTGGGGAGTCGAAAATAAAGATGGAGATACACGATTTGGGCAATCTATGAAATACATATTGCCATTAAGAGGACTCGTGGGAGTGGTTTAGGAGATGCTCAAAGCGGGACCAGGCCAAGGGGTTTGATTTGTGGTGTCTATCTTTATTCAGGTTGACAAATCTGTCAATTTGCACATCACAGAGTAGTCCAGTTTTTCTCCCCTGCGTCGTAGAGTGTTGTGCCGAATCTCACCGAATTTGAATACATTTTCTCCAGTGCCACTCTGAGGACGAGGAATGAGATTTATCTGTTTTGTGCAATTTGTATCGTGTCTTGCCGCATATCGTGACTTTGCGGGGAGTGTAGTGGAAACAACTTGGCACACATTGAATCATACGGCACTCATTAATTATTAAAATGCTGTGTTATTAACATAATTTTCATTTGGATTGTGATTTATTGGCGAGGAAAAGTGTACTGTAATTGTTGTAAATTATTTATTGCGTTTCTTTTGTTGGCTTTCGAGCCAGCATGCTAAAGAATGATCAGTAAATTAAAACCAACCTTGTTTGACTTTCAGAAGAGGAACACTAATTAAAAAAATCTTTCTAAAAATGTGTCCAATGTGTCCAAGGTGTCTGGCTATCACTGCAGAGGGAGACAAAATGAACATTAAGGGTGACTGCTAAATTATTTATGTGCCTTAAAATAAAAAATGGACTAAGGTATATTTAAAGCAATATTTTATATAAACTAGCTTTTCAGTACAGAATCTCTCTCTCTCTCTCTCTCTCTCTCTATCTCTCTCTCTCTCTCTATATATATATATAATATATATGTATATATATATGTATATACATATGTGTATATGTGTATATATATATGTGTGTATATATATATGTATATATATATGTATGTATGTATGTATGTGTGTATATATATATATATAATGTGTGTGTTTGTATAATGTATATATATATATATATTATATATATACACTGTATATGTAATAACTATATATATAATTATACAAACATATATATATATATATATATATATAAATACATAAATATACATCATAATATATAATTATATATATATATATATATATAATTATATATATATATATGTATATATATTATATATGTATATATATAATTATATATATATATATATATATATATATATATGTATATATATATATATATTCTATACTGGTAACTAAGAAAGGTAGTTTATATAAAATATTACATTAAAATATACTTTAGTTTAAAAAAAAATAAAGTTAACATTACTTGTAATGTAATGTAAAGTAGTGTTAATTATATTTTTTAAAGTGAAAATCAGGGTTGTGGCTGTAACAGAAGCTCATAATAACAGTGGGACATTGTGAATGTGGCCTGAGATGAAATAAATGAATTGACCAAGCGGATAGACATTTGAAGAAACAAAACACAAGTTTCTGTGGACACAGCCAGGCCTTGACTGTGTTGGAGGGAGGACAGTGTTGAGGAGATGACTGATGATGCAATCTCAGGGAGAAGATGAAAACAGTCATTGTGTATGCAGCAATTGAGATAGATGAGGAAGAGATTCCCGGAGGGGAGACTGGCCAAGAGGGAAAGGTCAGGGCCCTTCCCAAGACACACCAGTGACCAATGTCCATCCGAAAATATTCTTGCAGGCGAATAATGTATCATTGTGTATTGGCCCTGTGAGCTCGCTCCTGGTGGCACACTGGGGGCATACCGCAGTCTTGTCAGTATGACCCGAAGGTGACCGGTTTGTTTCCGTTAACGTGTCACTGATGAATGGTCAGTCAGCCGCCAGATTGTGGCAGTTCAGTGTCAATTCGTGGTGATTTTTCCCGGCCGAAGGTCAATGCCAGTGGACAAATGGACGGACGGCTGTAATCCTTCGAACTCTGTGTTCACCCAGTGAAACAGTCCGACATCCATTCCTGAAATAGTCGGGCAATAACCCGTATGATAGAAGTAGCCACTGCCGACCTCGGCCAAGCTGCAGCTTGATAACATAAAATGTATTACATGCATAAATGGCCCATAACTCCGGTCGCCACATTCCAGTTGGCCATGATCGGCTCGCGTCTGAAGTCGCCCGTTTGTAGCCTTTACTGTGCCCTGTAATCACCACATGAGCCATATAAAACGCAGCCGTATTTGTGTCGGTGTCTATGGTTTCTTAAATTGCTGCATGCATTAAAAACGACCCCATCTGTGCGATTTTCGAAGGGGTGTAAAATCGGGGGTGTACATAGTACAAAACGGTGAAAGTGACGGATATGGAGGTGTCATAAACATTTCGTTCCAGCCGTTTAACAGCCACATATTCTGTGCATGACTGATTTGATTCTTGGAATTGTATGAGTTGGATCGTTGTCGTCTGTTTGGTTTTTAGTCCGGTGAAATTTAAGATGGTTTTGCATATGAAAGGAGGGAGTGCCACTCAGTGTTTATGATAACGGATGAATCATAAGCAATATCCTCATTCTTACTGCAGCAAAGACTCACTATTCACTGAGGTCCTGTTCACACCTAACTGTGGTGGCCGCAGACAAAGAGATATCATCCCTTATGTGTCCGGTACATTCATTTGCTCATGTCACATATGTTAAACTATGCAGCTAGACACGCAAAAGAAGACCACATAATTATATTTTCGGCTTGTGTGTAATCTCGCGTAATGGGACATGTATTCGTGACATTTTTTGTTTGAGTTAAATGTCTGCTTGGCCATGGTGACAGTTATTTGATACTTTCCCAGACAACAGGATAGTTAGTTAACGCATTGAAAGAACGCGGCGGTGAATTAAATGTGTAGACAGCCATGTAATGCAATGCGGAATGTGTTGTCAATTGTCAGCTTCACGCGCGATAGAAAAATTCACCTGGTTTGTGTTCATGTTTATAATAAGATTCATAATTTCAGTGATGATATTTATTTAATGTTTTATGAGAGAACAATTCATCTAGGTTATAGTAATCTTTACAAATAATATTCGTAATTTCAGTGATAATATTTATTGATTACTCTTGTTTATTTATTTAATTTAAAGTAGTATTTGTATATTGTCACGTGAACATACTTGTACGACAACCCAACATTACAATGTTTTATTGTAACTGCAAATTACATTTCCACGTTAAAATTGTTGCTCAAATTGTGATGTTGTGCAACCATGTACTCTATGATTATAATTATCGTTGATTCTAGTTTGTTGCAGCTCTTGAGTTTAGGTAAAGTCATGAGGAGAGAAATATTAGAATTACATTTTAATTAGAAAAACAATTTAAAATTAAATGAACCATAGTTATGCAGACCACATTTTTAGCATGTCAAGTGTCAGGGAACCTATTCCGTGTTTGTTGGGTGTTTTGCGCATTGAGGGTAGGCCATGTGACTGGGCAGTGTTTACACCTTGTAAGTCCTCCCTGATAAGTGGGTCTGGGCAGTGTCCAGTGGACACATGTCAGTCTGTCTGTCAGTAAGTCAACCACCCCCCCCCCCACCCCTCACCCTGGTGCCACTGGCAATTACAACTGGTGATGCCCCAATCCCTAATGGACATCATTTGTTAGGGCCTGACAGAAGTCTGCCATCACCCCAGCACCTCTGTACCCCATTTGTTATCTGCCCCCTCCCATTCCTCTCCCTGCTGTCTTATCTGTCCACGGGTACACATTGGCTGGCGAGAACATAATTAAATCGGTTTATTTCACATGTGACTTCATTTAGAATCTGTATTAATATTTTTGTAGGGGGTAATTGTGCCTGTATGTTTGTATTTGTATTAATAAATGTGTATGTAATATGGAGGGGCTTACGGCATGAATAAAATGTGTATTTTATATAATGATATACATATGTTCATTTACATGTACATGTATATTTAATTATATTTCTTATGTTTTTACATTATGTGTACATGATGTTTACGTAATATCTTCTAAATTGATGTATATTCTATGTACATACATATATAATATTAACATAGTTATATATGCATTGGGTACTTAGTATATATATATATATATATATATATATATATATATATATATATATAACATTACATATATGTAAATTATATATACATATACAGTATATATAATTATACATAATTATATATATATATATATATTATATACATATATAATTATATATATATATATACACCTGTATATATATATATATATTTTATATATGTATATATATATATATATATATATAATATGTACTATATATATATATATATAATATGGTACAATTATATAATAAATTGAACATAATACATAACTACAAAACAGTGATTTCGCAAAGATGCCTTTTATAATATATATATATATATAAACATTACATATATGTAAATTATATATACATATACAGTATATATAATGATACATAATTATATATATATATATTATATACATATATAATTATATATATATACACCTGTATATATATATATTTATATATATATATATATATATATATATATATATATATATATATATATATATATATAATATGCTACAATTATATAATAAATTGAACATAATACATAACTACAAAACAGTGATTTCGCAAAGATGCCTTTTATAACCTAAACGCAGTAAGACACACACTGCCAATACTACCACAAGCATTGTGGCGTAGTCGTGTATGAAACTGCATATGAAGGTGGCTTGGTGGAGGGGCAAGTATGACTATTGCATGTGAGGAACTCGGCAGCCTCTGGCTACCCCGCAGGCAGCGACATCTCATCATGTCTGCGCATCTCTCAGGCTATCATCTTCTTCCTGGCGGACGGACAGATGGCTCATCACTGTCTCTCAATTCAATAAGAAATATTGATAATATTTTAATAATTGATGCCCGGCTGCATTTGTCTAAGTGCCTGCAAGAATCTTGCCAGCAGAAACGTCTGAGGTGTGCGTGTGCGCCGCGTGCGCCGGCGGTGCATGCGCACCACGCGTGTGACTGCGTGCATTCCTCCCCCCTGGAATGGGGAATGGGGAATAGAGACAACCCTTCCTCCCACATCCCCTGTAATTGTTAACCCCCTCAGGATGAATCCCGTTTGTTCACTCCCGACTCACCCCCTCCCGGACGTTTTGGGAATTGGGTCAGCAACTGGTGCCTTGGTCCTTATCCGGGACATTTCCCCATAAACATTATTTCCCACTTGACTACCCTCCATATAAATACATCACTAACTTATAATTTTATTGCTCTGTAATCCTGCTGTGACTAGATCATAGATAACCTATGAATTACTTCATATTTGTCCTTGTATAGGTGGATTAGTCAAACTGTAACTTTAGCCATAATATTTGTACAGGTTGTTTTGGAATGTTGGTGGCGCGTATAGAGGATATGTTTGTATTTATGTATAAACACGTATAAATATATGGAAGGCCCACACCTTGTAGCAACGACAGCAGCTGCAGCAATTGAGATGGCAAATGAGAGACACAGCGACTAGGAAACAGCGGGTCTTTGATATGTAACCGGAGTGGCATAGTTGAGATTGCTGTGATAGCCTGAGCCATGGCTTATTATATCAAATGTAATAAGTGGGGTGGTGAGGGGAGCCAGCTGCGGGGCTCTGGGTGGCGGGGGAGGGGGGAACAGGAGGGGGGCAGCACAGACCAGGTAAGAATGACCGACATCAAAGTGGCATCGATGGCGACTCTCGGCTGCCGCAATTTGTAGCACCTTAGGGCAATTTGTGCGCCAGAATGTTCCGGAGTTTGTGGGAGTTACATGATCCGGGTGAGAGGGAGGGAAGGAGGGAGGCAACATCCTGTCCCTGCCCCGTCCGCCCGCCCGCACCCAACTACCGTAGCCCCGTCTCCCAGAAGTCTAGTCAGACTTTTGTCTGGACGCAGTCGGCTAACTATGACGCTGGGGAATGTTGCGAAGGTAGTTAGTTTGTCTTGCTGGCTGACCCCAAGTGACTAGACCCAAAAAATGCATCGCCGGGGTTGGCCGGGCGATGGGACGGCTTAAAGGTTACTCTGTGCAGTTGTATGGTTAGTCCGGCACCCGATGTGCATTGATAATGTGATGATGTGTGGATAAATTATGCTTCATACACCTTCTGACATCTGGTCTTGTTGTTTTGTGAACATTGCCGTCAAAGCATGTTCATTGGCTTCGTGATTTCTATTAGATGTACTCAATTTTTCACATCCACTCAGAAATAACCACCCAGATAAGTTAATTGTTTGATGTATATTTGGTGTTTTGAAACTAAAAAACATTTAGATTAGGGTTTGGCTTAGCAGTGATGTAGGTAATGCGATGACACTCTGAGTGAGCCACAAAGGAAGACATTGTGTCTGTGGAAGGCTGAAAGAGAGAGTCAGTGGGAAGTGGAATGGAAGGTGTAAGTCTTATGTTCCTTCACTTGGCTTCCCTGTTGAGTCCACACCACTCCCAGGTGTTCATGTGAAATTCCTGTGTCATAATAGCCATTGTCTGGTGTCAAAACGCGTCTACAGTTACTGGCCTGTGTCAACACTGCAAGTGTTTGGATATAATTTTACAGCTCCAAGTTGTTTACTTGAATGCAGACACTGCCATTGTGCATTCAGACGCTTGCCGCCTTTCACAGCTTTTATTGTGTTGTCTTAGAGGCAGGGTAGTTGCCCGTAACCATGGAAACCTTCTGCTTACATCTGTTCATAAGCAGGAATACCAATACATCTGACTGGGGCGACAGTCAAAGTCACATTTCAATGGGCCACTGGAATGCTGTTATGTTTGAGGAGAATTGAGAGAAACAATGTGACACATCTGCCACAGAAACTGACTGCTCCCTTGTGGCTGGAAGTCGATACTAAAATTTATTCTAATGTTAAGAGGATTAAATATACATATTTTTAATTAGTGATATTTATCTCTGAGTTAGCAATATAATTAATATTTAATTTGATCATACTGGAATTTGTTTGATAAATAACACTGGACACTTTAACCATGTACGGCTTAAACAATGTTGGCGTTTTATATATGTTGTTGTGCTCTAATTCATATGGCCTGCAGCTAGGTTTAAAGTGCTAAAATAAACCACAGCATAACTGCATCTTTGTGGCAGGAGATAATCTGTCTTCTCACTGCACTTGAAGGATATAGCCGCCATAAAGATATGTAATGGCACTCTGGCTATCAAGTGTTTGGCAGAACTTCTAATTACTACAGTAGCTTCCCAGCTAGGCATAAAGATTGTTATCACAGCTTTGCATGAGGCCATGTATGGCTGCACAGGAGTGTCAGGTCTTTGAACTCCTGTTGAATCAGATTAATTAGGGTGAAGATTGGAATCTTGCTGCTGTCTGATGACTGCATAGGAAGGGGACATTGAAATTAGAACAATATTGTGTGGGTCCCACAGGAGTGTTGCATGGAGACAATGTCTTGATAAAAGGCAGCCTTCAATTAGGCCGTTTTGTGTGTAATTACAGAGGCACAATCTTTCAAGTATTCCATCTTCTTTTGTCTCCATTCCGAATTGCAGATCTGGGCTTGGCATGCAGGCCAATTAGTTCATGCTTCTTAATTGTGGATTCAAAGTCATCAAATGTCTTTGTCAGGTTGCTAGGTGTTTCATGTGTTTTCTAAAGACATTTCAACTTTCAAAAAAGTTTCTCAACATATAGGGAAAGGTTCTTGTTGATAAAGATACCATACAAATTTGTTTAATGAAATGTTATTAAATTTAAAAACATTAGAATGTTTTAAAAGAGTATTAATTTTTTAACATCTAAAATAATTGTAATAGTAAAGTGGATTAGGTTAAAACCTCGTTGTAATTACCGTTCAGCCAAGTGCACAGCTGTACCAAGCTGTCTTTTACATGTGTTTTAACGCTACTAAATGTCATACATATGATATAGTCAGGTCCAATAGTAGCCGCGGCGGTGCCAACTACGAACACAAGCGCATATTAAACGACTCAAATGGTAGACAAGACGCATTAGGTGGTTTTATGGAAGTCGAGTTTGAATAGACTCACCGAGACTGAAGCGTCTTTGTCTGCCGCCAATAGGAAGAGTGAATGTCTTTATGACAGTGTGAGACACAGCTTCAGCCATTCACCTCTCACCACAAGTGGAAATGACACTCATAATGCTAGTATATTTGTGTAAATGTTTATTCAGCTATTTTACACATTTAAATATTTAAATGTCTATTTTAGTCATGGGAACATGTCAGAGTAGTTGTAAAGTCTGAGAAGAAGAGCATAGATAGTGTCATTAAAGCAAACTTGCCTGGCTGCTTCATGATGATAATGATGCATACCACAGATTTGTTAAGGAACATAATATATACACATTGCGACGTGGAAGAGTGCAGGTTGAAACTAAAAAGACAGTATACAAAATGACTGTAAATATTCTTCTTGATATTTCCTCGGTCTAAATCAATAGAAACATGTTTTAGATTTTTATGTTCAATACCAAACAAATATTCTTTACAAATAAAAATATACAAAAATACATACACAAAGAGGCAAATTGCCTTATATAATTAAAGATATAGGCAAACTAAATTTTTATATCTATAAGTAATTGAAATAATATTCTATGGACCAAAGAAAAATGAAAAATTATTACTTATAAACCTATGAATTAAATGAGAAAGTATCCGTAGAAGTTTCTGAATAAGTAGTTAAGTTTGCTGCGCCACCTGGCTGGGGGTCTGGCTCATTACCCCCTGTTGCCATTTAAATTCCTCAGCTTATTATGTAAGATTAATGAGAGAATTAAAAGCAAAACCCATATCATGTGGATGTTATTGCATGAGATAGTGACAGGCTATCAGAGATCTGCTCTATCTATCCACAGGCTGTTATTACTGGGAGGACTAAGGAAGCCTGGTCCCATGGGAATGCAGGCAAACAGCACATTCTTATGTAATATTGCTCAACTGCCCTAAATATGCCAATCTTGTCTGGCATTGTGAGCAAGGGTAGGGTGGAAACAGAGTCAACTGTTGGGGCTTTTGTTGGCTGGGCTATCTTCCTCCAAGGTGTTGTTCCTGCAGACTTAATGACTGGGTCTGAGTGCCCCTACAAAGGCAAACCTCCAACTGGGTTATTCTTGCTCCAGGCCTCAGGCTTCAAGTCTCAATATGGCTAAATGCAGTTTTCATTACGCCACTCTGAATTGATATTTGTCAGTCGGATTGATATTTGTGAAGCTCCACTGCACAACAATTGTCATGCGGGGTTGACATTGTTGAGTCGATGACATTGTCACAGATGCGATGGATTCAATGTTACAATCGACCAATGGCAGCAACTTACTTACACAAAACTGCGCAATTATTGGAATATATTCGGTTAAACTTGATTCACACTAATCGATGCACCATGAATGAGTCCACAGTCGAACAACGCAGGAGATAATTTGGTGAGGGGGTTTAGGTGGTGTTATTATAAGTTTGTAAATAGCACTAAAAGTGAATTTATGTGCATTGCACGATCCTATTTACTGAAAGAATATAGTATTTATGATGCCATAAAGGCATTGATGCAGGCGAGATTTGAGCAGTTAAAGGCATGGGTGCAACATTTATTGATTTTATTGGCTTGCTGATCGTAAAAGGCAAACATATGGGCACTTTGCACCCATCTGCCGTCTTGGCCCTTCTTGTGTCTTAAAGATTTGGATTTTATTATTGCTTTATTATATACTTTTCGAATGATGTCAAACAAGTGAATACTTGTACAAGTTGTATAACAACATTTTAACTCAAAACAGTCATTCAGAGTATTTTTTTATATGATTTAAAGCATTCTAACTGAAACAGTCCACATGAATGCATGCCTTAATGGTTACTAAAAATAGATAAACTTTTTGTTTTCTTGTACAAGCACTTTTAGATATTAACAAATGTGTTAAGATACAGCAGAGATAGTTGCTTATTAATGTATAAAGTTAAATCTTCAACTAGGTTTGGAAGTTAATGTAGAAAAACACTTTTGACAATTAGTTATGAGTGACAGAAAGTTATGAGTGACAGAAAAAACTTGAATTGACAGGGAATGAATGGGCAGGTTTGTTGGACCCCCTCCATGCAGTGACACCTGATTTTGACAGTAGAAAGTATTTGGATGATCTGGGAAGTTTCCAAATTTGTGAGTGATTGTCTGTCTGTGTGGCAGGTACATACGTGTGTTCAGGTGTGTTTCCGCATTGTTACTTTTTTGTGTGCGCCCGCCTCCCCCGACCGACCAAGCTATTTTAACGGTGACAAATGTGGGGTGTTCCCCACCACCCTTGGCACAAGACAGAAATACTTGTTGAACATACTACACCATCTTGTGTGTAATTTGTGTTAGTTCTGGCGTGGCGGCGTTTAATTGATTCATGGTAATTTAGCATTGGGTGCGAGCAAGATCTCCGGGCATCTGTAAGCGCGTCAGAGTCGAATGCGCACTTGTTGTCGTCTGTGTTTAGAGCGGAGATTTATTGTGAGCGGTTGTCGGAGGGCCACATTGTGTGCGAGGATGATGCATGTGCCTTATATGGGCGCATTACCCTGTGGTAATATGCTTTATTTCCGTGGCACGCAGGTGGGCACGATTTATGGTCGTTGATAACCCGTCCCGAGACAGTGAAAAGATTTTGATTGGGGGTGTCGGAGGGGTGACAAAGACGAGAGCGAAATCCTTAAGAAATCTGATTTGTTGGCGGGAATGAATCATATACACCGGGAACGGTGTTATTCACAGCGGAATTTATGAATTTAAATGAGGCCTTCTGAGAGCGCTGATAATAGCATCCGGCTCCGCACACGTTTGTCAACGGCCAGAATGGAATTTCAGTTATTGTTCATCCCCCCTTTTCATATGCTCAGTTTTATGGGCATCGGGCAGTTTAAGTAGGGTGTTCCTCTGACAGTTATAGATGGGTGGATATAAATTTACCATTGTGTGGAATGCGATGTTTTCTGATCGGGTGTCACTGCAGGGGATAATGTGCAACTATGACGTCTGTCGCCATCTTCTTCAGTCTGCCTGTGGTCAATGGCGGTCTACGTGTCGGCGGTGTTGATTTTGACACAAATTGAAAGATTTCAGGCTCACGTTTCTCGACAGATGACGTGTTTTGTAAACGTGTAAATGCGATATTAACCAACATGTGGTAGTTGGTTAATTTCATCGAGAGTGCGTCGTTAAAGCATGGTAATAAAGGTGGCATAAAACTTATTCCGATCAGCTGATGGATACTTGTTTAGTTAAAAAAAAATTTTTTTAATAGCAACTGCAATTTCAACTATGCAGATATTACAGATTGTCATATATAATTATATATACTTATATAATATTATACATATATCATGTAACATATATATATATATATATATATATATATATATATATATATAATGTTATATGTAATTCTAATAGTATATAATATATATATACATTTATTATACATACATACATATATGTATATAGATATATATTTATTATATATATTTTATATGTATATATATATATATATATATATATATATATGTATATATTAAAGTAAATGCATACAATTAATACACACAAGTACGAGTGTGTTTGTGTTACAGTGTGTATGACACATCACCATAATGATTTATTCCTCCGGAAGGCCATCTTGTTTATAAATAATTCCAGTGGTGTGTATTACTTTTTGAAAGCCTTTTGGCATATCATAGTAATTTGGCAGCAGATGTTGGCCACCCCCCAGCTGTGCACAACAGATTTGAGTCAATTTCTCTTTCTTGTGTCGTCGGCAAGCTGAAATTAATAAGCGAATTCAAAATTAATAATGTTGGCACATGACCTCTGTGTGAATCCAGTCATACTAACTGAGCATTACGCCGATGGAGCCCGCTCAAATGACCTGTAATTAGATTGCAGATAGTACGCCTCAGTGCAAGTTATGAATTTCATATGGGCACAGACTGATGCCACTGACAGTTCTTCTGCCAGTGGCCAAGTGTGGCCCGCCTGGCGGCCCGGATTGGCCGGGAACAGGGCCAGATTGGAGAGCCTCTCTCTTCTCTCTGGAGCCCAGCTGTCTCGAAGGAGAATCATCTTGTGTGATGAGTTTTACACTGTCAGTGTTTGTGATTTATGGCCCGATACACTCAGTGATAGTGTGACGTCAGTACTCAGTTGGTCAAGCTTTATGTGCGTGGGAACGCACTTAGACTTACTCATGTACAGTAAGACTTGTCAAAATGGTTGAATAGTAAAGATCGCAGTTCTGTTGGTCTCTTTGATGTTTATATTTAAACACGGGTTCCATAAATCAGCCACTCCCCTATTCTGTAATGTGGTCAAATGTGCTACTAATCTACAATGCCCAGAAAGCATTTTCAGTGTGGTCGATTGTTCACATAAAAATATATAGTGACTTATTACAGACCTACAGAGCAAATAAATATTTTTTTAATATTCAAATTCTGTTTACAAAAAAGCATGCTGAAAAGCTTTGTAGATTACATATGAATGTATAATTATGTTTGCCAGAACTGATCTATATATGGATACATCGTGAGACAGGTCTTTCTCTAACCTATTTTGTGCCAGTCCCTTCACCTGGGTGGTCGATTCAGAGGAGTCCTTCTGTACAATTTGCTGTAACGACCAGTATGAAGCATAATGATAGCATTAACCAAAATATAGTTAGAAGATTTTTTTTGCTAGCCACTAGCCATTTTTTGTGCTGCCACTCTGAGTTGTAAAGATGCTAATATCACAAAAAAAACTGGGTTAAAATTGTTATAGGGTATTTCACCTCTACTAACCGTGTTGTTTTTAATGTTCTTTATGAAATGAGTACATTAATATATGCCCAGGTTAAACATTTATAATTGAAGCAGTCAATCACGGGCAAAAAAATTAAAAGAATGCCTTTGTACGGCAACAAGACTGTTAGCAGTTTTATGGAAAGTAAGATTATAGCTAACTATATCCACAGTACTTCACAGGAGATTAATTAATACTGTTAGCACTAAAACAACAATCACGTCTGCAATACAGCTCACTAACCAGTCACATTAAACCATGTCGGGATCGTGTGAGACGGACCAGCAAATATTGCTCCGTAATAATGACATTGTTCACGGGTGATGGACCAGGATTGAAGGACTCAAGTGACTTAGCCTGGTGGCTCACTCAGTGGCTCACTCAGTGGCTCACTCAGTGGCTCACAGGGCCCATTCACGACCAACCACTCGACTCAATTCAGCAAGCAAGACATGAGTTACGCTGACAAAATTGCACGTTCTTAGTTCTCGCGCATCGTGTATCGGGCTTCGATACACGAGCGGAAGAAAGTGGCGATTAGCGTGTGGAAAATTGCTGGTATATAGCTGCAGCTAGGCTTGGGTTTCATCCAGTCGGTGATGTGTCTGTAACATGGCGGATCTCCGTAGTGTGCAGCAGGATTAGAAGTGTTTTCATTATGTAATTTTCTTTAAATTTGTTAGGTATTTGGTGAGACATTCCCGGATATTATGTGTTACTTTTTTTTAATGTTCAAACAAACCTTTAAAAATTGTGTAATTTGATTGTCAGTGTCAAGTGATGTGCTCGTACTTGACTGACATTTCATTTAGAGTAAATACTTGTCATAATTTCACTGTGTATATTTATGATATTTTAATGTTGCAGTATATAATTTAGATATTTTATTGTTATGTGTTTACTATATTTATATTTTATTATGTGTATATTTAATATATAACTGTATATATTTATGATATTTTAACATATTTATTAATGTTACAGTATATAATTTAGCTAATTTCTTTATGTATATTAAATACCATGTATACATTTTGTTGTATGTATATTTAACTAGCTACATGTGTTCATGCAGTGACTGATTGTGTTCGCAGGAGAGAGTGTTCCTCTGGTGGACGAAGACATGGCGGTGTCACTATCTCCCTGTCTCAATGACTTCACACCGACAATGATGCCGTCGTCACGAGCTAGCAGTGTCCAGGCAGAATGTGACGAACTCTACCAGAGTGAACAAGACTATGTGAGTGCCTTGAAGGAGGCAGAAGAGAGCAGTAGGCTGACGGGTGAGGATGAGGGAGAGGAGGATGACGGGGACATGGAGGGGGAGGATGCTGAGGCCATGTATGACTACTTCATGTCGCGTCAGTCCGGCATTGACGCCGACACCGGCAATGTCACCGCTGAGACAATGGCAGCGGACTTGAAAGACTGTACAAATGTGAAGCTGAAGACAATCGAGAACACGAAGGTGGCCGTGGCGCAGTTCGCAGAGAACAACCTGGCCCCGGCCGACTACCTCATGCTGCAGTCAACCCTGTACAACCTGCAGCAACAGCAGCTGTTCCAGCTGCAGCTGCTGCAGCAGATACAGCAGCAGCTTGTGTCGGGCGTCTCCCCGACGATGATCGCGAATCTGCGTCAACTGACGTCGCATCCGGCGTCAACACATCCCGTTCCCATGGCGATACCACCACTGCTGCCGATGTCAAATGTCAGGTCGGTGATGTCCAGCAGTTGCGGACCCTTGACCAGTGTCACCGGGGCCCTGTCGTCCTACATCGAGAGAGAATCAAAGTACACAATGGCCCACACGAGCAGCACGAGTCTGTCGATGTCACCTCTCAAGATGCTCAGTTCGCTGAAGACACCGTCGGCCATCACGACACCGACGGCCGATTTGCTGCCGCTACCGCAAACATCAGCGGTGACGTCTGGCAGCGATTCGTCACAATTTGGCAAAGGTCAGTGTCTTCCATCTACAAATATATTTTCTGCATGTTTGACAATTATATCGACTTGGTTGTTTAGTGTTCATCCGTAATAATTTACTGCTAGTCTAAATCAAGATTGCAAAATCACTGTAAATGCAATCTGTGTATATTGGTTCACATAGTTTTTTTAATAGAAATTCTCTTGTTATTATTATAATAATTTTGTACCAAGATCAGTATGAAAATTTGCACTATTTTTGGCACTAAAATTGTTTCGGTAACAATTCTCAGGTAATTTATACAATTTGGATGGAAAATCAAAGCACAGAATCTAAAAATAATAAGATAAATGCTCCCTGGTTGGCCAGCAAATGTCATGCAAAAGACACAGATGTATCTCACTTGGATAGAATACTTATTGGCTGAGACAAGTCAGAACTTCAGGTTCATTGCAAATCCCATGCGTCGAATGTCTCATTGTTTGTCCAGATTGCATGAGTTATAACCGACTACATTTGAGGCTTCCGATGTGATTTAAATTCTACTGGCTTGGGACAACGCAGCAGGCATTTGCCGCACATCTCTAATTCAACGATGGAGATAACCCATTATGCCTTGTAGATTAACCACACTATGCCATGTTTAGCCATAAAAAGTCACTTTCTATATGTATAAAATCTTAGCGTTTAATGTCATCGGTTTCAGTGGAAAGGAATGACAAGAAAATAACATGATTTTAAATTGCCAGAAGTTTTTTGGATGAGAGAGTTTTTTAACATTATGTGTTTATTTATGTGCTGTGAAGTATTTGTTTTTATCACTCAGTTTGTGTATCACCAACAATTTTTTTTTTAAACTTAATATTGCAGAAATCAAAGCATCTTAACTGGATTGGACAGGATAATTAAACTTTTAAATCAGGCAGTTCATCCTTTTGAAAATGGCACATGAAAATAGATTACAGTTGTAAACGTTCCGACACAATGTGAAGGCGATTTGCTCCTTTCCAAAAGCTTTGTAATGGCCTCCAGTAACGTCAGCTTCTAGACAAAGTGATAGATGTTATTTATGTGAGCTGTGCAGACTACCCACAACTAATGGAAACCATTACATAATGGCTGCTGCAGATTAAACAGAGATCATCTGCAGAGATGCCTCTGTGATGGTGTCCAGTTTCGTGTGACTATCAAGTGCTGGCAGGTTGCATAAGCAGTGGCTCATATTCTCACCTGGGTCCAGGCAGGACCCGTTTTCTAATTAAACTCTTGGGTTTTGTTTCATAGTTTGGTCAAAGTTCACATAAGCATGTATGCATTGTTGATTTGCATATTAATTTGTCAAATTAATTCGCTCAGTATAAGGTTTCCCGAACATCTGCATGGCTGCGTGTGTGTGGTGGATCAAACTCGTGAAAGTAATGAATAACATTTCCTTTTCTTCCCTGATATGGTGAAACAGTCAAAACTAGAATATAACATAATAATAATAATAATATTAAAATCAGACATTTTTTATACCTTAATTTAGTCAATAATAGAATAGAATGGTCCACTGTTTTAGCTGGAAAATGTTATGTTGTAAGAAATAAAAATATTAAATTGAGATGTTAGTGAAGAATGGCACATATTCAGAATGGTTTATAAAGATCTACATTTTAGTTATGTGTAGTTATGCCCCATCGATAGTTTAGACTTAGTAGATTGTTTGATTAAATACTTTATGGAATACATTGTTCACCAAAAATAATAAAACAATTCAATCTGACCTTTAAAAATATACACATTATCAATTGTTTTATAATTTATCTTATTTTGTCATGAGTGTAAAACATTGTTATGAAACAGTTATATAAAACTGTATAACAAGTTAATTAAATAATAAATTGGAAATGCAACTGGATATTTTCATTATGAAGATTTAACATGTAGTACATATATTTTAAAACATCTATATGTAACTTCTCTTACTGAATAAAGATTTGAAAGTGAAGGAATTCTTGGAATTTGCTTAGGCAAGCTGAAAGCCACCATCATTATTATACGAGTCTATCAGAACTTACAACAACAACAAAAACTTGGTCATAACTAAGAGATAATGACAATGGACTGTTAATATAGAAGGTAAAAAAAGTCTGTATATAACTTAAGGTAGTGTTTTGGTAAATAATATCCACAACATACAAGTTTTGTCTATTTTCATTGTGGTGGATCTGTCAAAACGGTTTCATCCGGTGGTGAACTTCAGGTGAAGACACAACCATAAGACTGCAGTGAGAAATTGCCCTAGAAGAATATGTCATGTCCTGGTGTCGCTCGTAACACCTTTTGGTGACATCGTAATTTTACTTGTCAAAGTATGCTACTTTTTTAGACCTGCGTACTTTTTCTCACACGCAGCATGCGTTGTGGAGTTTTGACATGAGTGTATGTGGACAACTGTATGTGACACGTGAGGTGAACTCCATCTCCATTGGTACATTTGCTTGTGTGGCTAAAAGCCTTTAGCCATTGGCTAAACAACTTAAAGGGGGGTATGATTGATCTGTTGGATAATTGAGATTTCATGACAGTTGAGCTGTTCCAATTGCCTGTATATAGCAGGGATGGTTTCACTTGCTGGGACATCATTTATCTCCCATGTGATAATTTGCCGGCTTGTGGTGAAGAACATAAAAAGTGAACTTGGATCAACTTGCCTTCTGTGTAGAAGCAAATTAAATTTTAGCTGCCATGTTGTAAACAAGGCGTGTAATTAAATCAGGGGGGTGTGCGCGGTCTGTTCTCAAATTTAAACGGCAGTGTGGGGGGCATAAAAATGATTGATTCAGTCTTGGGTTTCTGACATTTGTCACTAAATTGGCACAGAACAGCTGCTTTATTAATGGAATATTGAATATTATAAATATTCTTAAAGAATTGTTATGAAAAATCTTAAAGTGCTTGTTGTTTGTGAATACTGCAAATAATTTCAACTAAACTGTTCCTTTACAAGTTTTTTTAAATGCACTTTAATAAATTTATTTTTAATAATAATTTAAGCTTTAACTGATGTAGGAATTTTATTTAAATTAAAAGACTTAATTTAGCAACTTAAATTTATTTTATAAACAGTTGAGTGATGGAAAAATTTACTTTCGTCTGTTCAAAAAGAATCTATTGTGCAGTGGCTATATAGAGAGACCCTACAAATAAATGTTGGCAATAACTTTTTGTTATCAAGTCTGTTTTTCCTTCAGGATAAATATAAAAAATTTGTACTGATTTTTAAAAGCATGCTTTTATAATTCAGATTGCGTACTTTTATTGAATACAGCAGTAGGAGTTAGCGTGTGAAGCACCAGCCATGGTATGAGTTGTTTGCTGTTTTGCACGAGGGAGATGGCACATGGAATTGTTTCACACCTAGCTACAGAGCTTGACGTTAACATCATCTTAAGAGGACTCACTGGGGGTTTGTGTGAGTGGACAGGGAGCAGCTTGTGTGAGTGTTGAGCCTGACAGATCCGTGGCTGTCAGCCGATGGTGGAGATATTGGGGCTGTTTGAAAACCTTGAGTCGATGCATCAGCTGCTCAAATGATTCAGTGGTGAATTTTGTTATTGAGCATCATCGAGCTGATGGCGCGATGTACAAATGATGCTCTTCATTGCCACTCCATACATCTCGCACTTATGTTGCTGTTCGCTCAACGACCAAACAAATCGTGTTGTTTCAGCTGCCCCCAGTTCCACTTCCTTTGCATTGACTCATGGGAAAAAATATTTCTTATTATTTGTTATTTATTTAAATGCTTTAAAACAGTTTATATTTAAATGCTTTTTGACTTCCTATTCAGCATTGATTTCTTATCATTTATTAGTTATTTAAATGTTTTGAAACAATTTGAAATGCTTTTTGAGGGGAACAATAATTTAAGTTTTCATTATTTATTTCATGTTACAATATGTGTAAATATATACAATACATGTACTTTAAAAATCATTTCTTTCAAATAACACATAAATTAACTTGACATTACATTCTTAAAAAAGGAATGATCAAGTTACCTTTTTAGTTTTTTGTATTCAACAATTCAACAAGATTTATTTCTGGTATATTGCTGCTTTCCATGTCTCATAAACCATCTACAAAAACCATTGGAAATGCCATGGATGTTGGTTGACCTGTGTTTGTAGAACATTAAAGGTGATACCTATTTGTAATGATTTATACTAATATTCAACAAACTGGTTCTAACCACATCAGATGTCTGTAGCTATTACAATTATCAGTTTTATTTCAGACACTACCATATCTACATTTATTTAGCTACCAAAATAAATATGGAAAGGCAAATATAATGTTCTCCCCACATGTTATTATAGACACAAGAATTTACTTTGATTTGTATCAATTATGAATTGTAAGGAGTGGAAACGAATCTGAAAATATTGCAGGATAAATTATGATTTCAGACATGTATGCAAGCTGTTGACAAGTGATAGCATTGATTCCGAACAGATTTGTATTAGATTCCTCCTAGAACTGCAGTTGACATGATGGGTGATCTATAGACGTCAGACATATTTGACTGACAAGGGAGAGGAAGTGGGTAATTCCCGTGGCAAGCTTCCCCTTCCCTTTCCCTTTACTCTTCCCCAGCATATGTTTCATATCACCGTGCTCATCGCGGACAGCCGAGGATTCTCACAGCACAGTTATGCGTGTAACTGAATGTGGAAATATAGACACATCACTGACAAGATTATTGATGGTTTATAACTGTATGCATATCTGTTTTAATTACGTCTTTGGCTTGGATGCGTAGGGCCCCGAAAAGCACGGGAAGTGATTGGGACAGACGGATCCGAGATACCACAGAAGGAATCCATCATCTTGCCATTTGTCAGAGGGTCAGATAGATGGTGGGAACTTTCTGCTGGTGTGTGGTCAGTAGGGGCTGGACACTTGAAGAGGGATGGCCTCTTTATCTTCATCAGCCCTGAGATGCTTAGCTGCATATTTGGGGGAATGTTTATCTAATTTGTTTCCTCCCAATGTGCCCGAGTGTCCATTTGTGTCTGGGGCCGCCCTGATGCTGTTGTTTGTCACCAGGGGTAGATTTATGGCATATTGCGTTGGTTGGCTAGTCTGATTACAAACTGTAGCTGGTGTTTTTCCATCAGCCGGGCATATCTGCCGGGGCGACCCTTGTGCATGCTGAAGTTTGCTCTGTTTATGTTTCGTTGAAATATAAACCAGAACAATGCTCTAACAGTGCTCATAAATTTGTGATAGGTTCAGTGAAAATTATTCCAGCCGTTTCTGATGGCCGGCGTCGATGTCATTTTAATGCACTTTTTTAGGCACGTCTTTATTGTTTTTATGTGATAAAGTTGCCCGATTCCATAATTTGCATAATTTGAGTTAGCATTCCGCCGTCATATGCTTGTTTAGTCCCATCTGCAACATTGAATAACATTTCATAAGACACAGGTCACGGCGCTAACCTCTGTGGGGAGACATGTTTTGGTCTTGGCACCGACGCTGTCTAATCAGCATATGTTTGTCACCCGCACAATAAGCCATATGCGTTTGGAGATTTCATAACAAAGCAGCCAATTATGGCCGACACCTCCTCCCCTGCGCCCTGACAGTTCCGCTGTGACACAGTCTGTAATATAAATTACGGGTCCCCGGTGGAAAAATAAAACCCGTGCGGCACGCCGGAGTTTTTCTGCCACGCCAAAGCATGATAGATGGCACTTGAAGATGACTGCTTACAAAGACGAGAAAGTATAACCATAATTTTTCTATGCACATTCACGCAGCACAAAGAAGCAGAAGTTATGCGAAGGAAATTGCTGCCTGCGGGGTGACATGAACCGCTATTGAAACGGGGGTGATATGATTTGGACATGTGCTGACAGAATTGGTACAGCACCGCAACCCTGGCAGCACCGCAACCCTGGGCCAGGTCGGGCGTCTTGGGGCAGCCCATTGTGCCCACTGGGCTGACTGTCGCAGCGACGGTGAACCGCCACAACCAACCACCACGAGCGAGAGAGTTCGCTGTCAACTAGTTGCTGGAGTGGTGACTGATTGCGATAAAGACTTGTTACATTGGTTGGCAGGTCGCGTGCCTTTTTTCTAATTACGGACTTTGCCCCGCCGCGGCACTACCTGGCGCTGATCACTTAGGCAGGACCTTTATCTCCCAGGTTTGATCTACGGCGTCTTTGTTTGAGCCACATATGATACACAAATGTTCGCCAGCGATGCGGGTGTGTTTATTTCGTAACATTTTCCCCGCGGCTGCTGGTCATAATAAATCTGTGCATGACACTTTGGACACGCGAGACCACCCGCGAGACACAGTCGCTAGTGCACTCTGCTGGCTGGTGATGTAACTACAATATCAGCATGTCCCCTTGTGATATCAACAGTTTGTGTACGACATACACCACACTATGGGTATGACCATGTCTGGTGCAAGCATCATGTAGACCCATAGATCTAACTCTGTGTGTCGACCGCCTTATGCGCGATGTGACGTGATGTACGTGCTAGAACTATTCCTAGAACTGTTTCAACTCATACTGCTTTGAAGGCCGCTATAGCAGTGATACCTCCTGGAACCGTCTGCGACTGATAGATGATGGCGGGGGCCTCACATACGTACAGAACATAAATTCCAAACTCGTCATGGAAACCTTTCAATTAGGGAAGAATGACGAAATGCAAGAGAATCACAAAGTGCTCGGTGTTTTCACACGGTCCGTCAGATGTATGGCCACACCAGGAAATGCAAACAGGCAATACAACTCAATTAATCATACAGAGTTAAACTTAGTTGGGAAATGTGAAAACGATATGTCTGCGATGGCTTCTACACAGCTGTTATCTCTTAATCTTGCCAGCTACATCCATCCATCCGTCTGAACCTCGCGTTTATATCGTGGGATGTCTTTTTCATATTTATGCAATATGTCGGTAGTTTTTGCCACATCTGCTTTGCGAATATCGGAATTTAAATGCGAAAACCATCATAGACAGCCCAGGTATTTCTCACTCATTTTCAGGTGTCAGGGCACGATGCTTTTTATGTCACATAATTAGAGAAATAGAGTATTTTATACTTATGAAGTATCTGTACTTCAGTACGTCTGTATCTGTGGTTTATTCTTGTGCACTGTAGTTTACCTATGTCATCTTCTCCCTTTCTCCAGTGAGCAACTAGCTTGCAGTTTTATATACCCTTTTCACAAAAGTATAATACTTGACTAGAAAAACTAACACAACCAATAATACAGTGAACTTTGCACTTTTATCCAATGTATATAGTCAGATATTCAGTTTATGTCTGCCATTGTTTGTTCTGTTGGTTTTCTTCCCGCTTTTTACATTTCCTGTTTATTTGCCGTTACTTTTTATCTGTTATTTTCCACATTACTCTTTACCTATTACTTTCCATATTACTTTCTATCTGTTACTTTCCATATTACTTTTTATGTTACTTTCCAAGT
>OZ024862.1:20541093-20653593 GCA_964017155.1 Oasisia sp. SBJ-2009
TCTCTCTCTGTCTCTCTCTCTCTCTCTCTGTCTCTCTCTCTCTCTGTCTCTCTGTCTCTCTGTCTCTCTGTCTCTCTGTCTCTCTGTCTCTCTGTCTCTCTGTCTCTCTCTCTCTCTCTCTCTCTCTCTCTCTCTCTCTCTCTCTCTCTCGGAAACCTTGAATCATCCTTGTTTACTTCCCCTTTCCAATCCCACTACCCCTCCACCCACTTCCCACCCATCCAGCCCTAACCACCTGTAACCCACCACCCTTGTGACCCTAGCCTGCCTACCCTGTACCCCCCCCTCACCCTCTCAATGTCCAGTTACCCCAGAACACAGGCATCATTTCATATGTGTGGCAGCATCATGTCTGTCCACGCATAGATTATATTTATTTTCTAAGGGGCAACGAAAGGTCATTGAGTGGGTTAGTTGTGCCCGTGGCCATTCAACTGGGGTAGGGCAATTAAAGTTCGCTTGCAGATGATGATGAAAAACATAAAAGGTCATAAATCTAGCAGGGTCTGCTAAATGAGCCATTGATATGGGGCATTTGATGGGGTGTATTTTCATAGCTCGTATTCTTCAGGATCACCGACTATATTTTATGACTCCGGGCGGGACAGTCCAAATGGCAGTGGGCACTGGGGCGTGACAAGGGAATGGGGTATACCCTTTGTCCACGAGCCCCCTAATTTCTCGAAGTCCCACAGACAACATTTCGACACCAAATTTAGCTTTCTTTGCATTGTTTGCGCAGTGATCAGAAATAAACTGGCCACTTTGGCAAATGTTCGGCAGTCACATTAATTCTGCATACACTGCTGATTCGTCCATGACACTCAAAGCTGATGTTATCAAGTCAACAATTAAAGAAAGACGAGTCCATGATTTCCTTCACACGTAATGATAATGACTTCGAAAAATAAAAGTTTGCAATGTTAGTTACAGTAATACTGATTTCAGTGACTGAATATTTTTGTATAATTAGTAAATGAGCATACCCATAACTAATTATTCACCATAACTGCCACTGAGACTGTTTCATTATTAAGATGTAGAGTACAGATGTCTTTGCTACACAATAAAATAGTACACATTATGTTGATCATTTATCCAGCTCATTGGCAAACTGATGTTTCTGTGTCTTTACGTAGCAACTTGGCAAACTTTGAACATTGTTTGTCCGTTCGTGCACGCTGGCATGCATGGCTTGCTAATCTTCAGGAAGCATGTAACAACGTGATCTGTCTTGTTGCTACCTAAGTAAAGATGCCAGGCAGCAACACCTATGTCCTTCTGGCCAGATTAATGGCAGTTTAATAGCAGTATTGGCCAGCTGAACACGAGGGAGCGCTGCTCTGGTAGATTGGCTGTGTAGAGAGGCTGTGTACAAGGCCAGATGACCTGTAATTTGTCTGACATGACTTCTGTCGAGGTCTCATGGTGTGATCTTCTCACTCCGTCTGCCAGTCGGCCACCTTACCTGCTGTTGCATGCTGGGTAACGCGAACGAGATAATGAGGCATCGGTCGTTCTCAGCTTCAACTAACCTGCTGTTGAACGCTACGCAACATGAAAGAAATAAAAAGGCTCCAGTTGAACATCCAATAAAGAACTCCTGTCTGTCTGTCTGTCTCTCTGTCTGTCTCTCTGTCTGTGGTTTGGCTTACCTGCTGTTCCATGCTGGGTAACCCAAATAAAATATAGCAAACCTACCAAAGTTGCTTATTTGCAGTTATGTAAATCCGTAATAAACTGAGATATATTCAAGTAATTCTAAATTGAAGAGAAACTACACCTTTGTTAGGATATGATGATGATGATTTTTGTCCTATGGCAAGGTGGGTTAGTTTCTTGGTAGATTCTCATTTCATCCTGTGATTTTTTTTATATTAAATCAGTCATTTCTACAAAAGGGGTTGAATATGTGTTTAGGGATGAGCTATAACATTCTGAAGTGCAACTTTGAGAATTAAAGGGTGGCTCATACCAAAGTAAGCCGAGGGTGTTGATCTGTGACCTCTCATCCACCACACAGATGTCTCTGCTCTAGCACTGAGGTCTGAACGCTGAAAGACAAGCAAGATATTAATTTGATAACAGATTGTAGTTAGAATCTTTGCTTTGCCAACGATGCGATGCTCCCGTCTATCTCCCAACTGATTGCCGGGGAGACATTACTGGAATACTTGGACCACATCCAGTATGACAGATGGGCAAATCCTGACAGCACCCGTACTCATCTCTTGAGATTTTGCATTTCTTTCCAGCTGAAATTTCATGTAGTATTTGATCGGTGCCAGCTGACTGACGCGGGCTTGTTGGAGCATCTGGCACTGTGAGACTTTGCTTGACATAACGCGCTTGTAATATTTTTCATGTACCAGGACGTGGGTAGTGCTACGTCTGCTGCATACAGCTGCATCTTCCCAAAATATTTTACTGCTGTCCTAATGGTTCAGTGTAGATCAAAGACACTTTTGCATAAAATGTCAATTTGTTACCTGATCAATGTATCAATGACGAAATGATCTGATCAATGAACAAGTTGAGAAAATAAATAAATAAAAACATTAGATGGAAGATAGTTACTTTGAAGTCTGACATGAAATTCATTCATTCATTTGTTTGTGCTAACTTCACACTTTTCTGATTTCTGCGTAAGGTATTTAGTGATACATTAAATAAATAATATAAATTGAATGATTAAATGTAATTGTGATTCAAAATGACTTCAGCGGAGTCATCTGTATGATATGTCAGCTGTATGATTCAATAAAGTGGACTGAAATGTCCCAAATGTCCTATTACTGGAGTATGTTGCTCTCTTGTAAGTGGATGAATCTTCCCATGGCATTCTGCCGATGTACATTTTGCTTCGATGCTGTATTTCATCGTATAAATCACATCAGTCCAAAATTAGATCGGCTTCGCTGCACACAAATAGCATTTTCCAGGAGTTATTCTCCCATTGCCACTATCTACCGCAGTCAAATATAATTTTCTAAGAGCTACTCTTCCATTACTGTGAATTTACTACTGTATTATCAGCATGCCTCTCCCCTGGCTCGTGGATGGTGTATGTGAATTTGTTCACATTGTGGTTGAGACACAGACAATGACACAGCCCGTTTTTAATAATGAACAAACCAGTTTTGTTAAACAAATGCTATGGCAATGAGACTGTGTGGCAGGAACTTGCATTTGTATTAAACTGATCCATTAGTATTAAATTGGTAATATAATGTTATTATATATGAGTGATCTGGTGGAAAAATAATTATGACACCGGTTGGCAAAGTACAGTCTAAGGAAACAAGAATGAATTCAGTGGTTTCTTCTGGGATTGTTTCTGAAATGACATGACATAAAGTAATGTATACACACAATATCATGTTCTAAAGTATCTCTACATGCTGGGATATTTTCCCTACATATCTGAAATGAGTTGTTAATTTGATGGCTAGACACATTGTAACTATCAGTAAATCTGACGTTATCAGTAGAAAGATACCCCAGGGCCCTGTATGCACAGAATGCTAGTAATTACCCTGCATCACACCCTGGGGGCGTAGCCAGCCATTGAGGGGCGATGACATCACTGGGGTTAACTCATGTCTAGATGAGTTGCTCGTCCAATTATCTTATAATTATATATTAATTACGCATTGGTAAATAAACAAAAGGGGGAAAGTTAATTATTGTCTGTGCTAAAGAAAGCAAAGTCAGGGTAAAATTTCATGTGAAATAAAGCAGTTGGGTAATTAGAAACAGGCCAAACTCTGTCACATGTCATTGTGGTGATTTGAAAGGTTGTCATGATAGCCATGTTTTCTTGGGTCTGTGTTTTCACTAATGTATTTATGATAAAGTTAGACTGTATTAAAATTGTCAGTTGATATGATAGTAAAAGCTGGTTTAATTTGTATGTTTGTGTGTTAACTTAATACTTAAAATAGCAATTGTGAGTAGGAAAGCTTATAGCTTTTGAAAAGATTTAGTTGTTTCTGGTTTTGGCATTTACACCTTTTACAAAAATAAATGTAGCGTAAAAAATTGTATTAAAATACTCTTATACTCAGTGACTCTGGTGGATCCGTCGTCGTGGCGTCTGGAGTGCATTATGGGATATGAATAGCTGGCGAAATGAGCGTGAGAGATGTGACTGTGAGGATGGATCACTCGGAGATATGTTCGCTGCGTGCAAAGATGCGAGTGATGAGCTACAGGAGGCAGTAGTTTGTGAAGATGTCAGCACCTGTCTGCTGCGAGGGCCGCACTGATTCAATGTCTCTCCACCTCTCTAATAAATGGCATTAATATTGCAGCTTTTGGCCGGGTGATCGATGGCCAATACGGACGGCAACTTGGGATAAACAGCTTGTGCACAGACGTCCAAATGCAGTTGTCTCCGGACCTCAGTAGGAGGCTAATAGCATCAACATGATGTCGACTAAACGCTTGCATGTTCTGCGTCTTCGCGTGTGCGTCTTTGGTTTGCACCCACGGGTTTTATATCTTTCCGGAAAGTCCCCCCCCCCCCCGAGTTTATATCAGTCTAGTAGCAATTTGTTGCACTCGTCTTATTTTCACTTTACGCATCCGGAAATGATCATCCATAGACTAATAGTTAAATACCTCATTGATAGATTATACATTCGCATTTATCTCCTGCGAGACATTCGTGTGACTCATCTAAGATGTGGCATCTGTAGAGATCAGTCTGATGGCTTGACACCATTGCAGCTGTGGCCTTTCATAATTCAGGGCCGGTTGCCTGCTGGCTCGGGAAGGTAATAGTGTTTTTACGAACCCATGAAGCTATTGTTCCACCTTGACTGCTCCCACCATTTTTACCGCGTCCTGTTTAGCGCACTACGCTAATTTCAGAAGAAACTAAAATGACAAACAAGGCCCGCTGCCTCTGGTTGTCAGCCCGATTTCTTCCACATTTCTTGAGATGCTGTCACGGCGTGCACTGCGGAAGTGTCGAGGTGATGCTGGCATTGTCCCACCACTGCTAGTTGACAATTGCACCCACAGTGGTGCTCTTTGTGCAGTGGAGGGTGACGGGTGTCACGTGGGTGACTGGTGTCACGGGCCAGACCGGCTGGTCGCACAAAGCGCAGCATATGTCGATACGAGTCGCTGAAATGTGACATCGAGGCGCCATCTGGTGGTTGCATCGTGGAGGGTCCGTGCACGTGCCGGTACGCGCAACATCGTGTTCCACGGTTGTAAACAGTGACGGACGAATTAGACGCGCACGTAACTGATGTGGTCATGTGACCCGCCGTCAGCCGAGCAGTCATCAGTTGCATTGTGGTTGTTTTTGTCGTTTGGGAGAAAGACGTCACATTGCGCCGCCCCGCGAGGTTTATGGCCCGCTCCATCTGGTCTTCACTCTCCGCGAGCCAAGCATCCGTTTCGTCTTTTGTTGTCTGTAGGGTTTCTCGTGGTTGCCGGCGGAATGAAGTCATTTTCCAGCATGACAACTGTCTGCTTTATGGATTTGCACCAATGAAAGAAATGCTGGGCTTCATTTGGTGCGTTTTTGATGGAGGATGATTAATTTTCTTTAAGGTATATACCAGCCTTCATCTTGGGAGTAGAGAAGATGGTATCTATGATGCCAATTCAGGGAATGCCTTCCACTACATTAGACAAGTGGAACCACCTCAGTGTTTATTGCCCTTTCTTCCTGGAGTACACAGGGGGGGGGACTGGGGGTTTATCGCAGCCACTGGGGCAGTTACACTGCTGCCCCGGGCTTTGAAGATAGCCCGTCTATCCTGAACTGGTATTGATATAGAGCCACTGGGGGATTGCTTCATTAAGATTTGTTTACATATTTCCTGAAATATGACTACTTCTGTCAATGTCTTTATCAGCATGAAGGTCGGCCAGGCTGTAGCTGGGTCATACATAATGTATAAGTGATATTAGATTTGACTGCTACTGAATCAAATGTAGCGTCTGTTTCTGACTGGCTAAAGTTTGGATTTCTTTTTGCACTTTCTATAGAGGGTCATAGTGCATGGCTTTCCTACTTTGTAATTTGTATGTGTATAAATATGGAAATAAGAAATCTGCTATTATGCTATAATTATATAATGTACAAATGTATAAAAAATAAACAGGTGCATTAACACAAATGTATAATTATATAATTAAAAATGTATATACATAAAGGAGTTGTGTTAATGTTTCTAACTTGTATACAACACAGTTGTTTAACAATAAGTGTGCAGAGCTACTCTAGAATGTTCCAACACTTCTGGTGCTGAGTCTACTTGAAGCTAGTAACAGCTTCATTAGTGTGCTCAGTGCGCAGGCACTGACACGTGCCGCCATCTAGTGGCTATGTTTGTAGGTACTTCTGTAAATGCCCACTGAATCTGGCTGAAGTTGGCTGGGTAGTGGGTACAGCATCTTAAAATTTAATATAAAAAAAACCACGTGCAATTTATGGCATTGCTGTTGGGAAGTGGGGGATGGAATGTGAGCCGATGACGAGATAACGGGAACGAGAAATTGTCAGAAACTGACACAAACGTAAATACACTAGCCAGGCCAGGTGGGGGGGAGGGTGGGCAGATAGTGGGTCCACTTGGAACTAGTTTTGTATTGTTTGTGGCGATGCTGAAGGATGTGTCTAAACGTGTAAACGAAGCAAGATGTCATCTGATAGGCCACCCAGGGTCTGGGGTCAGGGGTCAGGGTGGAGGGCATATGTCCGTGGTATTTGTATATGATACACGGAGCTGGTCACTTCTTTGTTAATATCAGCGGATAAACATGACACAGTTCTTAATGGAGCACATTAATTCCACGTTACCTCGGTCTGTCGTGACCTCGGTCGACCTTCTTACCACTGGACACTGCTGTCCATTCACATGTAGATTTGTGTCTTTATGTGTATTAAAGTGTGGGAATAGTTTTGTTTAAGATGCCAGTTTGGGTATGTTGATTAAACTGTGGGATTTAATTCTTAATATAAATTATTAACAAAAGTGTACATTATTAAAATGTTTATTTTGCTTAAAATTAATTACCTTTTGTAAGTTTTTTTTGTACTGTAACACCTGTTTGAATATATACATTTATCATCTTATACAGATTATGTAAATTATTCATATTTTAAACGATACAACGCAGGTTACCACATATAAACTAATTGTTATGCACTTAAAATGTTCCAAACGTTAGTGATTACTTGGTTTAGTTACTTAAACTTGTAATGCATCTTCACAGCAAAAAACACATTTAATACATGCTTTTACTTTTACAAATTGATAGAGATTACATTACCACATAAGGATAAAGTACACCACTGCCTACTTAGGTGTTCTGTAGAGAAGTTTTAGATTTCTATCAAAACATTAATTTTCTTTAAAATGACCCCATGTAGTTATGGTAACTGCCTCTATAAATGATCACTGGTGCATTAAAACGCATGATCATTTCATGATTATATTCCATGTGGCCGAGTAATGACATGCTAATTCACCTTAATATCACAGGGTGTGTGCCAGGGTGGTAAGATCATATTCTTAAATTGCCCCTAATTCCCTGTCTGTGCCCTGTCCTGTGTGGGTGGTCACGCTGTACCTTGTGGTTGTTGTGCCTATCATTGTCTGGGTGGCACAATGGTTACAGGTGTTTCTGTCACTTTCTCTGTTGTTATTGAAGTCTTGCCGGTTGCACCAAGTGCGTTCCGTGTTCGTTCCGGGGACACTTAGAGAGGAGGGGATGAACTTTACCACACTCAGGGGTCATGTGTCCGACCCGCCGTGTGATCTATGCATGCATTTGTTTGAGTTTCCACGAGACATACTGCGCCACATGTGGCCGATCCCAGTTGAAATATTGAACGAGTAGATCACGGTCGAGAGCAGTTTATTATTTTACCCTGAAGGATGGTTACTTTTATTGGTATCACCGACGGGTCGTCAGAATTTTCCTTTCAACTCTGCGCACAACTTCACCGTGGCTAGAAATGAAAATTCCAGCGAGAAATGGCAATGACTTATTTGCGAGTTCAAAGAATGTATGGCATTGTAGCCACGTCAGAGTGTTGTTGTAGCCGACTCAATTCATCCAGCAGATGACCACACATAGATCTAGCGGCCATAGCCGGCTGGTATATACGGCACTGCGGCTACTACGGAAACACTCATTGCTGCCTGGGTTCCCAGCCCAGGCGAGGTCAGACAATTAGTTTGACAAGGTCAGATTTAACATTGCAAAATCTAGTTAAGCGCCAGTCTTGCTGGTGGTTGGCGTGGTGGGGGAGGGTGGTGGGGCTACGGGGCATCTGTAGCCCCCCAGCTGTCTCGGCCCAGCCACAGTGGCCCTGTGCCAACATGTTGGTTCTTCTCTCGGATCCAGTGTTTATACTTTTTGTCTCTGGCTTATCAGCCAGTGTCTAATGGTCAGAGGAAGATATTGCTTGACCAGTGGATGTTTGGATTGCACTCTGTGGGTGGCATGGCAGTATCTGTCTGCAGATGGACATTGTTTCTGTCGGCCCAGAAACAATACTGCACATGTATTAGCATTTGTAGTTTAATTACTGGCAGATGTTTTGTAGTGACTGATGAAGTAGACTAATAGAGGGAGTGGCCCTGTTTTGTGTTGTTAGTGTCATTGTCTTGTGTTTACATAAGCAGCATCCACCTCATACAAACTTCACACTCTGCCCTTTGTATACCATATCTTCTCCCCCCCCCACAACACTGCCGCAAAACCACAATACCCTCACCCCTCACATCTGACCTGTTCTTGCAATCTGATATGGCAGCATTCTATGTTAAAAACCATTGCTTATGCAATTAAACAATGGCGCTAGATAAAGCCTCCGTGTATAGTTTCTCTTCTGTATATGTAATGGATGTTGCTGTTAACTTATCCATTAGTGATACTTTGGCTGTGGTGTCCTATTGGTGGTGTCCTATTGGTGGTGCCCTACTGGAGGTGCACTAATGGTGGTGCACTACTGGTGGTGCACTACTGGTGGTGCACTACTGGTGGTGCACTGCTGGTGGTCCTATTGGTGGTGCACTACTGGTGGTGCACTACTGGTGGTGCACTACTGGTGGTGCACTACTGGTGGTGCACTACTGGTGGTGCACTACTGGTGGTGCACTACTGGTGGTGTCCTATTGGTGGTGCACTACTGGTGGTGCACTACTGGTGGTGCACTGCTGGTGGTGCACTGCTGGTGGTGCACTGCTGGTGGTGTCCTATTGGTGCTGCACCACTGGTGCTGCACCACTGGTGGTGCACCACTGGTGGTGCACTACTGGTGGTGCACTAATGTTGTGGTAATGTTATGTAAAGTAGTGTTATATTCTAAAAAAGAATCCTGTTCTCAGATCGTATGTTCCACATGAAAAATGTGACTGTTCAAGTCCATTCACTCTAAATGTGGTCAAAATTGCACCAAATATCCACATTTGGCGAGTCTATTGCCTTTTTGGAACATGATAGGATCTTCAGAGGGTTTGGATTTTGGGGAGGTTTGAAAAGAGCCAGGGACGGGGAAACAGTGCGTTGTGTTGCGTTGCGTTGCGTTGCGTTGCGTTGCGTTGCGTTGCGTTGCGTTGCGTTGCGTTGCGTTGCGTTGCGTTGCGTTGCGTTGCGTTGCGTTGCGTTGCGTTGCGTTGCGTTGCGTTGCGTTGCGTTGCGTTGCGTTGCGTTGCGTTGCGTTGCGTTGCGTTGCGTTGCGTTGCGTTGCGTTGCGTTGCGTTGCGTTGCGTTGCGTTGCGTTGCGTTGCGTTGCGTTGCGTTGCGTTGCGTTGTGTTGTTGCTGTCAGGGTTGGGTTGGTGGGTGGGTGGACAGAAACTGAAGCAATCTCCATTCCTTTTAATTAGACACAAATTACTTTGCATCCAAATTTAACACATAATATCCAAATGTGTTAAGTTAGTTTATCAATTGTATTTACGCTAACAGGGAATATAAAGTTAGTATAATTTTTATCACAAAAACATGCCCTATATCAAGTATTTTGGCCGGCTTTGACTAATTCTACCGTTGTTTTTTCTGCTGCTGCAGTGAAGTCACCAAGTGTGACAGTGAGTGGGACTGTGTTACCACGGGAACAGTACGCGGCCGATGACCCCTTCTTTAAACACAAGTGCCGCTTCTGCCACAAAGTCTTTGGTAGTGACAGCGCCCTGCAAATCCACATTCGCTCACACACAGGTAGGCGAAGTGCATGCGGACGTCCAGCTGTGCATTAATACGCTAACTCTGGGAGCAGTATGGTACTATTTTCTCTGTGTATTGATATGCTAACTCTGGCAGCAGTATGGCTGTGTCTCCTCCAGTGTATATGCTCCTTCCAGATACAGCAGACAATTAGAAAATAAATAAACAAAACGCTTTGACAAAAATTCAGTCTCGGAAGTGATTGTGGCTGAGATTTTTCCTGGATAAATTATGTTCCTGGGTTACTGACTGTTGAAACAAATCATGAGTTTTTTAGGAAAGGTTAGTTGAATTGAAATGTTAAAGTTTAGATTTTAATTAAAGTCAAAAGTTTTATTTTTAATTGATAGATTTCTAACAGGTGATTTTGCAGTGCAATTATTGAGCATTATATATGAGTATTGGGGTTTAGCCGCTAATCTGCAGACAGTAAGACATTTGGTTGGAAGACAGCTTTTGCAATGTGCATATGGGATGCTACCAGCGGTTTACGTGGTGTGAAGCAGGATTTCCGTTTTTTTTCCGTTCTCACTAGTGAAGTTGAAACAATTTGCCAGACCAGACATGGCTCGTGAACTTTGCATCTATCTGCCAACAGGAAGTTTTACTTCACGTTGCATTAGCTAGTTATCCATTTGTAATAAGACACCAAATTGGCGGGAGTTGATAAAACCACCCTATGGCTCAAGAAATGAATGTACTATTGATGAGATTTGATGGGACATGTGTTCAACCAGATAAACCCAGTCAACCCCAAATTTGATACATCCCTCAGATTGTGCTAATTAGAGGGTGAAAAAGTCATGCAGTGGGAACGTTTCAAGGGGGCACAGTAGGGTGCGGGCCCCATCTTGTAAGAAAATAGAACCTTGGCAAAAAAACAGACAGTGTGCAACATCAGAAATAATGTGCGATGTCTTATGATTCAACCCCACGAGGGGATAGATCAACAAGCGAGTGTTTCTTATATGTGTATTCACCGGAATGCCTGCATTGCCCCGGGCAAAAATTGCTGGTGTATGTCGCCAGTTGGCATGAGGCCGCGGCTTTGATATTGGAGTCTGTGAAACAAGGCGTCTGACTGTCTCCCAGTGGAATATTTCCAAATGTATAATTGCCGGCGTCTGCCAACCGGCATTCCAAGACGCTACTGTTACCGACAGTTTCCGGTATTCCAGATCCCACCAGGAGAAAACAGGGCAGGGAGAATTCTGCGCTTGCGTGCTTTGTCGATGTGTGCCCTTGTTTTCGTGCACGTTCGTTCGATAGCCAAAATAGTTGGAGATTTTGTAAACAGATCTGCGATGGCGTGCGTGAAACTAACGAATATCGTCAATGTGACAACGTTTGTAAAATAGCGCCGTTTGCGAATGCAATTTAACACTATGAATAACAGATGCATTTCGATGTTCTGTTTGAATGAACAATCGTGCAGTTTTGATCGCCCCTAGCGTACTTTGTTCAGGGTATTTAATACAATTGCTAGATTGACGATGACAGTTGATGATGTAATCTGAATAGGATATGTCACAGTTTTGTAGTTCCAGCAGAAATCTAGAATTGGTATGGAATTGCAGTAGTGAAATCCTTCTATATCAACACTGACAAGGGGGTGTATCTGAACATGAGGTATTTCACTGCCGATATTCAATTCGATATTTGTCACTGCTGCAGAAAGATTCATATTGCGAAATGTAAAGCGAGAACGAATGATTCGATGTGTGTTTTGCATGGCATCGCTCGCACTGCGCAAGGTGTATTGTTTGTGGATGTGAGCGCGAGTGCTAAACCTTGAGCGAGCGCGAAATGTAACGTAGATCGAAGACAAGAACGGCGCAATATGGCGAGGCGTCCGCTGGACGGTGTGCGTTGCTCGTTCCGCGGGCGACGGATACAGCTGGCACTTGCTAGGGAGAGGGGAGGGGAGGGGGAAGGGCTGAGGGCTGAGGGCTGAGGGCTGAGGGCGAGGACAGACACGCTTACACAAGAATAGCCAGTCGTCCGATGTCATGTCCTGTTAGCATACTTCGCACGTCTGGCCGGCTGGAGACGCGACTCGCTTCAAAAACAGTCCGCCGCCAAAGGCACTTAACCGTCAGTGCCAGCGCCCGGTTTGACGTTTAATGAAAAATTAGCGAAATTAGCTAAAAATCTCGGTAGACTGAGTGGCTATAGGGCCAGATGGTAGATGTTGCAAAACAGTGCATAGAGGGCATCACCCCCAGGGTAACAGTCTCACCCATTGTGAGACAGTACAGCTGGTACCCCTCCCCCGCCTGAGATGGCCGTATTCTGATACAGTTTCAGGCATTGCAGCTTGGGTTTCTTGCGTTAATTTCTACCTTTGTTGGTTTTAAATACTGCTCTTAGTATCGCTGTGGTTTCAACTGGGGTTTTAGTTATTATTAAATGATTGTATTGAGTTAGTGAATTAACAGTAGTACTAGCAGTTTGCACCATTGTAATTGTTTTGTTTAGAACAGAAATGTTGAAAACTTGAAGTAGGTTCTTATTTTCATACATGACTTTTTCATTCAAAATATGTATATGTTTAGTTTTTAAGATACTTTTATGATAAAGCAATTGATTCCATCCATTTACATGAAATATATTGTTGTTATATTTATAAATGTAAAAACAATATAAATACATTATTAATTGTAGCCCAACATATGATAATTAGTAATCATTCCTAAGAAACAGCTGTTTTATTTTAAATATAAAAACACATGTTAACGAATTGTATTCATAGTTACATTTTTATTGCACAACTCATTTTATTAGTAATCCATCCCTGAGAAAGTTTTGTGGTTTAATGGCTTTTTATATGAAAGGTCACGGTAGTTTATGCCCCACTAAAACATAGTAATAACCCTATGACGTCACCTCAGTCACTTGATTGTAGCAATAACATTTATTTATTTTCAGATTTTTTTAGGCATTTATATGTAACAGCTTAGATAATCCCATAAATGTAGGCATTGTTGCAATCATGGTGAGTGAAATATACCAGCGTGCTCTATCTCTGGTCAGCTGATGAGGCAAGAAAGTGACAAGACTAGGACAGTGATGTGATGCAACCACCAGTCAGGGCAACTTGGAATAAATGCCTACTAAAAGACAAATATATTTTAATATCTTGCTCATATTACGCAGTATTCGAAACACAACGCTGTAAATGCATTATTTATCCGTTGATCCGTGCTATCAATCTGTCATAGGCACAGTCTCGCAGCAAATAAAACGGTACATGATTACAGGTACTGTTACAAGGTAGCTCCGCAGTAAATATCACACACAACTCTTAATGTAGCAGCCATTACAAACGCATGGCTTCTAAGCAATAGGAGATTGCTTGGCAGTAAATATCACACGATTGTTAATGCAGTAATCATTATAAACTCATGGCTTCCGAGAAATATTCAGTTCATACCTAGAAAAGAGGGACCGGATGTAACTTGTATAAAATATTTGTTTGTCATTTCAAGAATAAATCATGCATTTATAGCAGGTAGTGCACATATAAATTGTCTGTTTAACTGTTGTGACGACTGTGCATTATCCATAATTAATGGGTAAGGTGACATATTAATATATATTGATGCATATATTATATGTACCAAAATGTATTACCAGAGAAAAAAATTAATTGACTTTTTGTTGTTACTAGAATATTCACAGACATATAAGTCGTCTTTAAACTCACTATGCTTATTAATACCGTGTACAGGCCTGTTTAATATTAAAACAAGTTTTTTCTCCACAAATCACTAGTGTCGGTCGTCTTCATTTTAGTTCAGTCAGAAATAGATAGACCTGTAGTGACTCGTGAAACCACTGCATTGATACTTTTTTGTTTTTATCGACCCTGAATATTGATCAACCCTTTTGTGTTAATGCGCCTCCGAGCTTGGTTTCCAAGGATTTAGGCACAATATTATTAATATTATAATTATGTCTAACAAACCTTTTTATTTATTGAATCTAAGATTAATCAACGCCTTTGTCTTGGTGCGCCTCTAAGCTTGGTTTCCAAGGATTTAGGCACAATAGAAGTTATCTTGTTATTATTATAATAATGTCTATATAAACGATTTTGGTTATTAACAATGAGATTGATCAACTATTTAGTCTTGATGCGCCAGTGATCTTGGTTTCCAAGGATTTATAATTTTAGGCGCAATAGTCAATAGAAGTTATCGTATTATTATTATTATAATTATGTCTACAAACTTGATTCCTGGCTTGAATTGACCTGATATTTATACGACTTTTTGTTACGTTTCAGGTGAGCGCCCGTACAAATGCAATATCTGTGCAAATCGATTCAGCACGAAGGGAAACCTGAAGGTGCACTTTGCCCGTCACAAGGCAAGTTACCCCGACGTGAAGATGAACGCCACCATGTTTCCGGAACACCTCGACCGGCCTGCAAAACTGGCTCCGTCTGGCGTCTCGTCCGCGTCCTCACTGCCCGTCGTGTCGCCACTCGCAGCCAATCACACGCCGGCATTCAGTCACATGACGTTGGGCGCCAAGGAGAAGATGGCCGAAGACGTGGACGAGGCGTCCTGTCGTCCTAGTCAGCACGGCGACTCGGTCAGTCAGCTGGGTGAGGCCGTGCACTCGAACGAAGCTAGTCGCACCAGTTTCATGGATGAGCAGAGCGTTCGGCCGTCGTCGGCGATGTCCCTGAGTCGCAACGAGACCCCGGGGCCGGCCAATACTTGCTCGCCGGCGCTGTCGAGCCGAAGCAGCACGTCTAGCCCGGGAATGACGCCGTCTGCGAGTTGTCAGAGTCTGCCGATGGCGTGCCTCTCGTCCATGGTGCCGCCAATGCCGCAGGCTCTCATGTCGTCGGTCGCGCCGACTATGCCGCCGTTCGGCTTCGAGCCGCTGCCGTTCTACTCGTCACCGAGCCAGTCGATCCTGCCGAGCTCGAAGGAGGACCCGATGGAGCAGTTCATGGAGATCCAGAAGTCGGAGACGAGCAAGCTGGAGCAGCTCGTCAAGAACATCGAGTCGAAGCTGACCGATCCGAACCAATGCGCCATATGTCACCGCATCCTGAGCTGCAAGAGCGCGCTGCTGATGCACTACCGCACGCACACGGGCGAGCGGCCGTTCAAGTGCAAGATCTGCGGACGCGCCTTCACGACGAAGGGCAACCTGAAGACGCACATGGGCGTGCACCGCGCCAAGCCGCCCGTGCGCATGATGCACCAGTGCCCCGTGTGTCACAAGCAGTTCACGAACGCGCTCGTGCTGCAGCAGCACGTGCGCATGCACACCGGCGAGCTGCCGAAGGACTTCGCCCTGCACGGCGACATGCTCGCCGCGTCGGCTGCCATGAACTACATGGCGCCCTTCCCCGGCTTCCCCTTCCTGCCGCTGCCGCCCGCCGGCCTCCCGCAGCACCCCATGGGCGCCGCCGGCGAGCTCGACCTGAGGAAGCCGAAGATGGAAGGACACCACGAGGATCGCGAGAGAGACCAAGAGGCGAAGGACGATTATGCGACGCCGGGGAAACGACGCGCGTCCGAGGACGAGTCGAACCGAGAGGCGTGGTCAGCCGAGGGCAGTGTCAACGAGGACAGCAATGAAATGGACGTCGCCGCCTTCAAGAGGGCAAAGCTGGACGACGAGGTCAAGTCAGCCGTGTCCGAGTCGGACCGAGAGAGTGAGATCAGGGAGAAGGACGGCGAGTCGGCGAAGGAGGGAGAGACCGAAGACGACGCTTCCGCGTCTGGACTGATGCCGCCGGCGAGACGTCCGTCGTCGGTCCCGCACGCGTCGACACCGCCGGCCCTCGTGCCTCTCTCGCAGGTCCTGTCGGCCAATAAGCCGCCCGAGATGATGTACCCGCGCTACAGTCACCCGCCCCTCATCCCCATGTCCTACTCGACGTCACTGATGGCGATGGAGGACCGCATCCGATCGATCGACATGACGGCGCCGCACTTCCTGTCGATGGGCCACCCGCTCGAGGGCATGGAGAACATCATCCGACGCGCCGAGACGCACATGACCGCCTCATCTCATCATCATGTGCCGCGCGGCGAGAACCACTCGCCGGCGGTGATGACCCCGATGCCGCGCCCGCCGTCGAGTGGTGACCGCCGAAGTCCGACAGAAGACTCGGCGACAGCCGCGTCTCCTTCGATGGCGATGTCGCCGGGAGACTCCGGCAGCAACCACTTGGAACGCAACGGAGGCTCGGAGCATGGCTACGTCGGCTCGGCGACTCAGTCGTTCCTCGACGAGACCACGTGCAACGTGTGCTTCAAAACATTCGCGTGCCGGAGTGCGCTCGACATCCACTACCGGAGTCACTCGAACGACCGGCCGTTCAAGTGCGAGGCGTGCGACCGCTCTTTCTCCTCCTACGGCAACATGAAGCAGCACCTGCTGACGCACAAGATCCGCGACCTGCCGACGGACGCCTTCGACGGACAGACCAAGACGAGCTCAATGGAGGCGCTCGCGACGAGCACGCCGCTCAAGAGCACCGAGCCGACGATGAGCCGGCCAGAAGACGTCAGTCTGCCGACGCACAAGTCCGATCTGGCGCTGCCGAGACTGGAGTCGATGAAGACACCGCCGGAGACTGACGCCGAGAAGAAGCACAAGATCTCGCCGCCCAGCACGTCGTCCGACAACAGTCAGTCGCCGTTCGTGCGCCGGCCCAACCTCAAGCACATGTGCATGGTGTGCCAGAAGCCGTTCTCGAGCGCCAGCGCGCTGCAGATCCACATGCGCACGCACACGGGCGACAAGCCGTTCAAGTGCACGGTGTGCGGCAAGGCGTTCACGACGAAAGGCAACCTGAAGGTGCACATGGGCACGCACATGTGGAACAACTCGCCGTCGCGTCGCGGCCGCCGCATGTCCATCGACCCGCGCCCGTCGCTGACGCCGACGTCGTCGCCGAAAGACGTTGAGTTCTTTAGCTCCTTCGCGCACCATCCACCGCCACCAGACATGTACCCCTTCCCCTTCCCGCCGTCCTTCCCCAACGGCTTCATGTCGCCGAAGATGAACGAGATCTCCGTCATCCAGGGCCTCAACGGCGGCATCAACCCGATCATGCCGCTGCCGCCGACGACGGAGGCGATGCTCGGTCACTTCCCGGCGAGCTTCGCCGAGAACATGCTGCGGAGTCAGTTCGCCGTCATCGCCAGCTCGCAGCAGCACCTGCGTGCCGCTGCCGAGGAGCACCCGCTGAAGGCGAATGACTCGACGAGGAAGCCGCCAGACCTGTCGATGAACGGCACCGACGGAGGAGACAAACAGACGAACGGCGCGAGCGGTGAACTCGATCTCAGCATACGCAAGTCGGAGTCTTCAACGCCGAGTTCCATCAGCTCGAGTCTGGAGCAGCACTCGATGGACGCGGCGCACAACGCGACGTGGATCTGGAAGACGACGTGTCATCTATGCAGCAAAGTGTGCTCGTCCGCCAGCGCCCTCGAGATGCACATGAAGGGACATCTACAGGCACACAACGACGAACTCACCTCAAAACCACTAGTCGCTTAACTACTGATGACGTGAAGGCAGGAAATGACAATCGTGCATGTGGTGCGTGTCCTTCGGTCGGTGGTTTGGTTCACCCTCCGTTGGGCCGGACTTCACCGTGGAACGTGCACCGCTCAGAACTGAAGTTGTCTCGGACACATAAGACGTGCAGGCAGCGAAACTTCATTACACTCTAGTGATATTTTACAGAACCTTAGTTGATGAATAGACACCAAAATCGTTCGTGTAAACGTAGGAAGGGTTTCCCAGAAGTATTACTTATAATAACTGACGGAAGAAAGTGGTGGCATGTTGGCCGATCTACTGACAATTTTCCGCAATAACAAACAGGATTCTTTCAGTTAATGATGACCTCTAACGAAGTTTATTATATCGTGCTCGTGCAACAAATCAACGCCAGTCGTGGGTTAATTATGAGAAAAACTCATAAATATTTCGTGGTGCAACCATATTTTAAAAAGATGTTGGCACAGCAGTCTACTACAATTTATTTTGTAGAGCATGTTTGTACCAACATTACGTGCGATGAAAAATTAGTCACACGAATCGTCAGAGTTAGCATTTATTTACTGTTCTCTGCTATACTATTCCCCGATATTTCACCGTTTTATTTTTTGTACTATTGTGTCGTTTTTTTTCATTATCGCATCGTATAATATGTTTGTGGGAAGCTCGTTACATAATAATGTGTGTAAATTAATTCTATACAATTATTCTTCGGCTGTGAGTGCGGGGAGTGACGGAATAATATAATTATTTGTTACAGCTGTCACGACACTAGACTGCTCAACGACTATGTGTGTCTCAGTATGGTGTAACACGTGTAGTTATCATGCAAAATGTATCTGGATGTAGCGTGGACGGAGACATTTTTGTGTTGAATGTGATGCATACGTAAAACTGCTGTTTTTGAACTATGTCAACTGCCAATCTGCTATTTTTGTTGATGCGCAATTCGGAGTCACCCACCTCACAAGTGTGTATGTATATGTATAATGTACGCCCGCCACTAAGCTCACTCACAGTTGTTGTTTACTACACAAATTAGCGTTCAATTGCATCGAATCTGAAGGGTGTGATAGACATTATAGATGTCCGTACGTCGCAAGTCACTCATGCTGGGGGCGACTCGCGGACTCACGGCGATGACGAGTTTCTGGTCTGCTGGTGTTGAACTTAATTAACATATCTGAGTATGATTTTATGATATGTTGGTGATTAAAATTTCAGGGATGTCTGCGCCACGCAGGGCAAAGACACCGGGCTACAGTGATCTTGGAAATACTAAGCTACCTGCTATATTCATTGTATGGTGAAAAGATGCATAATATTGTTTTTTGTACATAGTTCGTTCGTGTAAAGATGCGAGGTGGCACGGTGTTAAATAATGCAGCTGTTATCATAATTTGCCTATATATAGTGTCACCTCATAACATATGGTATTAGATGAGCGGATGGGCAGAATATGTTACACTGCTTATAATTATGTGAAAATATCCTTAAATTATATCAATTTAATTCGATCATGATATGACGTTTAATGTCAAAACGAATGTCATGCATGCGTCATGATTGTGTGCGGTGGTTGACGACAACAGACTGAGATGGTTTGTGCAAGGATTAGATGATATACTCTTCCAGGTTGTGGTACGTGACGTCATGAATGCTCTAGCTTGTGTCGTTCCCGTGGATTCGTCGGTCCGATATTTGACTTAATTTTACATCCAACATTGATATTTCATATATTTTCATCTATGCAAACGCATTTGCCAAAGATGTAAATATGTTATTGTCTAAACAGCAAAGAGTAAGGATTTTGAATGCTTAAATATTCATCGGATTTTATTCCATTCGTGGCCCAAGTTTCGATTCTAATTTCGAGTACCTATACTTATTGTACAGGCTCGTCATGACTGTAGCCAGTATTGCATTTAGAGTCGTTCGTTTAACAAGATGTTCGCTGACAAAACCTCGTAATTAGTTCTATCGGCTGCGACTTTGACAGAGTAGAAAGCGACATGTGAAAAGACTATAAAGCGTAACCCCTATAATGCATTGTTTGACAGCTAATTGAAAACGGCAACTGGTTCACCGGGCCACTAGTGAAACGAACTTGACGTAATCAGCCGGCTTGATTAAACTGCACGTAAATGCGTCCCCGATTACATTTCGTGGTATTTTGTGTGCAAAATAGCATCGTTTGTATGTGTACAACTTGAAATTGAATGCACGGCCATTCACGGGAGGCCACGTAGCCTGCTTTATGATGATTCGATGTCACACAGCGTAGTGAAACGTCTCCTGTCGGGTGTTAATTGTAAATAGCTCGCCGTCGTTTGAGTGGATGTTTAATTTTTCATTTAGTTTTAAATTCGCATTTGTCTCGTTTTAACAGGACCGGTGTGATTATTTTCGGTGGACTCCTCGACTTGGTTCGTGGAGAGTTTTCTGAGTAAATGGCTTGTTTGTGACCGTATTGTTATTATACGAAATCTGAAGCAGCGAAGGTGTGGAATGATGACTTATTTGAACCATTGTTCAATTTTCTTTATGTTCCCAAACTGTCTGCGCCATGTTATACGACGTTTCTGCCCGTCTTGCCTAAATTCGGATGCATTTACAGTATTGATAGTTGACTGGCTTTATTATGATGGCTTAGTTTCAAATATAGGTAGCAGCCGACGACCACGTTGTCGTTGCCTTAATCAATGCTAGCTTATCAATCACGATATCAGCATTTCGATACCTCGGCTCTTGCGTTATTGCAATCCAAAACATTTTGCGTTCATCAACATTGAGTTGATTTCGCCTTCGGTATGCTTTCATTCATGTGAGCACCGCACTTATCCGACAAACAAAAGGGTTTAACACCTTCAACTACGTCAACAAAGGCGCGTGGCACATTTCGCGTCATTAGTGACTAGTGCGTGTAACAGTGGCGCCATCTGTTGATTAACGACAGCACACGTCTTACACTGGCTGTCATTACCACGGAACGGAAACGTCCGCAAACTGTGTCTAATAAAGGTATTATGTCGATACGAAGTGGTCATACTATAATCATGTAATAGTTTACATTGGCTCATGGTGATTATGGTACATATATAAGTGAATACTGTGCTGCATACCTTGGTATATATGTGTACATTGTAGTCTTGCCTCTATGGATATTCACTGCCGTATATATTATAGTATATAGTCGTATAACTTTATATTTGTCGTCTGACATTTAATAAGACGTAAGTATTGAAGTAAAAATGTTCACACAAATAGTTCATGTCTTTGTTTCATTGTGTTGAGAGCTTACTTCGCACTACAGACGCACGGCTAGCGTTTGAAATCAACATTTCTTAGACCCCGATCTGGACAATGTCAATGCGCTTACCCGGACTGGACAGGCTCTGATTATCCGTCCTAAGAAAGACCCATCCAGGACAATAAATAATACAATCCTAATAACATATCCAGGATTCCCATAGCGTATCTTCGTTGCTTTATATCTAAGTTGATAAAGATATAGTTTAGTCAGTAGTGTGCTCAAGGTAGTTCACCAATTGGTTTTTCTATTCCTCCTCCGTGATGCTTGACTGTAAGAGCCTTCCAGCAAAATAATACATTGCAGATAACATTGACATGGTTCCCAGGCTATGATAGCGTATCTTCGCTGCAAAATTGATAAGGAAACCTCAGACATTTTATTCGGCTTCATGCTCCAGATAGTTCAGGAATTAGTTTTTCTCAGTGACATTTGACTGAAACACAAACGCTCACCGCCCAATTCCCCACTGTATTCATTACACGGCCAACAGTGTCTCCAAACGGCAGATTAAAATGAGATGGCACACAATTAAACAGCACGTGTTACCACATTTGTATTCACTTTAAATCAGTCCAGTTTACAGTTGTTGGTAATGGGCATTTGGGGACACAAGAGAGCAGCAAATGACTGGGGGTAGAGGGCTAACTGTTATTCTACCCGACGATTTCGTCACCTACTAATGTATCCTATTATGTAATAATAGAAACTGATATAATCTAGTTACCCTAGTTATTCCAGCCTGCTTCAGATGTTATGATTTACCGACATGTTCTTTTTTGCTATTTAGGAATTAATATGGATTTGTCTGAAATATAATTGTGATCAATTACATCTTTCCTGTTATTTTCCATATAACCAGTGTAATTATAAATTACATGGACATCTGAAGTGTAATAGTCTTGATGCTACGCATATTTTTTGCTGTATATTTAAGTGTTTTATAACCTGGTAGATGGCGTCACCTGCCTGGAACAAGAATCCAAATGATGATTTCAACGGCTTTATTAACTACAAATCATTATAAATATAGTTATACAGCTGACTTTAGTTACTCATATTTAAGGTGATTTACATATAACATTAATAAGATAAATATATATATTAAATAAATATTTTTGTTAATGTATTGTGTCGTATATACACAAAAATAATAAAATTTAGTATCGGTCATTGTATGAGTAAAAGTATTTATTAAAATTTACTTTTTCAAGGTCCTCACATACAGTTGCATCACAGTTTAGTCCATACATTGATACTACCACAGTTAAAATGTTGATTAAGCTAGTGTTTTAAGCTAGTGTTTTAAAAGTGCTCTTGGAGACTCTCACTGTCGATTTGGTGTAACGCTGCAGGTAGTTCACTTCAAGTCTGGAGCTGCCGACTGGAAACTTGCAACTGTGACCTTGCATTTGGTTGTTGGTCTTGCATACAGACGGTTGTCATTCAACAAAATAACATATCCACATTCATTTAACTTACACATTAAACCTTACTGAATTGGATATTACACATGGGCATGTCATATATTCCTCTTTATTAAATTGTATAACATTATGCACCTGCGAATGCATCATCATAAATACACATATTTACAGATATGCACATGAACACTGCTCATCACTGAATTGAGACAACAAAGGTGCATGCTACGTAATTATGTTGTCTCCATATATTATTTATAATAATACACCTGGGTAGTGGCTGTCCTTACAGTTGTGAATGTCCTTAAACTGTACCTGTGAGATAAGTATCCTGTCTGTTACAACGACCACAAGGTGGAGAAGGTACTTGTTGGCATGCATTGATAGTTGCATCATCTGAGAATTCTCATTTGTTCATTGTCGTTCAATGTCAATGAGAATCCAATGGCAACATTTCTATGTCATCGGTAGTTGTTGTCATGGAGATGACCTGTTGACTGTCTGAGGTCAGGACCTCTTGACCCTCAACTGACACTTCTTCACACATGGTGGTCACGATGTGCTGACTGTCTGCGTATGTGACATTGACAATACTGTCTGCGACACTTGTGTCACTAATGCTGATGACCTCCTGACATTGCTGTGGAGAAGTCGTGATGATCTCCTGACACTGCTGTGGAGAAGTCATGATGATCTCCTGACACTGCTGTGGAGAAGTCGTGATGATCTCCTGACACTGCTGTGGAGAAGTCATGATGATCTCCTGACACTGCTGTGGAGAAGTCGTGATGATCTCCTGACACTGCTGTGGAGAAGTCGTGATGATCTCCTGACACTGCTGTGGAGAAGTCGTGATGATCTCCTGACACTGCTGTGGAGAAGTCGTGATGATCTCCTGACACTGCTGTGGAGAAGTCGTGATGATCTCCTGACACTGCTGTGGAGAAGTCGTGATGATCTCCTGGTTGTCTTGTGTCTTGATGACTTGTTGAAGATCTTGCGTCAAGATGACCTGTTGGCCGTCTTGTGTTATGATGACCTGCCGACCATCTTGTGTCATGATGACCTGTTGATCATCTTGTTCTGTTATGACCTGTTGATCATCTTGTGTCGTAATGACCTGTTGATCATCTTGTGTTATGATGACCTGTTGATCATCTTGTTCCGTAATGACCTGTTGATCATCTTGTTCCGTAATGACCTGTTGATCATCTTGTTCTGTAATGACCTGTTGGCCATCTTGTGTCGTGATGACCTGCTGACCGTCTTGTGTCATGATGATGTGGTGGTCAGATACCACAACCTGTTGACCCCAATCTGTCATCATGACTTGACCATCTTCCGTCATCATCACCTGACTGTCATCTGTCACCATGACATGTGGGCCGTCCTGGGTCAGTGTGTCCTGTTGGTTGACGTCTGTTGTCACGACCTGCTGACCTGTGTCATCGATGTACTGGATGACGTACTGGTCAGCTGCGGCTCCGTCTGCACTGCTGGACACTACCATCTCCTCAGGACTGTCATGCTGGATGAGAATGGTCTCTGGCTTGACCACTACCATTCGCTGACCGTCCTCCGACTGCACCGTAATTGGCTGGTCAGAGCCAAATGCCCCCTGCAAACGTCCACAGTAAATTAACAATAATAATATCAAAACATGCTTAAATATGCTAACAATGAAACATCTTTATCTGACCGGCGTGTGTTAAAAATGTGTACTTTAACTACTGTTACTACTGCGTGGTTAAACCATAGTTTTCTCTTCTTCATTGTGATAAATAATGAGTCCTAAACATATTATATACCACACATACTAAAACATAAACTGATAACAATATACACTTTTATTATGCTACATACACTAACTCGTACCCATAGGAATTCTAATACCCCTTCTCTTCTACACTAACTATTGTCCACACCCCTCTGTCATACACTAACCCCGGCCCATAGCAAGTGCAACAATTACATCCTCCTCCATGGCACCATACACTAACTCGGGCCCATAGAAGAGGGTTACAATTGATGCTAACACGCCCTTCCCTGCTGAAGCAAAGTATTTCACTTCAGGTATGGGTTTTTCAATAGAATGTTCTTTGGAAGCAGGTTAAAAAGCACACACACTCAAACCCTCAATTCAACTACGCTTCAAGCACGTGACTACATAAGCAGTTGCACTGGCTTCCAGTTGTATATTGAATTAAATTTAAATTGGCTACTACTATTACATACCGTACTCACTCACCGACATACTTAGTTAATCTGCTACATTTCTCTGATATCTCTAGGACCCTTGGATCATCTGTTTCCAAACAACTTTTTGTTCGTAGAACTAAGCTCAATATTGGCCAATGTGCTTTCTCTGCAGCTGTGTCAATAATTTGGATTCAACTCCCTATTACAATTAAATCTTCTGAAACTATAGCCAATGTTTGCACACAAAAACCTGAAAATATTTGTTTGCAATTGCTTCTCCACATTAAAGTTTGGTGATTCCATGTTCCAATGATGACTTTTACCTGTCCCCATTTGTTATTATGCAAACTAATCTTGCTTGTTGCACCTCTGAGCTTGATTTTTAAATAATATAGGCGCATGGAAGTGTTACAATTATTATTATCATCAAATTTGTTTTACAGTTAATTAATCAATTCACTAAAACAAACTGATTGCATTAGCCAAACAAGTTACCTGCTGTGACATGTCGATGATCTGCTGGAGAAGATTGACGGCAGAGACTGTCTTCTCATCCATGTCTGGCTGCGGACCTGGAACCAAACATATCCAGTCATCCACCCTCTTAGTCTTAGACAAACACAGTGGTTCATTCAGACTGTATAGTGCACATAAAAACAACTCCTGGGATTTACGTGATACGGGCTCTGGGCTGTCCAGCAGGAATTAAAACTTATTAAATCCTGTAGCACTTTCTAGTTACTGGTGTCACATGACAGGAGACCCAGTGTATTCAAATGATACCAACAATTTAATGCCATTGTAAACATACAAATGCAAAGTTGTAGTTTTTAACCAGTACTAACAGGAAATGCACTTCTGGGAAATCATGCTCTAACAGCTATGAGTAATACATCTACGGCTTGTTAGATTTATGCAAGGTTTCTTTGCTCTGTGCTGTCATGTGGCAGCAATTATAGCAACTGCCCACCTGAGTACTGTATCATCTCCGCTGATGACGTCTCCTCCCCACCAGGTGGCAGTGTCTCCATATGTAACACCTGGGACATTAGAGAAGGTAAAAGGTAAGGTAAGTTCTTACATAGTATCCAATCCTCAAGATTGCTCAAGGTGTTTTTATCCCTTGCAAACCTGTTCAATCTCTGGGAATCGTCCAGCCATGTTGCAAATTAAGGATTAAGACTATTCATATACAAATATCCAAGAGTGTTTATAGCCAGATACTCAATCATACAGCTGGGTGAACTGAAGCAATGTCCACGGTTCAACACAGCAGCACAGGGCGTGAACATGGAGTCTCTTAGATGATGATCCCAAGATCTAGTCACTGCGCCACTACTACTACTTAGACGATGATCCCAAGATCTAGTCACTGCACCACTACTACTACTTAGACGATGATCCCAAGATCTAGTCACTGCACCACTACTACTACTTAGACGATGATCCCAAGATCTAGTCACTGCACCACTACTACCACCTGGCAGGTGGAACATAAATGAGAACAATTATTTGGTGTATTCCATAATCATGTTATCCATTATGTTATAATAAATATGTCAAACAGATAACTGTTAATTACACAAACTAGTACACATGACAAACATGTAAGTAACTCGTATGTGAAATGAACGAAGTACCAAAATATACTGAATGTCAACGAGAATTATGATAAAAGTTGGCATCATTCGCGTCACCCATGACATAGTATGGTGTTTAATGATGCCGATGTTATCAAAATTTGCCTAGCAGACATATAATATATAAGTATATATATATATATATATGTATATATATATATATATATATGTGTATATATATATATATATATATATATATATATAGTCACCTCTTAATATAGGGATTTATATGAGCAGATGGGCAGAATATATTGCATTGCGTAATCAAACCAAGAATTTATATGAAGGTCATGTGCAGCATAAATTCCTGTGAAAGCAAATTCTTATAAAGTTTGGCAAGAAATCCTACCTGTAGACCAAACTCCTCCGTGTTCGCTGCCTGACCACTGTCGCCATCTGCTGGCATAATCTGTGTCACCTGAGACAACCCGCCCAGCTTCTCAAGCGCCTGCAGGTCTTGCATGTGGATGTGATGTCGTATCTTCAGGTGGCGCTTCATGTCCGACAGGTTGCCAAAGAGGTAGTCACAGCTGAGGCAGCGGTACACCTTGGTGTCTGCGTTCATCTGCTTCACCACCGGGGGGTTGGGGTTCTGCAGGTACTGACTGCCCTTGTGGTGACACGTGTAGTGGATCTTCAGGTAGCCGATGGTGTTGGCCGAGTAGTCGCAGTGCTCACACACGAACCGCTTCACAATGTCGTGTGTCTCCATGTGGCGCTTCAGGTGGCTCTTTTGTAGGGCCTCGTACGAGCACCTAGAACACAGGTGACACTAGATAATGCGGGGCTTCGTACGAGCATCTAGAGTAGAACACAGGTGACACTAGATAATGCAGGGCTTCGTACGAGCATCTAGAGTAGAACACAGGTGACACTAGATAATGCAGGGCTTCGTACGAGCATCTAGAGTAGAACACAGGTGACACTAGATAATGCAGGGCTTCGTACGAGCATCTAGAGTAAAACACAGGTGACACTAGATAATGCAGTGCTTCGTACGAGCATCTAGAACACAGGTGACACTAGATAATGCAGTGCTTCGTACGAGCATCTAGAAAACAGGTGACACTAGATAATGCAGGGCTTCGTATGAGCATCTAGAACACAGGTGACACTAGATAATGCAGGGCTTCGTATGAGCATCTAGAACACAGGTGACACTAGATAATGAAGGGCTACGTATGAGCATCTAGAACACAGGTGACACTAGATAATGCAGGGCTTCGTACGAGCATCTAGAGTAAAACACAGGTGACATTAGATAATGCAGGGCTTCGTACGAGCATCTAGAACACAGGTGACACTAGATAATGAAGGGCTACGTATCAGCATCTAGAACACAGGTGGCACTAGATAATGCAGTGCTTCGTACGAGCATCTAGAACACAGGTGACACTAGATAATGCAGGGCTTCGTACGAGCATCTAGAACACAGGTGACACTAGATAATGCAGGGCACACTGGATAATGCAGACTTTGTACAAACATCTATAGTACAGGTCACGCAAGATAATGCAGGACTTCATATGAGCATCTACAGCACATGTCACACTAGATAATTCAGTCTTTGTATGAACACCTACAGCACAGGTCACACTAGATAATGCAGCTTTCTACAATACAGGTCACATTAGGTAATAATATAGCATTTAGCTCATTAGCTAATACAGTCTTCATCTGATGCTTCAAGCATCTAATGCACATCACACCAGATGATAGTGGCAAGTCCAAGTATTTGATGGCAACCCTAGAGTTAGTAAGAATAAACAAGATGAGATGGGCTGGAGTGACATGGGGACAGACGACAGTAACCTGTGTGAACCACTAACACCAGACCAATAGTAAGATAAAGATGACAAGAGAGAAGGCATATGTACTTGGTGCACTTGAAGATCTTGCCGTCCTTGTGACTGCGGATGTGCCAGCGCAGCGCTGTCTTTGACTTGTACGCCTTGCCACACTCGGTGCAGAGGAACGGCTTCTCGGACGAGTGCCTGAGCATGTGTGCGGCGAGGTTGTTCTTGCTGCGGCAAGCATGAGGACACAGGGAACACTTGAACGGCTTCACACCCTCGTGGATCCAGATGTGCTTCTGGAGGTCCGAGTTAGCACGCAGGAACGTCCGACTGCAGTAGGGACACTTGTGGGTTTTACGCCCTGAAATGTAAATGCAAACTTATAATCAGTGTGTCCTTCTGCAGGTGTGTCAAGGCTGAAATACCTGTAAGTAAAGATTGTAAGCTGAAGTCCTTTGTGTTAATAGGATTGGTTTATTTTTTGCACAAATGGTAATAGCAATACTGCTAAATGTATTTGCATAAAAGGTGATGGCACTATTACTAAACTTTAAAGTGTAAAATTACAGAGTTACAAACCAACTTTAAATAACACTACGAAAGAACTGTGTGCTTCCTGTGTAAAGTTTGGCAGTGTGAATATGTGTAAAACTCAACACAAAACTGACTAATATCTCAAAAGGGCGGATGACAATTATAAACAAACATATTTTACTATCAATAAGCTACTGTGTTTACTCGTAAGCTTCGGATGTGACTCTTGTCTTGTTAAATCACATATCTGTCCTATGAACCATCATACCTATCTTGCCGTGTGACTTGCGTTGAGGGGTGAGCATCTTCCTCATTTCCACTGCACTGATTTCTTTGTGCTTCATCTGTAGGTGAATCTTTAGTCGCTTGTTACTACAATAGTCAGCCGTAAGATCTTTAATCTCTTGTTGTTACAACAGTAAGTCATGAAACTTTAGTCACTTGTTGTTACAAGAGTCAGTCATAATATCTTCAGTTACTTGTTATTAAAACAGTCAGTTATAAGATCGTCAGTCACTCATTTCTATAACAGCTAGTCATGAATCTCGGTCACTGCTACAAATATCAGTTATAAGACCTTTATGCCTCCCCCTCTTGGTAACACATTGGCAGGCATGGTCATTCCATAAACATACTTCACTTCTCTGAACAGCAGGACTGGAAATGTGACAGGAAGAACCATTTGTTCTTCCTATCATATGTAATGGTTTGTACATCAAATTACTGTTTCTATATTTTTGCAATGACATATCTTTGGCTATTTAAAGCGGTATCAAACAAGACATTTTTATTTGATTAAACATTTCCTAGGGCACTTATGTGGGTACATTTCCTGTGTGTGTGTGTGGTGTGTGTGTGCGTGCGTGCATGCGTGCGTGAGTGCGTGCGTGGACACAACGTACAACAAATTGGAGCTATGAACCCGAAACTATTGATGAATACATTCATTGGAGATACACACCTTTCAAACTTGGCCTGGCATATTTGGCACGTGGTGACGGACTCGAGTTTGTGTTTCTGTTGATGGACCCACAGCTGTGTGCGATTGGACGCCTCAAAACTACACTGGCTGCACACGTAGTGCATCATGGCGTGCTCCTTCTCTATGTGCCGCTTCAGGTTCTCCTTCGTGATGGCACGGTAGTTGCACTGGTCACACGCGTACGGCTTGTCACCTGCACACACAACACGTCACGTCACATGGCAGGTACAGTACGACATCCATCTGTCCATCTGAACACATCCAGTGACTAGATTATCTATTCTGTGTCTACACAGTACACACTAATGAAGTGGGAGGACTACAAAATGATGGCCAGAGAGATCTGGAAAGAGTGGTCCAAGGAAAATGGAGAACAGCAGCCAAAGATAGGAGTTGGGGCCTGTTGATAGAAAACGTAGTGAGAGAAAGGTGAGGGTGGAAAAGACAAAGAAAAAGATGAGGGTAAACATGGCCAACCTCGCTCCTGAAGAGAGGGATGCCAGAAGCAGAAGATCAACTGTAAGACAGGCAGAATGTCTAAGTAAATAATACTACTGAGATTTGTGTATTTTCTGAAACAGGAGATTTTATCATTCAAATGGTCTTCCAATCTGACAGCCTGACAGAAGTAAAGTGTAGAGAGACAGAAGTAAAGTGTAGAGAGACAGAAGTAAAGTGTAGAGAGACAGAAGTAAAGTGTAGAGAGGCAGAAGTAAAGTGTAGAGAGGCAGAAGTAAAGTGTAGAGAGACAGAAGTAAAGTGTAGAGAGACAGACGTAAAGTGTAGAGAGGCAGAAGTAAAGTGTAGAGATGCAGAAGTAAAGTGTAGAGAGACAGAAGTAAAGTGTAGAGAGACAGAAGTAAAGTGTAGAGAGACAGAAGTAAAGTGTAGAGAGAGAAGTAAAGTGTAGAGAGGCAGAAGTAAAGTGTAGAGAGACAGAAGTAAAGTGTAGAGAGACAGAAGTAAAGTGTAGAGAGACAGAAGTAAAGTGTAGAGAGACAGAAGTAAAGTGTAGAGAGACAGAAGTAAAGTGTAGAGAGGCAGAAGTAAAGTGTAGAGAGACAGAAGTAAAGTGTAGAGAGACAGAAGTAAAGTGTAGAGAGGCAGAAGTAAAGTGTAGAGAGGCAGAAGTAAAGTGTAGAGAGGCAGAAGTAAAGTGTAGAGAGACAGAAGTAAAGTGTAGAGAGACAGAAGTAAAGTGTAGAGAGACAGAAGTAAAGTGTAGAGAGACAGAAGTAAAGTGTAGAGAGGCAGAAGTAAAGTGTAGAGAGACAGAAGTAAAGTGTAGAGAGACAGAAGAAGCCACAGATGGTGACTTGTGCCCACCTGTGTGTGTGCGGATGTGAGCCTCGTGGTCAGACTTGGAGTAGAACAGGCGGCCACAGTATTCACACTCCTCGTTCCCAAACATCTGGCGCAGTTCCTGGAACACCTGCATGTTCATGCTGCAGAAGCCCAGCCTCTCAAAGATGTCATTCATACTAGCCACTGCGTCGCCGACCGCCACGTCAGACTGAGGCGTCACGTCAGCGTCGGGCAGAACACCGTCATCTGTCACAGCGTCTGTGTTCTTGTCGACAACATCGGTGAAAGAATTTATACTTTCCAACTTAGAATCTTTTTTACATGATTCGCCATTGGCAGCTTTGTGTGATGCTTCATCGGAGGGGACATCTGCCCCACTGTCAACAACCACATTTGGGCTATCAGTGTTTGGACAGTTTCCTACACTTGTTGACACAGCATCCTCCATGTATCCTTCTAGTAAGCCATCCTTTGTTTCATCCGACTTAGAAATATCGGTTTGTTGAGATTGCAAACAAGTTATCATTTCACTGTCTACACCACCAGGTGTATCACTGTGTGGTGTATCCCCTCCAGGTGTATCGCCTCCAAGTGTATCACCCTCAGGTGTATCAATCCCAAGTGTATCACCTCCATATGTATCAACATCAGGTGTATCAACTTCAGGTGTATCACCACCGGGTGTATCACCACCCCCAGGTGTATCGCCCCCAGGTGTATCGCCCCCAGGTGTACTGGCTGCTGGATCGCCGGCCCAGTTTTCGGCACTCTCGCTAACATCTACCTGATCGGACGCCTCGTCGTGATCCCACTCCCCCACGGCTCCACCCGGCTCCGGCAGGTAGAGACTGGCCTGAATGCACTTCCAGAAGAGCTCCTCCCACTCCTCCTCCGAGAGCACCTCCGAGTCGCTCAGGTGCACCTCGTTGAGGTGTTGTGTCAGGCGGATGGTGCTGGCAAACCGCTGCTCGCAGTGGCAGCAGAAGTAGACGACGCGGTGGCGCCGGAAGTGTTTGTCCAGATACATGCGTCGACTCGCCGCGTAGTTGCACAACTCACACGCGTACACGTTTGGGTTGTCCTTGATGTTGTGCACAAACAGGTGGCGGTCACAGTCGACCTGAACACAAACACCATCAATGCATTTAAATCTAAATACAAAACGCGTCTATTTCGCAGATACGTTACCAGAGAATGCGACTATTATCGCACTGAATGTTGCTATTTTAATATGAGTTAACTGCTGTATCTTATATTTAATAATATGTTTTGATTCCAGTATGTAAAGAAATGCACATGTGGTAGCTATAATATGTTCACTTTAATACAATTGTCTAGGGTAAACATACATAACAAGTCAACGACTTCTTGTTTGCCCTTCGAACATTGTACACACATATATACATATGTTTTTGTATGATCTTGTCTGTGTTTTGAATAAAGGAACTACTACTACCTTCTTCTTGAACTTGCGGTTGCAGATATGGCACTGGTGCAGTACGGCCGTGCACTTGTTCTGCTTCAGTTGGAACTGTGCGAGGTAGTCGCGGCCGGCGCGTGTGTGGGCGTGGTACTTGCGGATGTGGTTCTGCAGTGACTTCACCGTGTTGTAGTCCTTGTGGCACAGGTCGCACTTGTGTCGGTGGCCCATGTGTGTTGCCTCGTGCTCCACCAGGTGGCCCTTGTTCGTTGTCTTGAAGCTACACTTCTCGCAGCGGTAGAACTGGCCTGTGTGCTTGCGCATGTGCGTGTACAGATTGCCTGCAAATGTGAGCAATGGATTTTATTTAAAACTACAACATGACATCACAGTGGATTTTATTTTAAATTACATCTACATGTACCTTTAATGGAGCTTTTTAATAATTTTAATATTATTAAAAGTATATTGAAGGTATACTATCCTCCAATTTTCATTTAATAAAGCAGCTAATGTGAGCAATGGACTATATTTCAGTTACAAATCCTGCCCTTAATGGAGGTGTTTAATTGCTTTTAATATTATTATTATCAAAAATATGTTGAAGGTATACTGTCCACTAATTTTCATTTAATAAAGCAAACACATTAGCACCAATTTGAATGTTTTACAATGTGAGCAATGGATTATACTTAAAATGACATATAAAATGTGCCTTAGATGAAGTTATTTAACGTGTTTTCATATTAATAGTAATATGTTTTTAATAAAGCCAACACATTATTACCAATTTGAATAATGATGCAATCTGCGACACATCAGTAAACCAATGAAGGTGACAATAGTAATTGAATTTATGACAGAACAACGCAACAACTCGTGTAATACATAATAGAATTTATTATGGCAAAAATGGGACAGTCCGGCCAGATCTCTTTGGGGCCAGCTGTGACATCCTGAGAATGGGATGCGAGACTGGGATGTTTCACTGGTGGACTTGGTCCGGGCCAGCTAGTTCACCAATCATGTGACTGCGATCACATGACCAGAATCCCGGGTCTGCATTCCCCTGGACCATGCCTATCAAACAAGGATATTGATCGATGGAGATGTGATTGCGATCGCATAACCAGAATCCCAGGTTTGAACTCATCAGATTATCACACCAACCCTTTGAGATACTAGCCGTCCTATCATTTACACTGATGGAGAAATGGGGCTGGTCGGTGGGTGACGTGCTTCTTGGTTCGTGTTCAATAGAAAGACGGCGTTGAGCAGGGAAGATGTCAATTCTATAACGCAGGGTAAATGTGGTTGATTGGGTAGATTCACTTCCCCTGCCCCAGGGAATATGTTATGATTGGAGAGCTACCCCCTGCAGAGGGGGGTGTAGAGGGTGAGTGGAAGAGGGTCTTGATGGTGATTTATTTGTGATTGGTTAGTCTGTGCTGCATAGGGGGAATGCCCTGAAGGCACACTCCGACCCTGCTTTGAGTTGACCGTGCTGTGAACTTGTTGTTGTGTGCACTTGTTGCTGTTGTATCTGGCATAAACATGCACAGTGTTAAACACTATGCTTTCATTTATGAAGCGCCTGAATCTACACTTTTAAAAGAAAAAATCCCTTTGGATACTTTGCATAGAACTGCATATATTAAAATTACAAAATGTGCCTTCAAATTAAATACAGCTTTCTCAGGAGACAAACTGCTAATGGGTGTGCTTGTGTCTATGAGAAAACACGCAATAAGACAACACAACTCACCTTTGGTATTTGTCGCATAGTCACACTTTGTGCAATGGAATGGCCGCAGGTCTGTGTGGATGAGACAGTGCTGCCTCATGTGGGACAGCGACATGAAAACCTTCTCGCACACGTTGCAGCTGTATATACTCAGCTCGTTCATCGTTCTACTGCTGGGCGGTGGCGCATTCTCATTCACTTCCTGTTCGATGACGAGGGTGCGAAACATGTTGTCGACCTGACTCAGATCAACATTGATGTTCTGTTCAAATGCGACTTTATCCTCCTCCTCCACAAACACAGGCAAACGAGCTCGTCCCTTACTTCCCAAACTCAGGTCAGCCTTCACGCTAGCTCCGCCGTCCACTCCAGAGTGACCATCCTGTGGCTGGACATTACATTCGAGGTTTGTGACAGTGGTATTACCAATTTGCTCATGTGTCCCTGTGGTTGTCCCCGGCTGTGTCCCTGTTGCTTCTACTGTCCCCTTCAGGTCACCAATGTCTGTGGCTTCTATGGCTAGGGCTGGATCTTTACCCGTTGTCTCTGCGTCACATTTCACAGTCCCTGTCACATTCTTCCTATGCCGAGGACGTCTCCCAGTCATGGGCCTGGCAGCAACAAACAACATCTCATGAGTGTTTCTCTCCTGAGTGCGATTTAAACGCTGTTCATATTTTCCATTTGGGACCATTAAAGGTTATTGTACTGTATTGTAGTTTCCAGGCTAATTATTTTATTAAAATAATTGTATTCTCCAACCAATGTTTACTGTTTTATTGTACACCTGCGTCGTCCAATACTGTTTAATTTACTTATTTTTACACAATATTATCGTTCTTTCTTTATATTTGTATTAATACTTTTTGTGTGGATCTTTATACGTGTTATGTTGGTTACACGTTTTTACAACATGCCTGTGTGGCTGTGCATGCACATCAGCACATACACATTTATATAAGAGACTATCCAAGAGACTGAACTGTCCACCAGTTCAATGTAATTGATTGTTGCTGGTTGTAATAAACCACTTCACTGCACAAGTGCCAGTAGTCATTTGTGATCATGTGTGCTACATGTGTTATGCCACTGTCCTAACACAATTACTGAGTTTATGCAAAGATGCCAACTGATATGACGCTAGTGCAACAAGATATATTATGCAATGATTGACATCTCCCACCTCTGACTGTACAGGTGGAAGTCTGCTGTGTTGTCAGCATCCGTTGCCTCCTCAGCCTCTCCATCGCTGTCCAGCTCATCCGTGTTCATCAGCTCCTTCTTTGTGATGTCGACGTAGTCCGATGACGCGAGACACTTGTGGGTGGTGAAGTGGCGCTCTCGCCGGAACACCTTCTTACAGCATGGGCAGTGGATGAGGCCATCAGCAGCTGCAACAACACAGTGAGTGGAGACAGTGGATGAGGCCGTCAGCAGCTGCAACAACACAGTGAGTGGAGACAGTGGATGAGGCCGTCAGCAGCTGCAACAACACAGTGAGTGGAGACAGTGGATGAGGCCGTCAGCAGCTGCAACAAGACAGTGAGTGGAGACAGTGGATGAGGCCATCAGCAACTGCAACAACACAGTGAGTGGAGACAGTGGATGAGGCCGTCAGCAACTGCAACAACACAGTGAGTGGAGACAGTGGATGAGGCCGTCAGCAGCTGCAACAACACAGGGAGTGAAGACAGTGGATGAGGCCGTCAGCAGCTGCAACAACACAGTGAGTGGAGACAGTGGATGAGGCCATCAGCAGCTGCAACAACACAGTGAGTGGAGACAGTGGATGAGGCCGTCAGCAGCTGCAACAACACAGTGAGTGGAGACAGTGGATGAGGCCGTCAGCAGCTGCAACAACACAGTGAGTGGAGACAGTGGATGAGGCCATCAGCAGCTGCAACAACACAGCGAGTGGAGACAAGGCTGGGACACAGCTCCTACCGTCTTACAGCTGGGACACAGCTCCTACCGTCTTACAGCTGGGACACAGCTCCTACAGTCTTACAGCTGGGACACAGCTCCTACAGTCTTACAGCTGGGACACAGCTCCTACCGTCTTACAGCTGGGACACAGCTCCTACATTCTTACAGCTGGGACACAGCTCCTACAGTCTTACAGCTGGGACACAGCTCCTACAGTCTTACAGCTGGGACACACCTCCTACTGTCTTACAGCTGGGACACACCTAGTACAGTCTTACAGCTGGGGCACAGCTCCTACAGTCTTACAGCTGGGACACAGCTCCTACAGTCTTACAGCTGGGACACAGCTCCTACAGTCTTACAGCTGGGACACACCTCCTACAGTCTTACAGCTGGGACACAGCTCCTACCGTCTTACAGCTGGGACACAGCTCCTACAGTCTTACAGCTGGGACACAGCTCCTACAGTCTTACAGCTGGGACACAGCTCCTACAGTCTTACAGCTGGGACACACCTCCTACAGTCTTACAGCTGGGACACAGCTCCTACAGTCTTACAGCTGGGACACAGCTCCTACTGTCTTCCAGCTGGGACACAGCTCCTACCGTCTTACAGCTGGGACACAGCTCCTACAGTCTTACAGCTGGGACACAGCTCCTGAAGTCTTACAGCTGGGACACAGCTCCTAAAGTCTTACAGCTGGGACACAGCTCCTAAAGTCTTACAGCTGGGACACAGCTCCTGCAGTCTTACAGCTAGGACACAGCTCCTGCAGTCTTACAGCTAGGACACAGCTCCTGCAGTCTTACAGCTAGGACACAGCTCCTACCGTCTTACAGCTGTGACACAGCTCCTACCCTCTTACAGCTGGGACACAGCTCCTACAGTCTTACAGCTGGGACACAGCTCCTACCGTCTTACAGCTGGGACACAGCTCCTACCGTCTTACAGCTGGGACACAGCTCCTACAGTCTTACAGCTGGGACACACATCATAGAGTCTTACAGATGGGACACACCTCCTACAGTCTTACAGCTGGGACACAGCTCCTACAGTCTTACAGCTAGGACACAGCTCCTACCGTCTTACAGCTGTGACACAGCTCCTACAGTCTTACAGCTGGGACACAGCTCCTACAGTCTTACAGCTGGGACACAGCTCCTACAGTCTTACAGCTGGGACACACCTCATAGAGTCTTACAGATGGGACACACCTCCTACAGTCTTACAGCTGGGACACAGCTCCTACAGTCTTACAGCTGGGACACAGCTCCTACAGTCTTACAGCTGGGACACACCTCCTACAGTCTTACAGCTGGGACACAGCTTCTGCATTCATACAGCTGAGACACACCTCATTGAGTCGTACAAGGACACACCTCCTTGAGTCGTACAAGGACACAACTCCTTGAGTCGTACAAGGACACACCTCCTTGAGTCGTGCAAGGACACAACTCCTTGAGTCGTACAAGGACACACCACCCTGAGTCGTACAAGGACACACCTCCTTGAGTCGTACAAGGACACAACTCCTTGAGTCGTACAAGGACGCAACTCCTTGAGTCGTACAAGGACACAACTCCTTGAGTCGTACAAGGACACACCTTGAGTCGTACAAGGACACACCTCCCTGAGTCGTACAAGGACACACCTCCCTGAGTCGTACAAGGACACACCTCCCTGAGTCGTACAAGGACACAACTCCTGCAGTCTTATAGCTTATATACCTTAGAGTTAGAGAAGGAATACAGCTCCTAGTCATGCAGCTAGAACACAGCCGCCATATTCTAAGAGGGACACAGCTACTGCAGTGATACACACACATACACCCACACACAGCAAGTGAACAAAGATGACACAGGCTTACTGAGCCCATCTATTTGTTGCAGCACTGTTAGTTTTATGCATGCATACAATACCATACATACCTCTCTCTGGAAGTGCTGGCTTCTCTACTTTGGCTATGTTGACAGGTGCAGTGTGCGCCTTCTCTTCACCCTTCTTCGGCCGTCCCCGTTTTCTTCCTGTCAACATGCAAGCTGCACTACATCCACACACCAGTGATGTGACACAGTGCTACAGCTGCGCCTGACACAGGGATACTTACCTGTGAAACTATTGTCATATTAGTTCCCTTGCAACTAATCAGTTTGAAATGTCAGGTAATAAAAAAGTAACAGGATAATGACTATTACATTGCTCCGTGGCGCTACTGTGTAGTGTTTTTGATCAAACCATCATTATTACTAGTGCTTCAACATCTGTAGTATTACTCTGACATACAGCTGTATTACTATTACCCCAGTGCTAGTTTATTGTCGAATGTTTCAACGGTATTTCTGTATGTAGATCAGAATAGTGTAAACATTGTCAAAAGAAAAGACTATACAATGCCACAAAAGGTAAAATTACTTAAATTACTTCAAGATTCTGCTAAACGTTACATGACTATTACCATGTATTTTACCTCCTATTTTGGCGACTGCTGCCTTTGGCTGGTCGCTGTTTGGTGTGCTTAGTATCAGCTGAATCTTGGCATTGGCCCAAGTGAGCACATCACCTTGATTGCTGGAATTGACCACGGCATACACATTGCCTGCAAGCAAGCCCACAACCTACATCAAGCATTGGCATAACAAATTAAATATGCACAGTTCAGTAGTCTGAGTGCCAAACAGAGTCTGAGGGTGTGAGACACGAGTCGATCCTGTCAGTGGTTGAAGTATGACTACCGGCACAAGTTTGAAACATGACTACAATTAATGTATAAGTTGCTTAACAAACTATGTCAAGCGTTCAACAAACTGGCTGCCTCAACACGTGCTTTTTGTTGTTTAATTTTTGGAATTATGTTTTCAGATGTCTTTAAGACAACAACCTATGGGAAAGTTGTTACAGTCAAATGTATGCAGCAATGTTTGCTCTTGGTAATGCAATTCATGCATTTAACCATTATCAACATTGTTGGCAAAGCTTCACAGAGGTCTCGCGCATAATTTGGATTGTGTTATGTAATTCATACTCATGAAAATCCTACCATCAGTAGAGGCCTCAGCTACCCCTGCACCGGTCTTGAACTGTGGCTGGAGTGATTGCACCACTTCTCCCCCACTCACAGACACCTCGCTGGGAGCTCCCTCTGTCGCCTCCTTGGAGAAGCCCTGCACCTCCTCCAGTGGCAATGCATTCTGGGACTGGCCTTCTCCCTCTGACTGCACCAGAACCACAGACCCGTCCTCTCCCAGCACGGCCTGGATCTGCTGCTGTTGTTGTGGCGTCGTCTCCTCGCAACATGCATCTTTATGCTGCAGAAACTCGCCAATGTCGTGAAATGCGAGCTGGCATGAACCGCAGATGAACGTGTCAATCATAACAGACGACACCTGTCAACGAGCAATAACAAATTGTGCAACATGGCGGCACTCTTGGCAGAAAAGTCTACTCAGCTTAGGACAATTTGTGTTGTGTTCTGGACAATACAACTTACTGAGTCACCATTCTTCATCAGTATATGATACAATCTGCAGCTAATAAAATGGAAGTTACCCTTTCTCTGTTGGGCAACTTATAGCCATACAGTTACACTTTGGGCAATGTACCATTACAAACTGATTTCAGGTAGTGGTATATTTTACTGAATTACTATATTTGAAACAGTTGAAAGGGAGAATGTTCACAAACCTCATAATGGCAACTCTATATCAATTTGTTACGTTTATTTTACTATTATGCTATTAGCAAGAACTGTGATAAAACTCCCATATCATTTGATTTTATTCCTGTCTCCCGTTTCAGAATAATTTTGTGAAAAGTCAAAACATAAATCTAGTTTCCAGTGTGATATGCTTGATTGTTTGTATCAGTATGTTGTTAGATTTTATTAAATTACCGGATCAAATGCTCATGTTACTTTACTTCTCTTAGTACCGTGTCCATGTCTGGTGTTGGCAACAATGCCCTCCAAAAGCCTTTTATAGTTGGCAGCAGTTCTCTTGTCCTCTTTCCAGACCATGTTTCCAGACTATTATCTATAACTTTTATTTTCTGGTGTCCTCAAGATTTTTTACCTTACAGCTTTATCTAGAGACCTGTTCCCAATAATTTGCATGGGTAAAGTTTGTTTGGTAACAATTTGAGTGGACACGTAGACGGGTGGAAATCAGGCATAAAGGGATACGTACTATGGATCTTTTTCCTTCAATTGTTCCTGTTGTTACTTTTCTAAGTTACTCTTTCACATTATATGGCAAATATAAATCTTGCTTGTTGTGTTTAAATGTGGCTACTTATGATTTGGCTGTTCTAAGGAGGTATTCATTGTTTTTTTCTTCAGATCATGGCACTTGTAGCATTCTTCTTAAGAATCACATTTCAGTGGCGTAAATGTTTCTTTTTGTGAGATTGTTTTGTTATTGTAAAGCATTCTCCCCTATCATGACATGTATAGTGCAATCTATGGGGCAGGTGTGACAAAGCGTAGCAGTACAGTATATACATGATTTCTCACTTTAAGTGATATCTACATTTTTAAAATTGTGGTTCATTTTGTGAATAGCCTGAGCATCATAAGTGATTTTAAAATATGTAGCTATTTTGGACTTAACTGACTTTGTAGAGATAGCCTTATCAGTTTGCACAAACTGACAAAGTAAATAAAAAGTTATAAACATGTTTATAGCTAGCACTGCTTCAATTAAGTCCTCTCCACAGCCAGGCAATTGCATTAACATGATCCACTCGTTCGTTAGATGGTGTTACTGTAGCAATTTTGTCCTTAACATGTAAAATAGTAGGGACTGGGGACAATCGTCTTAACCAATTTACCAAATCATCTAAATAAAGACTAATGACAATGTAATTTAATTGCTCGACTCATTTATTTGGAAACAGGACTCTGTGAACTTATTGTATTAAGACTTCTGCGACCAGACATTACTAATTATACTAGTTTACTAGAGAGTCTAAACCATAAATTATAGGGCCTAATATTATAATTATTTGTATAAAAAACTTCATAAATCAAAAATAAAATAATATCATGACAGTTCGAGCTTCTGCAAATATGCATGTTAAACAGTCAAGGAGCAATCAAAATATGGCCAGGGCAATCATAGCTTGTCAAACGCTATACACTTAATGTAAAAGATTACAACAATAGAAAACAGCTGTTTCAGAAGTAAATAAACACATCATATTTTGTTAGTGGACGACCCCGTCGCTGGCGGCATCAGCCGGTCAGGATTTATTTGAGGAAAGTGCGAAAATTTTCAAGCTGTCAAAATATTTATATTAACAACATTAACACTTCAGAATAACATCAAATCCAGGTGTATAAAATATAACATTTATGTTTACACATTACTCTGTATCTAAAAAATCAAGCATATATGACTAAGTATCTTTGAGACGCTGTTAAAAATTACCCAATTTGCGGCTATGAATTCCAAAATGGCTTCCGTTGCCAATTTTTGCGTTTAGTTTCCAGGTGGCGCTATTGTTGGACAAGGGACCAGTCATTACTTACCTACATTGATGATTCTTTTGCGAATTTGTTTTGATAAAGCGAATTATTGCGATTGTTTAACCCAAACGGTGCCACATATTTTGTATAGTTAATATATTAATTAATATCTGATCTAGGAAGATAACTAAAATAAACAAAACTACCAAAGCAAGAAATAATATTATGACCAAATACTGGCCCAAGTCCAAGGCGTTCTAAAATCCTACAAATGTCTCAAAGATGAATAAAACACAGTTTATTTCCGTCAGTAGACATACACGTTCAAGATAAATATACTATCTTCACAATTCTCCCCAATCATGTGTGCAACGCACTTGAGCGGAATTTTATAGAAGACGCCATGTTATTTGGCATGGTTTGGACGGTTTCGGTTAGGCTCGCTCTTATTAGGCCCTGGTTCTGGGGTGCGAGTTTCCCTTTTAACGTTCACCTGTTCGATATTTTACAAACTTAACAGGCAGACAGTTGTTGGTGTTAACGACGTCTGCGAAATACTGAAATATGGAAAGTGGACCTGCCGAGAAATCTAAAAAATACGATAGGCAATTAAGGTGAAAACCATCTCGTAAACTTGAGTCGATGTATGGATTCCGATACGATAGCCGGCTACGGGAGAAATCGTTCCAAATTCAACTCACGGTTATGCCGGCTAAAGAACCCTCCTCTTCGAACTTTTTCTTTGTTTTAATGTCTGATTAATTTGCGAAATAGTAGGCACATGTCGTTTTTACGGATTGTTATTTTGTTTTGCCCTGGACTGACAGTCACAGTGACAATTTTTTGCAAAAAAAATAACATTTGTCCTGTTCTTTTGATTAATGTGTCAGATATAAGCTAGCATGTTACAAGTCTGATCAGCACTTATGTAGAATCCAGACCTACTTCAATGTTGCTGTTATAAATGTAGAGTTGCCTACAGTGGATGCTTCACCAGACTTCACCTTAACCAAAATGCTAAGCCATGTCCGACCTAACCTATATTTACATTTTAGAACTATTGTGTCTTAGATACATTTTGACGCCCAAACAGCACTACAGTATGTGCCAACCGCAAATGCAATGGCCATGCATCACACCACTGTGCACTCGGAATGAGCGATAAACATAATTTATGCTGACCTCACTGTCTCTTTGGTCACAAAAGTGCTTTAAGACACGCTATTTATAAAACAAATATGCGTGGGATAGTGTTGAGTGATTTAATTAATGAAATGAAATATCAAATGTTGGCAAAGGTATAGTTATAACAGCAACATTTAGATGGGTCCAGATTTACACAAGTGTCATCTGATCTAATCATCAGAGTGAATTATTTTAATGTTTGATGTCATAGTATATACTTATTAAATTCATTGTTTGACTGGCATAAAACACATGAAACTTACATGTAGGTTCTTACAGATCATACTCATACTATGGCCTTTTGGCCTCAAACAATTACACAGATGGAGTCTTAGCCATATGTTGTGAGACACTAAGCAATATGGTTTTGAACGTTGAATACTAAAGAAATCACCCCTTATAATAATAACCTATTAGTATTATTGACTGCTGTGTGCACAGACTGTGGGGTGACCATGGCCAGGCAGCTCTGGAGAGTGCCAAGGTGTGCCTCGTCAACGCAACAGCCACGGGAACCGAGATCCTGAAGAACATCATTCTTCCTGGTGAGATATTGTATTATGCTATATAGAAGAGGTGGTGTTGGCCATACCTGGGTATTTATATGAATCATTTCCTGAAATTTCAGTAGGTACACCATCATCAGAAAGGTAAAAACTTCACAGAGTTTGGTTTGTTGGAACGATAGATCTAGTAAAACATTCATTCACTTTCTTTCTCACCATTTTTTAAAGATAATAGGTATATATTAACTATAATTGATGCATGAACTGTTTTTGTTACAGGCATCGGTTCTTTCACGATTGTTGATGCACACAAGGTGTCGGGAGAAGACATAGGAAATAAGTATGTACAGTGTTAATTAACACATTTGTTAATTTAAGGTTCTTATAGTATAAACAAAATTAAGGGTTCATTATTTATTGTCAGTTCTTTTTTTATTGTAATCCAAATACACCAAACACACACACATGCTCACACACACACACATGCACACGCACACCCGATTACTTAACAATAAATAGCAAATGTGTTGACTGATTAACTGTAATTTTTTAATGTGACACTTTTTATCTTTGCAGTTTTTTTCTAGAGAAGGACACCATTGGAAAGGTAAGTTTGATGTTAAACTTATTATCTCATAAAATTTAATGGTCTTATTTTAAAGAAGCTTTAATTTAAGAATATTACCAGAGATGAAGTGTCCCAGGAAATATTTTTCATACAAAATCATGAATGGCAAATTTATTTGAAAGAGCAAACCTGGAATTCAAATTAAGAAATTATCTAGTATTCACTGCAGATTTTTTACCAGTTTTCTTGTCAGTTGTGAGTTGTTGTAAACCGTTTCTGCCACCTGTCTTTAGTCGCGTGCACAAGTAGCAACGGAACTACTACTGGAGCTGAACGAAGATGTCAACGGTGACTTCATTGAAGAGGTGAGTGACTAGTGCAGTCTGACCAGTGGAAGGAATAGAAAGACACTACACAGCTAGAGATCTATAGCTTATCTCAATGTCTTCACTGCAGCTGATGTTCTAAGATTGTACATATTATATGAGGTGTGAGGAGAAACCTGATCATCCGGCTGTGTTTATTGTAATGCTGTTTGATGTGTTTGCCACATTCCCACATTCAGTACAACCCTGAATTTCTTGCTAATACTAACCACTGGTAGATCATTCTGGATAACGGGACTCACAACCTTGTTTCCACTGCTGTCGTGTGCCCACAGACTGTCGACAACTTGCTGAGGAACAACTCTGGGTTCTTCAAAAACTTCCACATGGTGATAGTGACGGACCTGCCGGAACGGTGAGTACTTTCCTACGACATTCCCTACCATTCCTAACTAATAACTAAGTTTGCAAAGTAAGACATTACAATGTTTTACCATGAAATATAAATATCATTTATTAATTGATAAATGCATAGATAAATATAAAATAATAAAATTAAATCACACAATTGGACAGATAAATAATTAAATTAGAACAATGTATATCACACTGATAAATCGTAGAAGCTACATGAAATAATGTAAATAAAATAACTAATTAATAGGTGCATCATCAGAGCCACTTTGATGAGTGTGCTTTGATAGAAACTTTAAGTTTTAAATGATCAAATACAAATTAAAAATAATCACCTGTACTAAAGTAAGTAAATTGTCTTGTGCTCTATATATAAGACTGTCTGCCTGTAGGACCTTGGTGACACTGGCGGCACAGTTGTGGGAGAGTGACACGCCACTGTTGGTGTGTCGAAGTTATGGACTCATTGGATACATGAGGATGGTGCTCAAAGAACACACTGGTGAGTCTGGGTGTTCACAGTGTCAACAAAGCATTCAGTGTGAAAATACTAATTAGCCACTGTTAGCGCTTAATGCTTTGAAGGTGGCGCGTTCCCATGCTCCAGATCATGCTGGGACAAACTACACTTGGCTTGGCAGACTTCCTAATAATAATTACATAAAGAAACTGACAACTTCCCTTTAATTAATTTCATACTAACTGTCATACTTTCTTACAACACATACTGCTGTAGCAGCTGAGTGACAATGACAGACACACCTCTGTTGCTCTAATAATTAAGTGACACTGACTTGACATCTTTTGCCGTAACAGGTTAGTGACATAAACCTAGTATCTCTTGCTGTAATAATTAAATGACACTGACCTGGCATGTGTTGCTTTAATAAGTCAGTAACACTGACCCGATGTGTGTCGCTGTGACAGTAAAATGACACTGATGTGATGTTTGTCACTGTGACAGTAAAATGACACTGATGTGATGTTTGTCACTGTGACAGTAAAATGACACTGATGTGATGTTTGTCACTGTGACAGTAAAATGACACTGATGTGATGTTTGTCACTGTAACAGTAAAATGACACTGATGTGATGTCTGTCACTGTGACAGTAAAATGACACTGATGTGATGTTTGTCACTGTGACAGTAAAATGACACTGATGTGATGTTTGTCACTGTAACAGTAAAATGACACTGATGTGATGTTTGTCACTGTGACAGTAAAATGACACTGATGTGATGTTTGTCACTGTGACAGTAAAATGACACTGATGTGATGTTTGTCACTGTAACAGTAAAATGACACTGATGTGATGTTTGTCACTGTGACAGTAAAATGACACTGATGTGATGTTTGTCACTGTGACAGTAAAATGACACTGATGTGATGTTTGTCACTGTGACAGTAAAATGACACTGATGTGATGTTTGTCACTGTAACAGTAAAATGACACTGATGTGATGTTTGTCACTGTAACAGTAAAATGACACTGATGTGATGTTTGTCACTGTGACAGTAAAATGACACTGATGTGATGTTTGTCACTGTAACAGTAAAATGACACTGATGTGATGTTTGTCACTGTAACAGTAAAATGACACTGATGTGATGTTTGTCACTGTAACAGTAAAATGACACTGATGTGATGTTTGTCACTGTAACAGTAAAATGACACTGATGTGATGTCTGTCACTGTGACAGTAAAATGACACTGATGTGATGTTTGTCACTGTAACAGTAAAATGACACTGATGTGATGTTTGTCACTGTAACAGTAAAATGACACTGATGTGATGTTTGTCACTGTGACAGTAAAATGACACTGATGTGATGTTTGTCACTGTGACAGTAAAATGACACTGATGTGATGTTTGTCACTGTAACAGTAAAATGACACTGATGTGATGTTTGTCACTGTGACAGTAAAATGACACTGATGTGATGTTTGTCACTGTAACAGTAAAATGACACTGATGTGATGTTTGTCACTGTGACAGTAAAATGACACTGATGTGATGTCTGTCGCTGTGACAGTAAAATGACACTGATGTGATGTTTGTCACTGTAACAGTAAAATGACACTGATGTGATGTTTGTCACTGTGACAGTAAAATGACACTGATGTGATGTTTGTCACTGTGACAGTAAAATGACACTGATGTGATGTTTGTCACTGTGACAGTAAAATGACACTGATGTGATGTTTGTCACTGTAACAGTAAAATGACACTGATGTGATGTTTGTCACTGTAACAGTAAAATGACACTGATGTGATGTCTGTCACTGTGACAGTAAAATGACACTGATGTGATGTCTGTCACTGTGACAGTAAAATGTCACTGACGTGATGTCTATCAATGTGACAGTAAAATGATACTGACGTGATGTGTGTCACTGTGACAGTAAAATGACACTGACGTGATGTTTGTCACTGCTGTAGTGGTCGAGTCCCATCCAGACAACGCCATTGAAGATCTCCGTCTCGATCATCCATTCCGGACGCTCACAGAATACTGCAATGCACAAAACATGGCGGAAATGACCAAAAAGGTAGGTGATATTCACACAGACTTCTAGATAGAGTTCAGTATCCATTATGTAAACATTAACCTTTCATTTTTATGTTATTTAATACTGAGAAAAATAGTGTTTGCTGTAATTTATACCGCATATTTGTCCACTTCTGAAATAAGCAGGTTTTCTTAATCTAGTAGCTACTGGCCAGCATGTGTTATAAGTATTAATGGATGAGATGATTAAAGTTTAATGTTTTTTCAATTTTGGCAAATTCATAAGGAGCTAATCATACTTCGAATAACAATAAGTGAATGAATGTCCTTACTTAATGATCTGATGTTGCCAAATGACATCATCTTTTCAGTTTGATCAATGTCTATTTTACTGTTTACAGCTAGACATTGCAACACCGTTTTTTGTACTTTAGTGTCAGTGTGAGATAGCATTCGTGTCTGTGCATATTTCTGCCAGTTTCATTTTGGGATATATATGTATTCCAATATACATACATACGTACGTACATACATACATACATACATATTATTGTGTCCTCATAAGGATATACATCCCAATATTTCATATAAAATATGAAACTGGCAGAAATATGCAGACACAAATACAGCAATATTTGTGTATGTGGTGGCCTAGGAAAACCAGTCGAAAGTTGCCAGGTGTATTTGCCCGTAAATGCGTCATAAAGGTGGTTTTGCATCATGGGCGCATTTTTTGATTTCACTGCGATGCTTTAGCTAACATATTTATTTGTAATTTCATTGAGTAGTTTCTTGATTATGCAAGTATAAGTTGTACTTTTTGTGTGTTTTCTGATAGGTGGCCTCTTTAAATTCTTGTAACTGCTTCTAGTGGAAATATTTGAATACAGTAAATTGTATTGGAAATGGGAATAGTGTTTCTTTCTATTTCTTGAATAAAAACACTTTTTTGGACAATGTGACTGGTTTTCGTAAGCCGCCACACATATTCAGCTGCACTACATTTTGGTGGGCCAATAAATCGGCCCACCAGTGACAATTAATGTGAGTTAATGTAGACAATGAAGTGCCCCATTTGTGTCTGGCAGGAACACAGTCACACGCCATGGCTGGTGATCATCTACAAGTTCCTGGAGGACTGGAAGAAGGTTTGTGTCCTCGTACATCTCTCCTTGGCCAGACACACACTAACTGATGTGGCAGTTATATACTGCATGAAATATTGGGTTGAATGCACATTTATTTAAAAGAAGGTTAAATGCATTGTTTCAGTGCTTAATTTCTATTTGGAATGGGATATATAATTCTTATTGTGCTAACTTTGGAACATTGTAACTGCATCCCTTCACAGGCACCAGTGTCCACAGACTGCTTTCTGTGTTCACTCCTTGGGCTGTTGACCTCTGATCTACCAAGTTATGATGCATTTAAAAAAAACGGTATGAAAGATATTTAGAGTGGTTTGCTTATTAGGTTGTGATGTATGCATTGCTCATTGTTGGTAAAATGTTGTTTTACTTAACTTAGCTCTATGTACAGTGAAATAAAGTGCAGTTACAATTGGTCTTTATCAAACATTTCATCAAATATAAATGTAATGTTTCTGTTGCAGCACAATGGAGAAATGCCAAGGAATTATAAAGAAAAGAGCAAGCTGAAAGAAATGATCAGAGAAGGTTGGTAATGGTATATGTCGAGCCTGTACTGCAACATTGGTTAGTGCTTTGGGCTACCCAAACTGTTATCAACATTTGCTAACTGTTAGTAAATAGATCGTAACTGTTACATCTAAAATTCAAATACAAACATTCAATTATTTCAGTTCTAAGTTTGTATACTGTCTAATAAAATATACGTGCCTATATAATTGCCATAACTATACTATAAAGGCAAACACTATTCTTTAATGGTGGTGGCTCAAAAATAGATTTGATTTATCCACCTGACAACTATGTCCAGGCAAAAACATGTTCTTCCAGGCAAGTGAACGAGGAATTATTTCAAATGCTGGTTTTCTGTTAGATAGTTTTATGACCATGCCAATGTCCAAATTTTTGTGAGTTTACTACGTCCTGTGTAACAATTTTATGCATTTATTCATAGAGTCTAAACCTCCCACAAACATGCTATGATTGCTATTAATGATAATAATAATAACACAAGTTTTATTAGCAACTCAACTGAGTTGGATTGAGAATAAGTATATTTGACTACAAAGGCCTCGTCCTTTTATTCAGACACAGTTGAAAAAATTATTCCATGGTACAGCTGAAAAACAGTGTCTGTTAATAAATATCACTGCTACAGGTATTTTGAAGAATCAGGACTTGGTCCCTGAAGATGAGGAGAACTTTGATGAGGCCATACGCAATGTGAACTCTACCCTAGTCCCAACCAAGGTAATCATTATACTGTCTCTTGATGTTGGTGTAAATGTTTGCTACAGTGACGTCAGTATGATAGAGATTACATTTTAATCAGATTTAATGATTTACTGTTGTTGTGGCAGTGAGTTATTAAACATGACTATATGCTTCTAACTATGGTGGTTTACCTGTAGATTCCGGACAATGTGCGACAGATCATGAATGACGACTGTTGCCTGAATTTGCAATCTGAGGTAATGCAAACATTATCTCACCTTGTTGCTAGTTTTGCTGTTCAATGTTGCCTGCCTTCAGTTAGCGTAATGTGGGCCCCATGATATATTGACATGTTTTCACACGGCTGGGACAGTGATATTTAGCAGTTGGAAGATGTAAAAATATATTAAGTGACAGTAACGTGAATGCTTGAATCTGTTTGGGACATTTTTATACCTGTGTGTTCATGTTTGTATTTTTCTGTGTGTGTGTGTATGTGTATGTATGTGTGTGTACATGTGTGTGACTGCGTGTGTGTGAGTGTGTGTGTGACAGAGACTGTGTGTGTGTGTGTGTGTGTGTGTGTGTGTGTGTGTGTGTGTGTGTGTGTGTGTGTGTGTGTGCGTGCGTGCGTGCGTTATATGAAGGAATACACTACAGTGTAGTAGAAATATGGCTCGTCTTTTTGGCCACTTGCATTTTAGTCAGTGACAGTTACAGAGGTGGTGTAAATAGACCAAGTTTTTTTTTTAATATGTTTATACCTGAAGCGCCATTCTTATGGAAGAAAAAGTATGATCTCTTGCATGAACATGTTCGTAATCATGTTTCATATATGGTGCACATAGAGATCATATAGAGGTGTGGCTGTTTTAGAGCAAACCTTTCTGGATCCTGGCCAGGGCCGTGAAGGAATTTGTGCAGAACGAAGGTCAAGGTCAGTATAAATGTCTCGTAACTACAGTGTAACCTCTTTATTAAGGTCACCCTCGGAATAGTGCTAAAGTGATTTCAATAGTATAGTAGAGTGATCACAAGAGTGGGATACATTTTTTGGAAAATAAATACACGTGCTACATTTCCTTAAGGGTTATAGGGATGATAGAACCACATAAAATGTAAAACTAAAAACAGGAGAAGTTTTATAATATACATACATACATACACACAAAGATAATAATGCTATGTATAAGTATATGTGTACCACATAAAATGTATACTGTACCATGAGTAGGTCGCCTGCCGGTGCGTGGAAGTATTCCTGATATGACGGCTGACTCGGAGCGCTACATCCAGCTACAGAACATCTACAAGGAACAGGCCCTGCAGGACATCGCCCTAGTAACCAACTACGTGCACCAGCTTCTGCAGACTCTAGGACGGGTGAGCCAATATTTAGTAGTCGTTCTTACCTTCAGTGTTGATTGAGGTAATATGTAAAATTTATTTATGCAAACAAGTTTGTTATACAAATTTATGACTTGGTTTACATTATTTCCATGTCTAACATATGTATATTGCCTAGGCATTTGTAATGTATTTAAAGATGTCAGTCAGGAATAACAGTGTAAATGCATGTTTTTGTCTAATAGCTTGATGTATGTTTCTTCTGATCATGTTTTGGGATGTGTCGGAGCCAGATTGTAAAGCATGCAGTAGGTATGATGCCAATGTTTATTAGTTCTTTCCTAGTAAGTCCTATTGTTTCCTGTGAGAACGCCTGCACATGTAATATTTTCCAGCGTGTTGTCCCAGTAACAACTCTGACAAATGACATGTTGACTTCTCTCTTGTAGGATGAGCCTCTTACAAGAGAATCTTGGAGTCCCAGTTCCTCTCCAAGAAAAGTACGTATTCTGGCTATTCTGTGTGAAAACTACCCACCTTTTATATATTTGAGAGACAATTACTTGTCTGTTTCTTTGTTGGGGAAATAGTGTCTCATTAGGACAACTTCATATTAAATTAAATAATTAAATTCTATTGAAAATAATAATTATAATTTTGGGTTGCAGAACATGTCAGTACCATTTATTAGGCATTTTACTATCGCTGTCAGATAGAAACTACTGGGATAATTCATTTAACTGTGAATTCTTTTTCAGCCGCAAGACAACATATCTGATTCTGACATAAAGACATTCTGTAAGTACACATTACAATTGCTGCAGTTGTACTTTCACAGTTTTCTAGGACCAAACATTCCAGATCTCATTTGAGAATTATTGTAGTTAAATGCAAGTTGTTGTTGGTGATAATAACTGAAACACATTAAGAATGACTATGATTGTAGGAGGTTAGCTTTGCCTTATTGTAGTTGAAATGATTAATGCTTGGAACAAGTTACAATGATATTGTTAAACAGTTAGTAATTCAGTTATTATTAATTGTTTATTTTATGTGTATGTATAAATATATATATTAAATATAATTACATACATATAAAATAAACAATTAATAATAAGTGAATTAATAATGGTTTAGCGATATCATTGTAATACATATATATATATACACACACACACACACACACGTGTGTGTGTGTATATATAATAAACGATTAACAATAATGTTATATTTAATATTAAATTGACTAAATTAAGCTATGTTTGATGGTGGTATAACCTTGAAGACAGTAAAGTTTTCTCCTCTGTAAACTTGCAGTAGGAAATAACACGTGGCTCTGTGTGTTTGCAGGTAAAAATGCTAGCTTCCTACAGCTGATTCGGTGTAGATCTCTTGCTCAGGAATACGATCCAGCGACGGCCAATCACGCAGACATTGGTCAGTGCAGAAACCAGTGTGCATGTTTTATTAATGTACAAACTTACATCAAACTATGGGTCAACAAACCAAACACAGCACTTACTGCCATTACACCTGTTTGTTCTTGCGATCGTTCTCACCCATCCTGCCACTTCTGTCACCAGAGACAACAATGTAATGTCACAGTGGCACCCTCTGCAGAGTATGAAAGCATTTCATGTGATCGGAATATATAACAGTGGATAACTCAAAATAACTACTTTGTGTGTTTTTAATTGCCACTGGTAGATTGAGACTGAGTGGTCCAAGGAAGCAAATGAATAAGAAAAAGGCAAGGATATTGATGTATAACTGTGCTGCCCCAAAGTTAGCCTACAGATGTTTAGATTACACGGTCTAGTTAGGTGTGCTATTTAATTCATCATTATCAATGTGTGGGTAATTGGTTACCATCACGCTCTTTCCACTTATTGAATTATCTGTCAGTGATTACTGACAGCAGTGGTGAGTAAAAGCAGGCCTTAAAGGTTATGTATGCAACTAATGTTATACACTTGTAAAATATGATTAATAATAATGGTGTAGGAGTCCTAAAAACATTGTCTATATGCAGCTAACGTTACATTTATAAAATATATATAAATAAGACTACAAAATGTGCTTGTTGCTGCAGCCATGCATCTGGAGGACATAGACGACGACGACCTTGTCTTCTACATCCTCCTCAGGGCAGTCGACAGGTTCTACAGTCAGTACAGCAAGTACCCAGGCTGCTACGGAGACAGCATGGAGGCCGACATCCCCAAGTTGAAGGTCAGGTCACGTTTATGTAATTTCCTTTTTTATGTTACAATAACTATTGGGATTTCCAGTATAATTTATTTTGTGCCGACTGTGTGTGATAAAAAAATTATGTTTTGTGGGCTGTGTTTGATTGTCTTCTGTTTGTCTAGTGGACTATGTACAGGTGTGTGACTGTCTTCTGTTTGTCTAGTGGACTATGTACAGGTGTGTGACTGTCTTCTGTTTGTCTAGTGGACTATGTACAGGTGTGTGACTGTCTTCTGTTTGTCTAGCGGACTATGTACAGGTGTGTGACTGTCTTCTGTTTGTCTAGTGGACTATGTACAGGTGTGTGACTGTCTTCTGTTTGTCTAGTGGACTATGTACAGGTGTGTGACTGTCTTCTGTTTGTCTAGTGGACTATGTACAGGTGTGTGACTGTCTTCTGTGTGTCTAGTGGACTATGTACAGGTGTGTGACTGTCTTCTGTTTGTCTTGCAGACTATGTACAGGTGTGTGACTGTCTTCTGTTTGTCTAGCGGACTATGTACAGGTGTGTGACTGTCTTCTGTTTGTCTAGTGGACTATGTACAGGTGTGTGACTGTCTTCTGTTTGTCTAGTGGACTATGTACAGGTGTGTGACTGTCTTCTGTTTGTCTAGCGGACTATGTACAGGTGTGTGACTGTCTTCTGTTTGTCTTGCAGACTTTGAACAGGTGTGTGACGGTCTTCTGTTTGTTCTATAGGCGTGTGTGTCAAAACTTCTGCAGGACTGGGGCATTACTCAGAATGTCAAGGACGATTATGTGCATGAATTGTAAGTGGTATTTTACAACTATATGGTTTCTTATATTAAGAAATTGTCTGAAAAGTTGACTAAAAATTTGACCATAATATAATTGGTAGACATACACATATTATACACTAGAAACCTATTTGTTTTGTGAACATGGTTCAGCGATACTCTGATTCTAGTGTTCTCATAGTTGACTGACATCACAGTCATGTGACTCAGCCAACCAATGGGAGTAAAGATCAAAACTTGCCTTTGTGTGCTTTATTTTACCTGGGATGTCATGTCAGCATCTAAAAGTTGAGGGAGTTTTAACTAACAAACTGTAAAACAGCGCCTCAGTCAGTAGATCAGTGAACTGAGTACCCGAAGACAACATTGTTTGGAAGCATGTAGAATACCGAAAACAACATCCATTTATAGGTAGTCCGTTATTGCTAAACTATATTTTAAAAAGATGGAGGAAATTTTTTCAGAATTGGATGAAACATAAACACACTAGCGACCATTGAATTATGTGTTTTTGAGATGTTTAGAATTGTACATTTCTTGCTTACTTATCAGATTTTGGTTTTCCATACAATAATGCAGATGTAAAAGATAGTGATAGTTATGATGCGCTATAAAACATGATAACAAACATAAAACATGCTACAGTGTGTGTATAAATTATGCTAAGTATATATTAAACTGTATTCTTTAAAAGGATTATTGGACATGTGAAAAGACAAATGTGAGAAATGTGCATGCGTCTCTGTTGCAGCTGCAGATACGGAGCCTCGGAGCTGCACTCGGTGGCTGCCTACATGGGTGGAGTGGCCGCCCAGGAAGTCATCAAAGTCATCACCCATCAGTTCATTCCCATCAACAACACCTACATCTACAACGCCATGAAGCAGTCGTCAATCACAGTACAGATGTGATCACATGACACGCACACAGGACTCACTGTGAAATGTGCTGTGAAATGTTGCAGGAATGGTAGATGATGGTATATGTCAGTGTGTTATAGTAGAGCTGGCAGCTGACTCGGTATGCATGTTCGTGTTATGTTACAATTATATAATATGTCATTTGTTGCATTAGTGCAATACTGTATATATGTGAACTTGTGAAGTGAAGTGTACATCAATAAAGATATGTATTGTGCACCAATGAAATTAATTGAGTTGCTTTATGGTAGGATATTGGTGGTATGAATATTTTAAATTCAAATGCACTTTAACCCCGACAAAAGCTTTGTGATGAGACTAATTCTTGCAAGAAATGTAAAATACTTTCATTATACTCTAGGAAACACAACACTACAGGAAACAGACAGTCATTCCTATCTAGGAGTATGCATAACCAAAAACCTAAACTGGAACAAACATACATTCGATTACAGCCTCTGCAAATCGCACCCTAGCATTCATCAGATGCAATCTCCACTTGTCTCATGCCCCATAAACATCAAAACAACTGCTTACACAACCCTAGTTCGACCACTTCTAGAATACTCATCATCAGTATGGGACCCCCACACCCAGATCCGTATCAACCAAATCGAAATGGTCCAAAGACTTAACGACTATACACCTAGAGAAGCGGGCTGTGTGTCAGAAATGCTAAAACAGTTGCACCTACAAGTCAACAACTAATAACCAGACGAACGAACAGACGCCTCACCATACTCCACAAAGCCATCTATGGACACCTATCCTTGCCTGTCAATAATCTCCTCCAGCCCATACAACGCCTATCAAGATTCAAGGCATTTAAATAATAAAGCATTCAACACTATCCACGGCAGTAAGAACTGCTATAAATTTTCATATTTCCCCGAACAATTGGAATTCCCTACCAGATGCAATTGCTAACATTCCTAAACCACAACATTTTAGACAAGCTTTAATACATGACTAATAACCCAACTCTGATCGTTTGACTCCACCAGGAGTGTTGGTCAGTATACCGACTAGACAAAACAAAACAAGACAAAACGCCAAGAAGAGTGGAGGGGCTAAAAAGTGCTGCCACCTCACGGAGTCTGGATACCTGTTGGCGCCACCTGGCGAACGAAATATTCCATCCGCATTTCCTTTCCGAACTGTGCGGCCATGGCTGATGCTCTTACAGTTCTCCGACAGTATAATGTCGAAAAGAAAGATATTGTGCAGCGCGATGAACAAGTTATATTTGGCGATTTTGCTTGGCCGAGCAACACAAAAACAAACTATTTGATTTATGGGTAGGTAGATGGTTGATTTCACAAAGCTATGTTACTATTGTTCGTAGTATATTTTACGGTATTGTTGACGTTGAATCATGAATGTCCCTCGCAATCGCCGGAGCAGTATCACATGTTGAGTCTGACTTGTACTGTAGACAGTGTAGTGTGTATTCAATATAATTGTAACTGCAAGATAGCGAATCTTGGGCTGCCCACGTGTTTTGCAGTTACCCTTTTCAAGGAACATTTCGCGGCATTTGTTTTTGTTTTGAATGCGGACTAAATGTTGTCGTTATACTTATAGCTAACTTTGTCTTTGATCAATTTCGTTGTCTACATTTGATATTATAATATTCGGAGTCCTATAATATTCGGGTTATAGTGGTCTGATATTCCTTGTCACGTTTGGTAATTCAGTCATTTATTATTTTAACATTGTTCAAAGTATATTTACGGTATAACATTCCTCTCCGAAATGCACATGTCGTTACTGTGCTGTGGACAGGAAATTGCAGCCTTTTCGGCCTTAAATTAAACTATGCTAAACCTGTCTAAGACGCCAAATTTGTATAGTATAAATATGCCTATGATAATGTTGAACACAAGAAAGTATCAAATGTAGGCAAATATACAGGTAATAATGGCTTAGTGACTTCATAACTTTGTCACATACACACTGTTCTTCTTGCAGTACTGGGAAGGATGGTATTTCAAAAGATTACTATTCCTTGGACTGCATCCTCTTCCTGCTCAATAATGTTGGGTTGCCTCACGCCCTCTATGTGCGGCAAGCTGCGGTAAGTGTTTCACATACTTAATATTACACAAAATAATCTTCCCTTGCAGTTGACATCAGCCTGCTGCCAGAATATAATGTTGCATGGAATGATGCCAACTTTATTGTGCAAATCTAACTTTTTTCATGAATATTTGGGAATTCTCTGCAATGTTTTGGGGTTTGTGATTTTATTCATGGTGAATGAATATATGAATAAGACGTATGTGATGGCAGTGTTGTCTGTTATACACTGACAGGCAGCCAACGTGCCAGTGGTACGGCGACCAGACAGGAAGGACCTACTGTCCTACTTGAATGGCGAAACAACAACGTCATCAAACATCGACAAAAGTGCACCGCTTGAAATATCGTTGCAGAGACCTACTCAAGGTAAGCATGAAAAGACACAGTACCACGAGTGCTTCTCTTGTCTCTGAAAGCTGTGGTGGGATTGTGATGCCATTCCATTAGTTACTTTCTTTTTCCCATACCCATTTTTACTGCTGACTTCTTTCTAACGACTCTTCTTCCCTTCGTACCTCAGTTAATGTTAATTAAATGTGGTTTTTTTCATTTATTCACACATTTGAGATACAGTATTGATGGAACTTGCCAGTTACTCACGTTTGAAATTTTGCATGTATATTGTGGTGCTTTCGTTTTTAATTACGTTCCAGTGATCCAACATGTCAGCTTGATTGTGCTCATATCTGGGAACTAATTATATATCTGTTTTTAGTTAAAAGAGCAGCAGAGGATGCAGGATTAGAAATTGAAAAGAAGAAGCCACGTCTTGAGGTAAGTAGGTCAAACTGGTCGCAGAAGCTACAGTACAGTCTACAGATGCGCCTTTTGTAGTTTTTACGTAATATTGCATCTGTAGTGAAATTAATTTGTTGTTATCCAAATGGCTACAGCAATAGGATCACACATTTCTTTGGCCAAATTTGTTCATATTTAAATTGTAAATCTTCACACTCTTAGAAGACCTGTTTATTTAAAGTGATTTTAAACACTGTCCCGTGTCATCTGGGAACATTCAGCCATGATCCAGTTCTTATGCAAAAAATCTTCACATATCCGGCACTATCTATACCCAGAGACTCATTTATACTGCTGGAAGGAGAGAGAAATGGAGACAGCAAGGTTCCCTGACCAGAAGCTGAATTGAAAATTGAAAAAGTCATGTCATAAAAAAAGTCATGTCATAAAATGGTAAAACTTTGTAAAAACATATGTTTTCACTAAGCAAACCATTTCCTGTAAAAGATCACCAGAGTCACTCACTACATGATACATTCAAGTATGTAGAACCTGTTGTTATTTAAAATATTGTAAATTAAGAAATGTGCTTTTTCAGGAAGCTCAAGTACAACGTGACAAAGAGAGACTGTCAAAGAAACTGGATGCTCCGAAAGAAGGTTCCATGATTCCAGAACAGATTAAGTAAGTTGGAATAACTCCGCATTGTATGGTGTTGAGGTCTGTCTCTCATGACCATTGAGGTGAAATTGAAGTGACCAACATTGTTGTCTGATGTAGAACACTCTGCTGCATGGAAAAAAAGATATTCATTCACGTGATGTGCATGATAGTATTAATACCATATTTCTTCTTTCTTTTAGCTTCTCCACTCTTTTTTGCGCCATTGATGTGTTTCTCCAGACTCTGTGAGCCTAGTGCCACTATGCTGTATTTTAAAATGGTTTCTTCCGGGAAACGCCTGGTGCCTCACCTACCGACCATGATTGTAACTAATTGGCTGACATAACAGCTCCGACCACCACCAGGTGACCTGATGGTGTAATCTCATATAGGACCCCTTGAAGTCATTGTAGTTCTATGGAACACTATACTTCCGATACACCCTGGCAGTGATGTTGGCCATGCAAACACCATCCATGACAGTAGCATAATATGCTGGCTGTAGTGGTATATAACCTGTATTATAATTGTGTGTTAATAACACCTCCCTTTGGATTCCATGACTAACTACACCAGAAATGTTGTAATAAACAACCGCTTACATAATCAACAGGATTCAGTTTATGTCATACACATGGCATGTATCATAGTAATATGTTGCATTGCAATGTTTAAATATTTTTTGTGCAGGAGTTCTTCGCTGCCAGAAGCCATTCCACTCGACAAAATTGCAGCCATTAAGGCAAAGCGTCTCGCCAAAAAGAGGGCAACGATTAAGGCAGATGATGAGCTCGGGGCTGGAATGTTGGAGCAGCGGAGTTTCATTGACGCAGAGGTGGATGTGACAAGAGACATTGTGAGCCGGGAGAGACAGTGGAGGACACGAACCACTGTGCTACAGAGCATTGGCAAGGTAAACAAGCACGCACCACACTTAGTCTATCTGTCCTCTCCACCATTGTGGTTCACAGTCCAAACAGGTCGTCTTTGTCACAATCAAAATGATGATCACAGACGGTCTTTGTGGATATCCTGAGATATTAAAAAAAAATTGTTTATGGATAGGTAGAATGTTGACAATCATTGCTTGCCCATGTTTATACGTAGGGATCTACTGCATTCTGTCAATGGCAACATAACCAAATTAATTCTGACACAGTTTTGTCGAGTTTGAAGCACATTTGGTGCAATTCATTGATCTTTTCTTGAAACAAATCGCAGAGAACCATTAACAATAATGCACACCAAAATAATTGGATAAGTCATAGGCATTTAACACTGTTCCACTTGGTACTCTGATAAAGCAGTTTAACACTGTCTAGTGGGGTATGTTCATAGTATATTCATAGTATTGCTTGTTTACAGTCCATGCAGACAGTCCAGGACCATACATCAACAGTCAGTACTGTGTGTGCACCAGTCACTCAACAGTCAGTACTGTTGTGCACCAGTCACTCAACAGTCAGTACTGTGTGTGCACCAGTCACTCAACAGTCAGTACTGTGTGTGCACCAGTCACTCAACAGTCAGTACTGTGTGTGCACCAGTCACTCAACAGTCAGTACTGTGTGTGCACCAGTCACTCAACAGTCAGTACTGTGTGTGCACCAGTCACTCAACAGTCAGTACTGTGTGTGCACCAGTCACTCAACAGTCAGTACTGTGTGTGCACCAGTCACTCAACAGTCAGTACTGTGTGTGCACCAGTCACTCAACAGTCAGTACTGTGTGTGCACCAGTCACTCAACAGTCAGTACTGTGTGTGCACCAGTCACTTAACATGTGGCATCTCAATGTGTTTGTTGATTGTAGCTTTTTGCAAAGAATGTGTTTGGGATTCTGCAAGCGATGAAGGCACGGGAAGAGGGGAAACACCACCGGGAACACCCTACAGCCATGCCACGCACACCCTCGGTGAGTGGGAGGGGTAATTAGGAGGAGGGGAGTAACACAGGTAGGGAAGAGGGGAAATACCACCGGGAACACCCTACAGCCATGTCACCCACACCCTCAGTGAGTGGGTGGGGTGACTTAGAAGGGGTAACGTAGGTATAAAAGACACCACTGGGACACATGTGGTGAATGGGAGTCTACAAAGAGAAGGGGATGATGAGTTGGGATATGTCAGAGGGAGACTATGTGGGACACATAGTGAGGGAGGAGCGTAGTATCATGAAGAAACAAAGTGAAGGCATTAGATGTTGGAACACAGTGATGTAATGTAGAGCATGGGGGACATGTTGGGATCACTAGTTGGTGACAGGATGGGCCGTGTGTGAGACTTGGGTGTAGCATGAGGTGTAGAGTGAGTGTGTGTTGTAGGTGCCGAGTCGCCCGCCCCAGCAGTCAGTCGCCTACAACAGGTTCCACCAGGAGAAGTTCCGTGGCAAAGAAGGTTGGTGTCTCAGTTCACATAGCGTTGAGGTCAGACGTGGGGTTGACTCCACATCTCCACTCACATTTCTGATACCAGTTAACTTTTCTGAATCCCAATACACCCACACTGGTGGTTCTGATTGCAGGTAACTATGGATGTGTGCTACATACAGTTCTTTAACAAATGGTAGTTCAAGTCAGAATGCAACATGGCAACAACCTGCCGTTGCCTAGAGAAACACCAAAGACCCAGTAACAATTTAATAACATTATAAATACAGGAATTTGTGAATGTGCCTTGATTTACTTGATTGTTTTGGCAGTTGGGAGTAATAAATCACATGTGAAAATGTCCTGGTTCTGCTTAGTGTGTAATGTTTTACATCTATATTCAACACACTTTTGAAACACCAAAGTAAAGTTAGTAGTAACTAGTGGCTGTGGAAACAAACACTCATATTGACTGGTTCCAATTCTGGAACTGAAGTCAGAATCAGTCTTTGATTCTGATTCCACAGTATGAGTCGCAGTGGGTATGGTTAACTCACAATCTGAGTTGCACTGGGTATGGTTATCTCACAATCTGAGTCGCACCTGGTATGGTTAACTCACAATCTGAGTCGCACTGGGTATGGTTAACTCACAATCTGAGTCGCACCGAGTATGGTTAACTCACAATCTGAGTCGCACCGGGTATGGTTAACTCACAATCTGAGTCGCACCGGGTATGGTTAAGTTGCCTCAGCAATTGAGTTATTAGTCTGTCTTGTTTGAGATAATCTTGGCAAAAATCCTATGCAATTTGATGAAATCATAAGGCAAACTTTAAAATAATTTTGACTTGGCACAGTGATAGTTTGGCAAGAGAAGCCACGGTGGCCCATCTCTGCTTACCTTGGCATCAGGCTGCTCAGTTACCTCATGTAACTATTAAAGTTATCTCCTATTTTTTTATTTTACCGTAACGATACTCTTATTGCCATTACACTGACTGGACTGTGCAGAAAGCAAGCAAGTTTTACAATTTTTGATACCATTTCAGATGAAAGCTTTCGCAAGTTTGTTAGTTTACCTTTGCAGCAGTTTCATACAGTTTCATACATTTCAGCGTTCATGGAATGGATATCTCAGAGAGTAGTTATGTTACTCAAACAAGCGTTTGAATGTTATGCAATGGTCAAACAACTTTTAAAAATCATCTCATGGTATATTTCTGTTGCTGACATGATGTTGTTTTGTGGTTTCAGAGACGGAGGGCTTCCAGATCGACACAATGGGCACATACCACGGCATGACCCTCAAGTCTGTGACAGAGGGGGCGTCCGCTAAGAAGGCACAGGTCGTGGAACAACCAGCCCCACAAGTGTCACGACCAATAGCACAGGCGCGACCACCAGCCAATCAGAAGAAGGGTATGTACCGGTGCTGTGATGTGTGCCATAATATATGTGGCATATACAGCATAACCAGTACAGTATGATGTGGTCTAGTTTGTTTAGTATAAGATTCTGACAAATATTTATATTCTATGCAGTATTGTGACACTGTTTTTTGCTAGGCGGTAATCCAACATTACTGATTTGCATCAGTGTAATGCATGATTAATGGGGAATCTATATAACTGATACTCCAGGTGGAGCTGTTATGCAACTCGGGCATTGTGCTGTCAACCACCAGCATCCTGTTATATCGTTACGCCATATTCATTCATTATGTCCGGCATTTGTTAACACTTGTAGATATGCCTTATATTAATAACAGTTTGAGTCTAAACAAATTCAATGATGAACTTGAAAAAACAAAATAGCGCGTATGTAAAGAGCATGATTACGTCACAGGTCCAAGTTGCATAGCAGCGCCCCCCCCCCCCCCACTGTGATCCTGTAAGTTCCCCAATGATTTATAACATTTGTGGCAGAATAGCTGGGGGGAGAGAAAGTGCACAACTAAGAACCAACAGGCAGGGTTTGTAGGCCACATGAAGAGGAAGAGACAGTTGGAGCATTCTGTGACAGTCTAGCAGAGTGCCTAGGATTCTAGGAAGGAATCCAACAGAATGGTATAAGGTATTAATAAATAAAATTTCTTGTTCGTTTTGTTGCAGGTTCAAAGACGCCAATAATAATAATTCCAGCTGCAACCACGTCTCTCATAACCATGTACAACAGCAAGGAGGTCTTGCAGGAGCTCAAGTGAGTCTGGCACATCCTATCGAGTATTGCCATTACAGTGTTGTTGTCAGATCTGTTCACAGTGGTGCCTTCTGGTGTGTTGTCAGCTGCTGCACTTTCCAGATGGAAATATGTAACTCTGCAGAGAAAATAATAACTACAAATAACTAACTTTGTGAGTGTTTTAATGATCTGTCAGTTTATAGGACATTGGTCCAAGGAAGTAAATTGAATGTAGAAAGAAGCAAATGAACCTCAGTGGGATGAGATGCAGTTACATATTATTATCATTTAACATTTCATCTTTACATGCATGTTTAACTGATTATGAATATTTTAAATATGTATCTGTTAGAATGTATTTTATGCGCCTCTGAGCAGAATTTTTTTGGATATACGGCGCTTTACAAATAAAATGATTGATTATTATTATTAAAATGCCTCAGAATTAATATATGTAGGTCTGCAGAAATATGTCATAAGATAGGTGACCCATTGTTTCAGGTTTGTGAGTACGGACGAGAAGAAGTCGCAAGGCTGTCGCCGTGACAACGAGGTGTTGTTACAACGACAGAAGCCAGGTGGCCTCACAGTGCCCTACCGCGTCATTGACAATGCCACGAAGCTGCAGCCTGATGACTGGTTCGTATCCTTAGTAATTCCTCACTTTCTTAACTCTGTCATCACGCGGGTTATATGGTGACTATACATTGATAATACTACGTCTGTGGCACCTGCTGCCTTTAGCTCCAGGACACTGAGCTGAGAGGAGCGCAAACAAAAGCAGGAATCATTACATGTATTCACGAACACAGGTGTGTGTGTGGACATGGTATTGAACATACCATGTCCACACACACACCTGTGTTCGTGAATACATGTAATGATTCCTGCTTTTGTAGTCAGCAATACATGATGGTTTATTCCCAGAGGCCATTTTCATTGACTGGCATAACTTCATGTGCAACTAGGGGGTCCACTGGGCTAGATAACAGTGACTAGACGATGTTGCTTACGACTGGTTTCATGAGACCAATTTAGCATTCGCTTGACTAAATTGGTGTAGAATTAGGTTGTGTTGGGGTCTTGGGGAAACCCTGAATTTGTCCTGTCTGTGCACACCCTTTTTTTCCTAAGCTGCCACATTTGTCGTTCAGATAACAAATGCCAAGCTATGATGTGGGCGTGCTGGAAGCATCAACGAACTTGGGGAGCATCCCGTAAATATTTCAGTTAGATAAACTTACGCCTACTAATTACAAGGCACACCTAAGAACAACTACCGAGCAGACTTGTGATGCACCACTAACGTAACTTTACAAAGTTTTAGGCTTTCAACTGGTTAAGCCAGCTATGACGTCGTAAGTATGCTCCATGAAACTGTCCCCTGGGCAGTAATCATTGACTTGTGATGTACTTTGTTACAGGGATCGAGTGGTGGCTGTGTTTGTGCAGGGACCGGCCTGGCAGTTCAAAGGCTGGCCGTGGAGTGGCAACCCCATTGAGATATTTACTAAAGGTATCTCAGTCAAAATGTTGATCCCGATAACTGAAACATGATTGAGGAAAACAAAGAATTGAGTTTGACTGTGTCGTAATTTGTCACAGTTGATTGCTGGGATGACCTGATTTCAAATGATTGAATGTTCTGACCCTCTGGTTTTCAATCAAGTTAATAAAATGCATAGTGATTTATACAGAACTACATAAAAAGGATGCACATTTGAGGTGCATGATTATAGTTATGTACAACAGTGGATACTGTGTAGGTTTAAGTTTAGGCCCTTTTAAAAGATTTTTTTATTAAAATTGCTAATTATATTTTACTTTACACTGTAAACCTACACACCTGCATAGTGCTGCAATTCATAATTAATTACTGGTAGACATGTTTGTTATTTTTATCAATGTTCTCTCAAGCGTTTGTTGTCATGCTTGTAGTAAGAGCATTCCATCTGAAGTGGAACGAGACATCACTGGACAACAACATCAAGAAGTGGAACGTGCACGTGCTCAGTCTGGACCGCCACAAGCGCCACCTGGACCGGGCCATGCTGCAGCAGTTCTGGGTCGTCCTGGACAAGTAAGGCTCATTAAACCACGACTCTCAGTCCACCATTTGTAATGTCTTAATGGGGAAAACCCACAGTTTTCTTTTTCTGTATGATACAGTCACTTGGACCAGGTTACTACACAACCATACATTAATACTTGTAAAACACAAAATAAATAGCACTGATGAAAACATAGTACAATCATAAAAAGTTGTCATCTGGATCAAACTCTTAAGCTCCGTAAATTTAAAAAAACAATAATAAAAACTGATGGATGCCACCCATGCATAATTGGAAAGGATAATAAAATACAGTGATACATTGATGTGTCGATGACGTTGCTAAATAAATACAGGGTGTATAATACTGTATACATACTGGATCCCAATTCTTTCTATTAAAAAGAATGGTTTGACCACCAGTGTATGGTTTATTACATTAAAACTTTAACCTCTTGGCACAGCTGGAAATGTATGTAGAGAAATGTATATTATGATAAATACTGCCTAGGCCATGGATGAACCCATGAGAGCTTAGGGCTCAAGATGCACAAATACATAATGCTAGCCCGATTATAGGAGGACAGTTTAGGTAGTCATTTGAATAATTGTTTGTCATCTGCAGATACATGGCGAAGTACAAGACCCATTTGCGGTTCTGAGCAGTGGTGTGAGCAAGTATGTGGAACAAGACTGTCGGCAGATGACCATCACCAGGACTGTCCACTCTGACGAGATGTCAGGCTCATTGGTGTTACACGATGCACATCTGTCAGGTCACATGAATGTCATGTGATCTTAAGGCTGGCACATCACTCCATTCAGTGTAGTGTTGAGCACATCGTACTTTTAACACAGTTCATGTTTTTACCACCACTGATATCCATCCTCAAGTTAAGTTTTAAATGTCTGGGATTTTATTGTTCACGCCATATAAATACTGGCTACCTCGTGCGGTCAGCGGATGTAAATATGTACATATATACCAGTCGCATGTTTGCTAGTGAAAGTTTTTTGTACACACATGTTTTGTAGCAGAAATTGGCGAATGTATTTAGAGCATGTGTGTATGTCATGGTAGTGACATACCAACCCATGGTCATTGTTGCAGTATGTATAGGGCAACTCATACACGATCTAGTGATGTGAACTATTCGTACAGCTGTCTGCTGATAAAATACTAGCGTTTATTAACAGATCAGGAAGTGAATGCATTTTGTGGATTAAAAATAAAATATATATTAGAAATTGTGTTTGTTGTAAGGTACGAGATTGTTTCTTGTAATCTGTATTAAAAATGGTTTTGGACACTCATTGACTGGTTGTCTCACTGTTCTTGTTATCACTAGACAGAGGTATTTTTGTAGAGGCACTATTTATCCTTATGTAATTAGTGGTTAGCACATTCCTGATATAGGCATTGTCTGAGATACATTATGCATGCCTTGTATCAGTACCATAACTACTATTGTAACTTGCGTTTCAACAACATTGCAAAAACGTACTTATCTAAACTCCAACATATACAATTGTTTAGCACACCCCTCATTTCTCACTATCACTACTTCTGCATTTGCACTGGTTTTCAGTTGTAGATCAAATAGAATTCAATTTGGTGATTGTTACGGTACTCTCTCAACTCAACAACTGACATACTTAGTTAATCTGTTGCGTATTGATCGCTAGAGCCCTTAGATCATCCGTTTCCAAACAACAGTTTGTTCATAAAATAGCTCAAAATAAGTAAACATGCTTTCTCTTGCTGTGCCAACAATCTAGAGGGCGCTGATACATAACTTAGGTCTGACGTATTCGTGTTCTTTATGCGAATGCGCACTTACATTTTGTTTCAGTTAATCTTTGGTGTTTTAGTGTCTGAGTGTTATAACTATAAGGCATATCTACAACATGTGTTAACAAATGCTGGATATAATGAATGAATACGGATAACCAGGCAATGGGATGCTGGCGGTTGACTGCACGAGGCCCAATCTGCACAATGGCGCCACCTGGATTATTGGTTCTGTAGGTTCCCCATTAAATCTGAAACTAGCTACATTTTGTAAAAAAAAAACCTCAATCAAATTTGTTTGAAATTGCTTTCCATCATAAATGTTCGGCAGTTCCATGCTGTAATAACAACTTGCCTGTCTCTGGTTATGCCAAATGATTTTGTTTATTGTGCCTCTGAGCTTGAACTTTCAAGGATATATGTGCTAAAAGTGTTACAATTAATAAGCAACATGGGATGTGGTATTAGAGCATGCTTTAATGGTGTTTTCCTGAAGTAGTGCTGCTGGTTTGGTTGATGTATTATAACACCAACACTTGCCTTGCTGACTAGAGCAGATAAATGGTCAGTCATTCTGCTGACAAAACAATGCACTTACATTACGTTTTTTTCTCAATAATTTATGGGGAGCTAACTCCCTATCGTAACTTGTATTTCAACCTTCTATAGTCACCATCACAATGGATGGATCCAGCACCTAATATAAGACAATCATCATAATTTACCTGTGACATGTTTGCTTTACCAGTGATGTGCATTATCACTAGTGCAATGTGAGATCTGCTAGAGCAATACTTCCCACATACACTTCCCACCAGCCAAATGGATGATGGAATGTCAGACGTCGTCTATTTTGTAACTTTGATGGACAGACCATGGACCGTATTCATAAGTAATACCCCCAGTAGTACCCCCAGTAGTACCCCCAGTAGTACCCCCAGTAGTACCCCCAGTAGTACCCCCAGTAGTACCCCCAGTAATACCCCCAGTAGTACCCCCAGTAATACCCCCAGTAGTACCCCCAGTAATACCCCCAGTAGTACCCCCAGTAATACCCCCAGTAGTACCCCCAGTAGTACCCCCAGTAGTACCCCCAGTAGTACCCCCAGTAGTACCCCCAGTAGTACCCCCAGTAGTACCCCCAGTAATACCCCCAGTAGTACCCCCAGTAATACCCCCAGTAGTACCTCCAGTAGTACCCCCAGTAATACCCCCAGTAGTACCCCCAGTAGTACCCCCAGTAGTACCCCCAGTAGTACCCCCAGTAATACCCCCAGTAGTACCCCCAGTAATACCCCCAGTAGTACCCCCAGTAGTACCCCCAGTAGTACCTCCAGTAGTACCCCCAGTAGTACCCCCAGTAGTACCCCCAGTAGTACCCCCTAGTTGAATACATCAATTGAAATAATGTTTTAGCTCTTGTTCACTGATGCATACACACGACACACTGTGAAGATATTTGTGAATTGAAATACTGAAGCAAGCACAAGTTGTCAATTTAAAAGGTTTCAATAGCAACACACCTGATTGGAAAACGCAGGAAGTGGTAAAAAGTTCAAATCCACATTTCTAGATGGGATAACAACATGATCAACAATGATCGAATAGTTCAATGTATCCAACTATGAAATTAACCGATCACAGGTCCATGGCTCAATATAATTATGTGCCTGAAGTTGTTACTTAAAATGTGGCGGTTTCATGATGTATTTGTACTGGACACTTGAACAATTATGTAACTGTAACCAGTAATTTGCTATGCCATGTGTCTTTTATGTGACTATTCCAATGTAAGTGAAACATAAATTATATGGAGGCTGTTTGCATAACTTGAACCAATTACACAAAACATGCACAGCACCTATGAACAACTGGCAAGTAGATGCTACATATGGATGTATTTAAGGAGTTAAGAAAACAATATTCAGGTGCACCCACTGGCAGTGTATTTGTTTTTATTTGATTATTGAGACACCATATGACTATGAGGCCCAGTAGCTTGGATATCCAAATATGCTAAAGCTGCATTCTAAGTTAACTACAACTTCCAACTGTTTTTTTGGCTACATTTGATGTTATTTTAGAAATTACACTTCTGCAAAAATATCAGTCACGTCTGATTAGCTGAACAGTAAATATGGATGTAATTTTTTATCTTTCGAACTTAAAAATGGAGTTGAAAAATTTGATATATTATGTTGATACATGGAAAATTTGTATTAAAAGATGGCCGATTGCAGGATGCAACTTCACTATTTTGCACTGTCAAAATGAGAAACGATAGACAAATAAAAATCACCAACTCTTTTGCTACTGATGAAAATTAGAAACGAGCACAAAGCACCAGTCTATAGTATGGTAAAATATAATGCAATTTTATTGAAATGTACAGGCTGGTGTTGTGTTTGTAGATCGTGTAACTTTGGACTTTCACTGTAGAAAGAACAGTGAATATATGGGAACAATCAGGAGTGATGGCAAAGTGCAAAGCTAAACAGAGTCCCTACTCATGCAGTAGAACAGTGAGTTCTTGTGGAGCTGAACAGTGACTCTGTGAGTACTCACGGAGTTCATCGGTGAGTACTCCATGACCTGACTGGTGAGTCCACAAGTACTCAGAGTAGAACAGTGAGTACTTGTCGAACTGAACGGTGATTCTGTGAGTACTCAGAGTGTACAACAGTGAGCACTTGTGGACCTGAACATTGAGTCTGCAAGTACTCATGGTGTACAACAGTGAGTACTTGTGGGCCTGAACAGTGAGTACTCACGAACTAGAACAGTGAGTACTTGTGGACCTGAACAGTGAGTACTCACGAACTAGAACAGGTAGTACTTGTGGGCCTGAACAGTGAGTACTCACGAACTAGAACAGTGAGTACTTGTGGACCTGAACAGTGAGTACTCACGAACTAGAACAGGTAGTACTTGTGGGCCTGAACAGTGAGTACTCACGAACTAGAACAGTGAGTACTTGTGGACCTGAACAGTAAGTCCATAAATACTCACGGAGCCATGTGTAGAGTCACTGGAGCAGTGCGGGTGGAGCAACGAGCATATCGGCATGTATGTGAGTTTTGAATGAATCACAGAAAGACGTGATGAGTGACGTGGAGCAGTGGGTGTGTGCATGTCAACACGTCAACAATTTGGGTGTGTGCATGTCAAGTTATTGTCAACACATCAACAATGTGCTCAACTAGTTGTCTAGCCGCTAAAAGTTGTCCAAAGAAACAATATCACGTCAATGAAAAAATCCATAACACTGACAAACAGTTAACCTGTCCATAAACTGTCCTTAAACACAACTGCTAACCATTAATATGAGTTAAGGAAATATACAACTAATTATCTTATTGATATCATACAACCATTTGTGGCTGAATCATTAGTGGCCGAGTACCAGTGATGTGTGCTAAAATAATACAATACTGAGATATCAGGTATTGGTTAACACCAGGGGACTGGTTCACTAAGATAACAAGTTCATACGGAATATCCATTGGTAAATGGAACCTGGTGTTAATTTGGAGCATGTTAAAAATACAAAATCCCAACACAGTATCACTCTTGAGGACAACATGAGAAACGACTTCTGTGACAAACCAGTGACTGTGTTTTGCTGGTGTTGTGGTCATTATGAAAGGAGGAAATAAATGTTAAAGGGCAAAATGTAATTATGTGATCACAGCGATTTAAACCATTTTAACTTAGCTGTTTAACATCACACAAATGACAGTATATGTAGCTTGGCACAATTGTATGCTGGACACGTTATACATCATAAACCAGTTTACAGTTAAATGTGTCTGTGAAGTCATGAACATGCCTTTTGCGTAATGGTCCCCAGTTTTATGTGTGTATATACATATACATATAATCAACCGCATGAGTGGGTCTGTGGGGTGTGGTAGGTACTAAGTGTCTGTTAGAGTCTTTGTGGCAGTTGTTCATAGGAAGTAGGGGGTGGTAGATCTGGGTGGTATCACCCTCTCAGAGTCCGGCACAGCACGAAACAATTTCGCTTCCTTATTTTCGGCATCGCTGAATGCCAGCACAGCGGCAATGTTGCCGCACCGGTAACAGTAGTTTGGTGCTGACCAAATTGTGACAAGTTTGTCCTCGAACATGTACTTGTATCCTGGAACAAAGACAGTTTTCAGATTAATGTTTAAATGAGGGTGCTAGTTCCACTTAATATTATGTTGTTATGACTACAACGTGCCTGTAAATTTGTGCTTAATTACTTTATTAAAGCTCGGAACAATGTTCGCAATTTGAAAGATTCCGCCTGCAACTTGTTCAAATGGTAAACGAAACATCCAGTGTCAAAACAACATTGATTGGCAATGATATCCAGGTGGGCAGAGTTAATCACAATACCCGTTGGTCTTTAACTTTCCCACATTCTACACAGCATACTTCCTGTCACAAATTACTGCTCGGCCAATCCTAGGTAGAGAAGCTGGCACCCTCCCTTTAAGCCTTTCAAAGAAACGCTGTTATAATTACTAGACTACGCACACAAGAAATAACACTACACATCCATGCGTGTGTAATGTGTGTGTGTGTATACACATCAATGTCACCACATTACACTATACTGGCAAAAAAGACACATTTCATACTAACACCAACATGAGAACTTACAAAGCCTCATAACAATATAATCCTGTCTAATCATTTATAGAAATTAGCCAACAACAAATGCAACATGCCTGGCCAATAACCAAATAATAAGAGTTTAAGAACATAACACTGACGTCCTAGTCTTACCTTCGTGTACTAACTGATGTGCTCGACATATCAACTTGAGGTTGTTGATGTGAACAAACTGAAACAGCACAAACAAACCAGCACACATGTTTAGCACAACTATTATAATTATAACTGTCCTACATGCTAAGTTGTCTCACTAGTTCCCCCATGCATACATATTAAATACACCCGTTAACAACTTCAAATGACACATAATACTTTGAGTTGTCCCTTGATTTTCTGGGCTCAGGTTTCTATGTAATTTGATTCAAAAGAAGACTTCATATTGTATCATTATAAAATGCTGGAATCACTATAGAAACTACATAAAAATACTCATGCATGCCAGAATAATGTCTTCACACATAATTAGTGTGTGTTGTCAAGTAATAATCATATTTTATTTTCCATGGCATCACTTATGATAGTTGACAGCACTTTACATGTACATGTACAAATGTTCATCACAGGTTGAATTACCTCATTCGTGACTCGAGCCCCAAACAGCCAGCCCGCCCCTCGTGGACTCATTGCCCATGTGTCTACATCATCGGGGTCTGACCATACAAGATGTAATCAGCAGTGAAGGAACACAACAAGACAGCAAGTATCACGTAGTCAACAACTACAAGTCAAGTAGTTCAAACAAAGACCTCCCAGAATTAGTTACTCTGCTGAAATTACAATAATATTAGTTTTTTTACATAACAATTGCTAATAATAGTAGCAGGAGTAGTCGTAATCAGATGCTGCAGTCTATACTTGTTTCCCCATTGTAGCCCCCCCCCCTCCAGCCCGTTCACTCCCCCTCCCCCTCCCCCCTCTTGCATCGCATAGCCTGATGGAAGACGTTTGCAGGAAAGTATTGCAATATCGGTTCCTGTGTGCTCTTTTAGACAGGCATCTACACCTAGAATCAGCAACAAAACAAAACGTATGCCGTGGATGAGATGTGTCTTTTAAAATGTCTGTCTGATAAGACACGGTGATAAAATACAAACTCCACCCAATGCTATGCACTAGGCTGATGATGACCTGTCACCAAATCTACGAATCACCCATGGTGGACTGAAGATTTAGCCAATGAAGAAGCACTGAGGAAGGATATCACAGAAGGCACCCTTGTGTGGAATTTCTTGGTTGCGTTCTATGGTTCGTATTTGGTCGAGAGTCTTGATGTCTGGGGAGAGTCCACCGTGAACACACAACACTGACTCGTCTATGATCTGAACACAGCAAACACGTCACTCATCAATATCTCTCAGTAATCTTATATCACACAGCTCACACGTACATGTTTACATCGAGATGATACGAAAAAGCAGGAGTGCAGATATACACATGATTCCTGAAAGAAATATTCTGTTTTGAAACTTAGTCCCTGGTGCTCTTACAGCTGAACTTGTTTGGAAACAACTTACTTGGAAACTGTACTGAATGTTTTTATGTTATCATACAACTCATTTACTGACACATAACAAGCTTCAGCACTTACAGCTGCTATAGTGAGCAGGTCAAACACCTTGCAGCAGTAGCGCCACGCATTGGCATTGCCATACTTTGTCTGGCATTCATCTGCAACACCAACAGCAGAAGTGAAATCATCTGTCTCACTACCTGGTATAAACAATTTATTTTCATAAACATGAAACTATTTATTGCTTGGTTCTGTCAGCAGAACTTTCTCACATACAGCATTAGTTATCGATCTGTTCAGATTTGAATGATAACTGGATAGTTAGAAGTATGATTACAAGAACACATGCCATGATTATAGACACATTTATGAAGACCTCAGTTCTGACTAAGAAGTAAACTGACACAACCAGATATAAATTGGCTCAATTAGTTCACCTCTTGCTGTATGTTTGTCAGACTGCATGAAACAAAAAGTATGCTTGAGTATGAGCACACAGACAGGGTTTGTAGTACTTTATACCACATGATACTTAGACGAACATTATACTAAATATTAATAGCATATTTTTTCCAAATGTTGAATATTCCGGGTGAGTTGTTTTTATCAGTTTGGGACATTATGCAGTTTGCATTATGACGAAAACTGTTCACATTTATTTCGTTGTTTACAAATACTCCAGGAAGCATTTGTGTATACATCGTGCTATATGACAATTGCTTTCCAACAATTGCTATCACCAGGTATACAAAATGTTGCCAGTGCCTACATTTGTCAAGTTGTCCACCCAATCATTAACCATTTGTCACTGACGGATGCATCAGTCACTTCACCAACACTGCCATGTGACACCTACCGTAGAACCCATACACCTGAGTAATCTGTCTGCTCTCATGATTTCCCCTAAGAAGTGTTATGTTGTCCGGCCAGCTGAAAGAATACACAGGTTCTAGTCATGACACAGATGCTCTCAATGAACATGCAATTGTAAACATTTTAATGCCACTTCCTTAGATGACTTAGCCCCTTGCAAACCAAGTTAACTCATGTCTACATGAGCAAATTATATATTTTTGTAATATGAAAGATACAGTATTAATCAAAACAAATGCTTGCTTTATTAGACAATTAAAATAATTGACTTTGGTCATTTTAACTAGTAATGCGTGAGTCATTTGCTATGACAAAAATTAGCATTCAATAGTTAATAAGGACAAAAATATGATAAATGGGGCAAAAGTTTGGCAAATTAGCAATTATACCACTATAACGTTCTGAAGTGAAGAGTGGCTATAGTATGTTAAATTGCTATAGTAAGTGTAAACAAAAGTGCCACGTAAAACTTCTGGATGACAGCATCAGAATTGTGTCTTCCCAGATAAAAGATAGCAGTCAGGGAATGATCTGTTTGTGAATAGTCCTGGCTCCGTGGTAATCAACTAATGAAAACACTTATAAGTAGAGTAGCCTAGAAACAACGTAGACTGCTTTCTCAGTACTCACCGGGCTTTTAGACATAGTAACAATGTGAAGGTCTCAAGGCTGTAGTATCCCCGGTCAACAAAATCACCCTAGCAACCAAAAAAGCAAGAATAAACCACTCATCCTACCTGGTACAGTTATCAGTAACGTCTACAATTTGTTGATAATTTAATTATTTTCAATTTGAAATTATTTCAGACATGACACATTTTGATGGAAGTATTTTATGTCGTCCAGTGTACAGTGAACGAGGGCAGCCATTGGTCACTATTTTATCAATCAAATCAGTCTATTTGGAATATATGTGACTCACCATAAAGATGTAATGTGTGTCTGGAATCTCGCCACTTGTTCGAAACAGCTCTTTCAAGTCATAGAACTGAAATCATGTTGAAACACAATATTAACAATATGGCTGCTTATGGCATACACAAAACATTTTGATGAAAGTGTCTTATGTCATCTCAATATTTAATCAATCAAAGCCACAAGATAATATCCAATTTCATATAAGCCGAGTAACTGACCCCATTTAATATTCACACACACAGGAAATGTACCCACATATGTGCCCTTAGAAATGTTTAATCAAATAAAAATGTCTTGTTTGATACCGCTTTAAATAGCCAAATATATGTCATTGCAAAAATATAGAAACAGTAAGTTAACTGTTGTTGAAAAGAACAAGCAAACTGAATGTTTTGGGGCCCTTTAAGGACCTAGGGTACCTTTAGAACGATTAAATGAAATATAAATTCACTGTGCATAGTGACAGTGCCCTAATATACAGACGCAGAGTTGTGCCATAACTTTTTTGTATCCTTGGCCCAAAGGACTAATCATTTATTAGCAAGGTAAAATGATGTGACTGATTAATAACAACATTCAATTAAATTATCAAAACAGCATAATAATGCCTTATTACTTTGTTATTAGTACAACAGATGAAGCCACCTGAGTAAGTGCTGATTCAAATGCTTTGCTACTATAAATACATCCATCACCCTGCCAACGTCAACCTGTACCAGTGTGTAGTGATGACTCACCTGGCCGTGGATGTCCCCGCAGACTGTGACAGGTGTGGACACAGGCTGCACATTGCACTCCTCCAGCAGCAGTTCACTCACAAGATCACACAGCTTCTGCAGGTTGCCATGGAAACAACTTGGGTTAATTATCATTTACAATCTATTCAATGTAGTACTCATACAGGTCACTTAAAATCAAATGTATGCGTGCGTTTTAAAAATTCAGCTTTCATGGTTTTACATGTTGATAGCTTGAGACTTGGATTAATTGCGATGTTCCAGGTAATTACAATAACAAATTATGAAAAGTATGCCACTTAAAAAATAGTTTGAATGAACATCTCGCTACTAGATACTGCTGTTTTTAAGAATGATTTAAATCTTGAACACTTGCTGTTGTATCACAGATAATAAACATTTCCTTTATTTTATATAGTGCATATATCCATAGCCTTCACAGTACTTTACATATGACTTCCTAAAACTACAATATAAAGTTTTATAAACAGTAACAAATTACATATATAAATAATAATAATATATCCCAATTCCTTGTCTTGTATTCATGGAAAGCTTAAAGGCAAAAAAAGTGAACTGTTACGTGGCATACACCTAATAGAGTTAATATAAAGTAACAATTTCCACATAGACTCAATTTTTTAATGCCAGCAGTTTACTCAGAATGTGACCTTAAAGTCTAAAATTCTACCGAAATCCACTATGACCTAGACGCCGCCATCGTTGATGGGTTAACTTGGCTTGGCCAATCAGCGCGCGGCATTATAGGTTTCTGCTGAAGCCGGTCAGGTTCCTGCGACGTTGTTAAGGGTCAACAACTTCGAGTCTTCGTTCAGTTGGCGTAACATGTAGCAGCTACTTAGACGTGTATCTAAATCTGTGGTCAAATCTATGGTAAACTTTAGTAGTAATTATGCCTTACTGTTCGGCATACGGTTGCAGTAATAGTTCCGTGAGAAATTTTGAGCTATCTTTTTTTCTTTCCCGTTGAAACAACCGGTAGTACTGAACATTGGATTCACAAATTGCGGGTACTTTAGCAGTTTAGGCCCGCACCTCGAAAAAAAACATCAAAATGATCACCTACGATGACCAAACTTTGCAGGGCATATCTACTACACCTGTACTATGCGTATGCACTTGTAACATGATCCCAAAAAATAATTAATGCCTGAAATCGATCAAAATGTGTAAGTAAATAACGCCTCGCCGAGTCACTACTGCAACAGTGAACTCCGTCAGGTGGCGCCACCATCTTGCTGCCGTTTAGCCGTGGGATCAGACCGTATTTACTTACACATTTTGATCGATTTCAGGCATTAATTATTATTTTGTGATTACGTGACAAGTGCATACGAGTAGTACAGGTGTATAGATACGCCCGGCGAAGTTTGGTCATCGTAGATGATCATTTTGATGTTTTTTCGAGGTGCGGCCACAGGCCTAAACTGCGCACAGCGCCTCTAGACGGATTTATGAATAACTAATATGCAAGGAATCTGTGGAGAGCGCTGAAGCTTCGTGACGTCATTCTTCGTCTAAAATGGGGTTGCTGGTAGTATTTGGATGACTGGGTGTTCAAAAATATGTTGCTGGTAAACCGCTGGCGTTAAAACAATGAGTATATGTGGAAATTGTTACTTTATATTAAGTCTATTAGGTGTATGCCACGAAACAGTTCACTTTGTTTTGCATTTAATTATGTAGCGAACACAGAAATAATATGCCATGGTATATGTGGCTAAACACACATATGAAACAGCGTGTGACAGTTGTAAATGTTATGATACAGGAGCAACAAGCATTCTTATCACAAATGAACTGCTGCCCAGATATTATTTCATGCTAAGAATTCTGCCTTATTTCTTGCTAAGAAATTATATTTATAGTCTACAGACTAAACCCATATTTGGTAGGGATGGTATATTTGGTGTAAAAACCTGGCTCTTAAAAATGGGGAACTGTTATACCTCATGACCTAGAGATGCTGTGTGCTGGAAACAACTACAATCACACTAACATAATCACTGAACAAAAAACTTGTTTACCAAAAGACAAATGTATACCTTAATTGTAAAACTACTTAACTAGTGATATATACGGGGGGGGGGGGGAATACGGTACAGGTTACTTATTGATAACAATTACAATCAATTACTCAGTATCAGTATATGCAATGAATGATGTGTTTATTGGCACAAATCGGAGCGCTATTTGTGTCTCAAAATGGAATATTTGTGAAACATAAATATACCTGGGAATGCTGATTTATCATGTTTAGGATTAGAGTTTGTGTGAGGTATCCAATATATAGGCAAATATACAATTATAATGGCAAAACTGAGGTGGGTCCGAATTCTGCATCAGTGCCGATTCTAGTCTTACATATTCAATGGTAGCGAAAGGCGAGCCGTTGTTCTAGGTTAAATCACTTCTGTGTGAGCAGGAGGACGCTGTCACTCACTAGCTTAGGCCTTGGGCTTAGCTAGTTGCTAGTTGAGGCTTGAAATTATAAATGGCTCTAATGAAATGTTGTTTTTCGAGTTAACTCAAAGTCGAAACAAATGTTACTTTTTAAACTAAATACCTCTTATTACAATCATTGGATATTTTATAACAAACTGAAAAAATATACTACCTTAAGGTCATTTTCTGGCAAATATTTACATTGTTTTGCAATTTCAACCCATTTCTCGATATCCGCCATGATGATACTGCGCGAGACTTCCACGTGATTTCCTGATTGCAATTTCCAAACTACGGAACGCCATCGGAGCGCTCTAACGAATAGATCGAACCACAGCCCTAGATATTGAATTGAATTGAAATTAATTTTCAACAAAATCAACAATTACTACATTATACAGACAGCGCATACAATACCATTTGTTGAAAAAAGGGTAAAAGAAGTACAATACTTATCATGTTTACCCTTATAATTGCTTAATTCATAATTAAAGCATCTGAACAGTGCAATAGAAGGTGCGACAACATTATTTACATGTATAGCCATACGACATTTAATCGAGAAAAAGACATTGTGATATTTATTGAAGAAGAAAAAACCTTTATAACAATAAACAATCTGAATGTTTAATTTAGTTATGGTCCGACGACCGTCCGAAATGCCGAGTAACATTTGTCCTTAGAAATATGCACCCCTGTGAAGTTTTTTATACACCTATTATGGATTTGATGTATAAATTATTTATTATATTTTATTGTATATAGTGGAATGTTTGATATTACTGAATCACCAAGACACATTTCTCATTGTCGTAACATTTGTATGTAAAAATATGTATTATGTATCTGTAGTAATCAGTTATGTTGTTGATTGTTGAATTTAACAACAGCTTCAAGGCGGGTAGTTTTTTTGAACACAAGCATTTAAAAATGCGAAACGTGACAGACTGTCCTATGACGATACAACAACAACAAACTGCAAAAACGAAACGGAGATGTGACCGTGTCGCCACCTAGTGGACAAGGTTTACGTATTCCAAGGGTTAGTCACATGACTACTTCGGTGGCAAATTGGCCAATCAACGTTGAGATTCGTGCATGCCGATCGCCTTATCGGATTTCATCAATATGGCTGAGGAAGGTTTGTTATATTTATTCATACAAAATCTATTGAATATGCATTTAAGACCACCATATTCATGTATGGCACGGTTGGTTTGAAATATCTATAGGGTACATTATCCAGCTTAACCAAACGGATATAGCCTAATTTAGTGGTACTAAGCAAGTAAACCGGAGGTAACTTCGCAAGTGCCCGACACCGCCACTGGCCTAGGCCAGCGGCAGCGTCTGGTTATAATCAGAAACTAAACTTATTTTAAGCATTTATGCACCATTATATGTGTGTAGTGTTACGTTGGTTATTTAAAAAATCTGAATTCGTTCTGCGGAGTTTTAATAGAAGAGTTAGCAGATCAGTAATCGTATCATATATGTCACTCTTTTTGTCACAGTGAGTCAGTGTCAGACTGACAGCAAGTGTCAGTGTGGGTCACCAACTCACTACTCTCACTCGTCTAACAGTAACACTGACAGTCAGACACTGTTCACCCGTTGGTTGTAGGCTAACTGCTAGTCAGAAAATCAATCAATATTTAGATTATGTTTTTGTACGCAAATGTGGTATTGCATTTATTTTGTTAAACAAAAGTATTCATGATTGTTTAATTAATATATATACAACACTCTCAACACTATTTTAGTGTTGAGTGTGTTTTCTTAGCATGTCCACGAGCAATGATTTTTCACAGAAAATAAATAGGCCTGCAAAATAAATAGCATGTCTTTTGCATGGTCTGAAATAATTTAGTCAGTCGTATTTGTCACCCTCTGTGTAAAATATTTGAAACATCAATAAAAACATCTTCTATTCCTGATGATTGGAAGGATGCAAAGATATCAGCAATCTACAAAAATGGAAATAAAAAATTAGCCAGTAATTACCGTCCAATAAGTCTAACAAGCATAGTGTGCAAATGTATGGAAAAAATAGTCAGAAATCACATTACCAGTTATATGAAAGAAAATTGTCTTTTTAGTCCAAAACAGTATGGCTTTATTTCTGGCTGATCTACAGTCTTACAACTAATAACAATACTAGATACATGGACCTATGAAATAGACAGAGGACACCACACATATGTTATATACATGGACTTTAAAAATGCCTTCGACACTACCACACAAAAGACTAATAAGTAAATTAAACAGTCTAAATATTAGTAAAGAAATAGTAAACTGGATAGAGGCTTTCATCTCAAACAGAAGACAAAAGGTGGCAGTAAATGGAAAAGAGTCGAATTGGCATGATGTAACATCTGGAATACCGCAGGGAACAGTCCTAGGACCTCTACTCTTTGTATTATACATAAACGACTTACCAGACCTTACTCAATCTGACACATTTCTATTTGCTGATGATATTAAAATATTTAGATCCATAATAAATACGAATGACCAAGATATACTACAACAGGACATAACCACCATAGAAAAATGGAGTCATGATTGGATGCTCACACTACACCCAGATAAATGTACACATATGGAAATTGAAAAAAATAATGTAGGTGAAAATCAATACTACACAACAATGAACAGTGTCACAAAAACAATAGAAACATATGATAAACAAAAAGACCTAGGGGTAACCTTTGACTCAAAACTCACATTTGATCAACATATAAGCCAAGCGGTAAACAAGGCAACTAAAATGACCAAAATAATTAGAAGAACCTTCCAATTTCTAGATAAACATACTTTTTTGCCACTCTACAAAACACTGGTTAGATCACACCTAGACTATGCTATGGCAGTATGGCACCCATATAAGATAAAACATAAAATTGCTGCCTTAGAAAATATTCAGAGAAGAGTCACTAAAGAATTACCAGGTATGAGGGACCTATCATATATAGAAAGACTCAAATTGCTTAAACTAGGCCTGGGCAAGGAATTTATTATAAAATGTCATTTTTGACTTAACACAACTTTTTAACTTATTACTAGAATAACTCAATATTACATGCATCCAATGACAACAACATGGTCAACATGTACATAAATTATTGGAGTGGTATGACTAATATTTCCAGAGATATGCCATATTGAAAATGTGGGAATATGTTATTTTAGCAAATTGACACTTGGCAAGAGACAAGCACAAAATTGAAAAAAGTCACTAAAAGCGATAAAAATATGAATTTGTGAAAGATACATATATTCGGATAGTAAAACAAATTTCATTCAGCCATGTCATGTCGTTTGGGTTTTATATGACGTTTTACTTTTTTCCCTGATTACCTCGGGGGAAAATGTCAAAACTTCAAGGTAGATAGTATAGATTCAAACAAAATCTTTACTTTTCAACACAGATCAACCAAATTTGGCATGTAATTAGTTTTCAATAGAATTGAGCTATTTCAATTTTTTTGCATAAATTATGCAAATTAGGTATCCAATATGGCTGCCATGACAGTGAAAATTAGGTATATTTTGGCCATGCTCTAGCCAAACATATATTAAAGTTACAAACTTTTAATTTAGCACAGGTATTGTTATTATGTATATCTACTGCATGATTTTCACATAAATCATATAATTGTGTTGTTTACGTGAAATAAGAGTTCTTCTAAAATTCTCTATTTTGTGTAAACTTTTGACATAATTAACTAATCTATAATTTAGAAACCATTAAATATATATATATATATATATATATATATATATATATATATATATATATATATATATATATATATATATGTATATTATTTGATTACATATTTTGTCCAAATGTAATAAAAGTATTATAAGATTATAATAACATATATTTATAAAATAATTGGTGTTAAATTGAACTACTAATCAGTTTAATAACAAATATTGTTATATGTAATATTGATAAATTCCGAAATACATTCCATCGTGTGGGTGAATGAATTTCAAAATGATTTGACAACATACATAATTATAATATTAACACAAAAAGATATAAAAACTATGATGTTATGGAATTACGACGCTAGGTCGATCAATTCGTCTCCAAGAATTGTTATTTCTTGTCTCTGCTTTTTTGAAATAAAATTGTTGTATACTATTTCAAAGGCATTGCAAATGTAATAATCCATGTGTTGCGCGAATACAAGTAGAAAGTCGGCTTTATCGCAACGGCGCAGACATTGCAGCGGCGTATGTTTGTCGTTGGTCTAGCTGAAATAGCGGCGCATTATGCCGAATTTCGTATCAATTACTGTTGTGTGGACAATACAGTTGTAATAGTTGTCATCGAGTAAAACAACACAACGTGAAAAATATGTTCATAAAGATCGTTTCTCAAGTAAACGGCGAGCTTCGACAGCTTCCTTGACACCCCTCACAACAAAGATCGACTAGTCCTGGCGCCCACCGTGATGTTAATATCTAGGTCAGCCTATTTCGTTGCAAGGGCAAACCCATAGATTTAGCAACAGGCAAATAGACGAATTATTCGCTATAAATTATCAATAAAATGCAATACGTTGACCATAAGACAATTGGTAGCTGTTATGTGCCGTGATGTTTAGAAATTGCTAACATACGCGTGGAATACGACATTAGCGACTTACTTACTACTAACGCGTGCGGCGATCTGCCGAAGACTCGAAGTGTCGCGACTCGGGGAAAAAGTACCACCACCTTTCAAAGGCGTGCGCCCCCACAAATAAAATGTTATATTCATAAAATGATATGTACTGGATAGCAAATTTCACGCCGGATCGAATGGTACCACACACTACGCGATCTGATGCGGAACGGCGACGTTGCTCACGAAATACGACCATGACATAAGTTGTCATGTTTAATTGCGTTTTAGCGGACGATTTCTTATTAGTTCAGCGTAGTGTGTATCACCAATCGATAGAGCAATAATGTTTCTTCAAAATAAGCTTTATTCTGATTGAATTGGTCAAAAATTGACGCGGCGCAACGTTTGAGAAGAAAGCCTATTTTACGCTTAAATTGTCAGCCTGGTGGTAAACGCGATGAGGCGCTCGCGCTAGCGTAACAAGCATAGCATCTTAGCACAGGCAGCGTGTCGCAACAGGCCGATTTTTGTTGAGTAGGGGGTCGTTTTAAAATGCTACTGAACGCGTTATATTTTAGGAACAAGAACGAAATTTCGTATACAATGAGATAACATAATGACGTTTTTATGCATATAAATTGTATTCCACAACGGTTAATATTTCTATGTGTAAGTCATGCAGCAATATGGTTAATTTGACTGAAAAATCCTTGCCCAAGCCTACTTAAACTACCCACATTAGCATATCGAAGATTAAGAGGAGACATAATAGAAGTCTATAAAATAATACACAACATTTATGACCATGAATCTGTACCAAATCTGTTGAAAAACAATGAGATATCACAAAGAACAGGAAACAGAGGACATTCTCTAAAACTATTCACACAAAGAGCCAAACTAAACTTACGAAAAAATGTATTTCCAATTCGAATTACCGAACCATGGAATAGTCTCCCTGATACAGTGGTAACAGCAAAATCTCTAAATTCATTTAAAACACGACTAGACAAATTTTGGTATAACCAGGATATTGTATATGACTTCGAAGCACCGTTAAGAATTACTAACAATAGAACCGGAACACGCGATTTAATATTAATAGATAATGAAAATGAAGAGCTGATCACAGAGGAATACAGAATCCTACGATCAGAACCGTCCTACGGTATCCTAAGGTATATAGCTGAATTGTACCACTGGAAAAGTCACTACGATATTTATCCTTGTTTTGCAATGAGTTTCAGTGCCATAACTTTATTATTATTATTTTATAGGCATTTATAAACTTTCTCTAAACTGCATTTGTGAAGCCAGAGTGAAACTTTACATGACTTGCTACATTTTTGGCCGTGCAAAAAAGCACTCATGACCATGCCCATGCTCACAGTTGTTTGACTGTTTATTGCAAGTGTCCATTTTATTTTTGGGGAACCTTGAATCTGCCTGTCAACATTTCCTGTCACAAAGTATTATTCTTTTGTATTGACCATTAAATTTGATCGAAAGTTATTTCAGTGTAGTAATCAGAAGGCTTTCTACCATCAAATGTGTTGCTAAATCTTTAATCATGTGTGCCCAAATCACTAAAATACATATTGATTGGGTGAGACCTTTTTGTTGAGACTTGAACCTGTTCAATTTTGTTTTTTCAGCAGCGCTGGGCATGCTGCGGCCAATATCCCAGAACTTTCCACACCACAGCGACCAGATATTGGAACAATTGAATGTACAGCGCTACTATGCAGCATTCTGCGACATCACAGTGCGTGTTGAAGATGTCGACTTCAAATTGCACAAATGTGTACTGGCTGCATCCTGTGCTAAACTGCAAGGGATGCTCTTCAATATGAGACCCGAATGTGGAAACATCCTGACGCTGAAGGACCTTTCACTGAATGGCTTCCGATGTGTTGTCGAGTACATATATACAGGGATGTTAAAACTAGACTCTATGTATGTGCATGACATACTCGCAGCATCACAATTCTTTGAGATACGCGAAATAGAGAAATACTGCCTTGACTTTTTCAAAACGTCACGAACTGAGACACAGTTGCCGCCTCTGCGTACAGCTTTGCAGGGGATTCTGGGAATGGGTGGTGGCTCAGCGACCCCATCCAGCATGCACCATCATCATCATGCAGGGATGCTGGCCAGTTCACATCCATCATCTATTCAGGCTCCGTTTCCAGGTCCTGCATTTGTGCCAGCTCCAATGCCCCACCCCGCTGTGCAGTCGCCCCTGCAATTGCCCCACCAGTTGCAGCCACAGCCAGCGAATGCTGGCTACGACACAAACTATATAGAAGACTATTTCAAACTGATTGAGACGCTACAAGGCGACCCGAACCAGCTCGCGGCTGTGTCCATGCCTGCCCTGCAGCAAAACATCTCCACTGCTGTGCTTCCGCCAAACCCTGCCACGGTAGCTTACAAAGAGCCTGTTAAACCACTGAAACCAGCAGGTGGCAGCACAAGTAATCGGCCAGACAGTAGCTATGTGGAGTTAGCGGCTCCTGCAGCGACTGTCGGTAAACCGGTAAATGCACTGCCTGCAAACGTGATGCCAATCAGCAGCTCTACCATGCAGTGCAGTGCAGATGATGTTCGACGTACAGTCATGAATGTGTTAGCGCAGGAGAGATTTGACGATGACTGTATCCCAGCAACGACACAAGCCGAGTGCGATTCAACAAAATCATCTGAAAGCATGTCATTAACATCTCTGTTGACCATTGGATCGACAAAGAAACTGAATGACAGTGTCGGTGAGGAGGCAGGGGAAGTCCCGGGAACAATTGAAGACAAACAGGACATTGCCATCAATATGAAAGAAGAAGAGGAAGAGGAGAGTTCCTGTTCGGACGATGATAATTTAGTTGTAAACGAGGATGGTAGTTCATGTTCTGACAGACAGGAGGAGCATGCAAACAGCTCTGGCGAGGAAAATGGTCAAGACTCCGCTATAAAAAAGGAGACAGAACCGTCAAGCACGAGTCCCAAGTGTGGCGTATCCGAGCGGTGGAGTAAGAAAGAACAGAAACGACAAAAACGGAAAAAGAAAACGCCTGTGAAACTTGCTGAACAGAACACGCAGCCGAGTGAGAGTGAGGAAGAACCACATGTCGAATCGGTGGGTTCGTCATATAAACATTTCAAGACAACCAACCGCTGCATGAAGCCGCTGAAGAAACGTAAGGTGAACATGAAAAAGAAGATTAAATGCGACAAGTGCGGCCGCGAGTTTGGCAAGAAGGAGTTGTTGGACAGACACATGTTGTTGCACACTAACATCATCATGTACTCTTGCCATGTGTGCGGCCACAAGTATGCGCGCGCGGGCGAATTGACACGACACATGCGAGTCCACGCCCTGGACGATTACAAGTGTCCACACTGCCAACTGAAGGTACGCAGTCCAGCATTGTTTAAGCGGCACATGGAATTGATGCACCATGAAGTGAAGGCATTCATCTGCACGTTTCCTGGCTGCGGGTTCAAATCGGATAAACCGTCGAATGTTGAGAAGCATGCTGTGATACATTCAAACGTGAAGGCATACAGCTGCTCTGAATGTGGCAAGCACTTCTCACAACCAAATGGTCTGCGTAGCCACCTGCGCAGTTGTCAGCAGCAGAGACGGTACTTGTGTGATATCTGTGGTGCCAAGTTCAACCATCTGCAGAGCATGAAATCGCATCGGATGCTGCATACAGGGGAGAAACCATACCAGTGCATCGACTGTAATGCCCGGTTCACAGACCACAGAAACTTCAAGCGGCACCGTCGAATTCATGAGAACCTCTACCCATATCCCTGTATGCAGTGCGATAAGCGGTTTCGACACTCGAACTCGTTGAAGGCACACTCGAGTACACACCTTAACAAGCTGCTTGGACCTCCACAACTTATGATGCAACAGTTCCAAGACTTGTGATGTCACATACCGACCTGATAAAGGATAGTCACATTTACTCGCAATGTCCATAACTACATATGTGCAAGTGGTGGATTTGTCATTGCCATGTATCCTGTGAACTTGACACAGTGATGCCACCTTTCGAGGGAACATATATTGGTGTGCATGACGCTATTCTGGTTCGTGGAACCAGTATACGTAATGCAATCGCTGTTGTTGACAGTTGAAGCCAGTCTGTATTGGCAGTGGAAATGAAAGTCATTATAGGTCACTAATATTGTAAGTCCTACATCAAGTATTAATGAGTCATTTGAACTAATGCAAAACAAATTTTGTTTCTACAATAATAATATTTGTGTCCTGTTACATACTGTTAATTTGTTATATTGAAAATCCAACAATGTCCGAGTTTCTGTTATGTTCAATATTTGAAGGTAAACATTTGTTTAGTAATTTGTAAGCTGTCGCCTACGGTACATTAGATAAATGTGAGAAAACAAATTTCCCATATTTTCCAGGTATTGATCAAACAGCAAATATTACCTTGTCTTTTTTACAGGATTACAAATTAATATGTAATTTCCTTGTCATGAAGTAAACATGTTGGGTCAGCTACATTTCAGTTGGTTGGGTAACCAGAAGCACAAACGTCATTTGTTATGATGTTGATTGCATATATATCCTGCATCAGATAAACTAGCCTTGTTTTAATGCCAAATGCAAGTAGATCAGTATTGCATGCAATTATATCTTAGTTTTAAAATGGTCAAAGTTTAGTAGGTATCAATGTAATGCATGCATTTGGCCATGTAGGAATTGTTTTCTAAATATGGCATTAATATTTGGATGGTAAATTATGTAAATGGAGAAACTGTTAGTAATTACCGGTTCATGTGAATTTGTTAATGGTTTCTAAAACAAAAAACATCTTCAAAATGCAAACAAATTTTAAATGAACATTATCACTGGATATTTATTGTAAGGCAAATAACATTGATTAATGGTTGTCTGTATGACGTCTGCTTAGATGTATCATATTAGGATGTGGTTGTCTATACCACCCAGAATCATAACATTTCTCAGCTAGAACAACAGATACGTTTGCTTCATGTTTATAGCAAAAATGTGTTGACTTCCCATATTCTAAGGCAAAGAACTTGTTTGGTTTGAGCTGGTGTGAAGGTACAGTTTTGAACACAGATTAGTTTGTAGACTTACTTTGCGAAGGCTTGTCTTTCAATTTATACAATTACAATAATGAATGTTACACTTCCACTACAATTCAGCTTTTTGCCAACATTGGCGTTCATGTGGAGTTGTGCTGTTTGGTGGCTGCAGGCATGTAAACTGAGTCATGTACGAGATAAACAGTCACACCACCAAATGAGTATTACTGTACAACTGTCATTGGTGCTGTGAATTATTGTTGCACTGTCCTCCAGCATTATATGTGTAGTCCTGTAAAAGGACTTTAATATAATTTGCATACTGTGTTGGGATTCATAAGCAAAATGTCAAATACTTTCTAGTCATTGTATTATTCTAGTTACGTGATTTAATTGTGAGAAGTTAGTGCTTTCCATTGTGCAGCAAACCCAGTGTATAGACACAACACTGCAATAATATGAATATGTGGCAAGGAAAAGCATGAAATTAATATGTACACATCTATAAAGTATACATTTGCTTAGATGGATGACCAATGTGGCCATATGTTTGCTATGACAGAATCTGTTGTATTATTAAATTGAATGGAAATCACATCCAGCTTTTATACATATACTAGCATTCAGCTGAAGCTTTGGCTTAGCTTGCAGTCATGTTTCACATCTTATATGAGGTTGTAAATATTGGATGTGCATGTAAGGTTTTGTGCTTTCTCTGACAAGGTGTAACAAGGAGCTGAAACAAGTTCAACTAGTTCATCATGGTTTCTGGTACTTCACACTATCAAGTAATCAAACAGGTAGATTTATTCAGGTAATATATAAAACCTGTAATAAGGTCCCTTGCCCAGCAAAAGCTAATATCTAGGACTAGAATTGTCCCAGAAAATCTGTGTTATCATGATGTTAATTATTGACTACTGGCTAGAGATACTAGTTGTCGGACAGAACTGGTTTGAAGACTTCAAAGGACTTTGCAGTAAAACTTTCTTACCGTAAAACATCTGCGTAACAAACTACGTTATAAACATGTTTTTGCCAGACACATTCCATTCAGTGCAAATGGCATGATGGTTGGTTGTTTTATAATAAATAGGGTGTTCTCTTATGTTTCTGATGCAGCATGCATGTGATTTAAACTTGTTTGTTTATTTGATAAACTTATGTTGTGGAACTGCAAAACTGCAAGTTTCCTGTTAGATTGGTTTACATATAATTATATGTGTTTCTTTTCGGTTGATAAGTGACTGCATTTAGGGTGTCCAGTGTTTAATAGTGTTATGTCTCTCTGACCGACATGTTGATGTTTATTTGTTAAATTATAAGGAAACTTGGGAACTGTTTTCTGCGCGTGCTAGTCCAATATGTACAATAAACAATGTAAATAAGTCAGTGGATGTATTGTGATTAGTTTCCTATTTTATCAATGACACCTGCATGCACGATAAACAACACATTGAACACACACTCAAGCATGCATGCAATACGACACACAGCTGATATACGAGTATAATTATGCTCGAGTGAAGATTGTGACCCAGCTTGTGAACCTCGGATATGATAAATCGATTAGGACTGCCAATTACTTTATTATTTCTGAAATTAACTTATCAATAATTAAGAGTTTGTACCAATTGAATCTGGTAAAAGCGAAATTCATTATGATCCGTTCATTATACGGGGCCTTCATTATAACATAAGTGAATTTTTTTATCCAAGGTTTACTGTGTATAAAACATTAATAATAATTACTTTTTAGACATAATGAATATGGGGCTGTTGCTTAATTCTACAACCTTGCCTACCTTTATAAAAGGGACCCGTTATAAAAGGAGCATTTTGATTCAGCTAAGCCTAAGGCTTGACAGAATTTTATTTTTTAGTAAAATGGTTACCCCATCTAGCGAGTTATTCAAACGGTGACCACGAGCGCTTATGTTTTTCCTTGGATCCGAAAGAGGGCGATGGTGGAGCAATTTACGCACAAATTGATGACGTTTTTAGCAGAACGTGCTCCTCTCCGCAGTTTCACAAGCACGTTGAAAGTGGACAGTGTAATCAAAAGTTAAAATCTTGTTGACTTTAGTAACTACCAATACCATTTCTCGCCGCGACTGTTCGATAGAGATATGGCAGTTCGCGCCCAGTTCGAAGGCAACAATGAAATTGGGGTCTTTGCCAAATTAACCAACGCTTACTGTTTGGTTGCAATCGGAGGCTCCGAAAACTTTTACAGGTAAACCATGCTTTAATGCCACGAATTCGTTAATGGCAAAAGTTGGGCATGCCAAAAGTTATTACAGTGGTTATGCAGTTTATATAAGTCTAAATTAGGCTTGATTAGCGTAGGACGGTGATCTTCCAGTTAACTTGCCTAAATTATGGGAGTCGGATGATTCGGCACAAAACAGATTCGGCCCATCTAGATCGACATCGTCCGTTTCTGCAATCATCGAAGTTTGGCCTAGAGTTTGTGCTCGCATGGGCCGAATCAACTGTATCTGCATCGAGCTACATGGGCCAAATCTGCCGTCTGGCCTGTGAAACGACCTGCAATCTTAATGTTTCGGTCATTTTTACTACGTGTACAATAATTGGTAATCTTATACTTAACTGGCCTAAATTATTACGGCCTTTTGAAGGGCTTTTGAAACAGTTTTTTCACGTTATATCGATGTGTATGTGTTCGCAATGTGATTCTACATCACTTGCGGTATAAAGAAGTCAGATTTAATTAGTGTCTTAGAACAATTTAAACACGCCGAGTCGAAATAAACAACGCGATGTCACCGCTGCAAATATGGCGCGGGCTGTAGGCACCTCCCAGAGGCACCAGAACCGCGGAGGCACGAGCTGTTTAAATTGTTCTAAAACACAAATAAAATTTTAATTCTTTGTACCGGAAGTGATGTAGAATCACATTGGGAACACATACACATCGATATAATAAAGGTAAAAAAAAATGGGTTTAAAAGGCTGTAATAATTTAGGCCAGTTAAGTATAAAATTACCCAATAATTATTGCGTTTGGGATATACCGCTCCAAATTTAGAACATATCATGTAGGACATGTGACTTGGGACATAACGTCCATAGGCCGTTACAACGACAGAAGTTTAACCAAATTTGCAGAATTGTTTAATTTCATATTGTTATCTAGAGACTACTAGCATTATATATTAAAGGAAGAACTATTCGTTATTTCACAACTAATAAATTTCGACCCACATCGATGTTTCAACCACCATTAGCATCAGCGGCTTTCACCAGGAGTTGATGAAGGCTGAGTTCCTGGGGAAGGCCACCGCACCGGTGGCGGTCAACATTTATTAGTTGCAAAATATGGAATCTTGCTTAAAATAGTATTCTTTCAATCTGCCGACTATTTGCATGGCTGGTGGCATTATATTTGCAGCATATTTGAAGGGGAGCTATCGGAGGAGATTCCAGTCATACACACGTCAATAGCTGGATGCCGAATTATTGGACGCATGTGCGTTGGTGAGTATCAAAACAAAACCCGTTGCAAAATTATATTTTGCCACTGTTTTGCATTGGTAAAAACCTGAGTATTTAGTGTTCTCACAAAGAGAAATGGACAAACTGTAAACATAGCTATAATATTTTTTAGGATGGATGCCCAAGAGAACAACCACCAGGATAGCAGGTTACTCAGATATATGTGAACATCTACCAAGCCAAGGAATCCACGTCATAACTTGAACAAAGGCAGCTAAGCATAAAGACGATGAAATGAAGGCTGGAGAAACATCATGTGAATAATATATATGCCCACTGCATTGTTTGAAATAGTAAATAAAGTTGGCATCTTAGTCAATCTTTTTTGAATATATGAAGGTATCCTGCCATGTTAGTCACACAAACTTGCGTTGTGTTTTCTTCAGGTAACAGACATGGCCTTTTAGTGCCAAACACAACCACAGACCAAGAACTTCAACACATACGCAACTCACTGCCTGATTCGGTGATGATTCGAAGAGTGGAAGAGCGGTTATCGGCCCTGGGAAATGTTGTGGCATGCAATGACTACGTGGCCTTGGCACATCCCGACCTGGACAGGGTGACTAAGTCTTCCTTTGTCAATCTTACTTATAGAATCTGTTTTGTTATGACAAATTGTTAAGTATTTGTCTGCTAAGCCGTGTACATAATTGTTGTTCTCATACTAGTACCAGATTAATAGTATTATTAAATTCTGACGACACTAGATGGTTGCAGAAGGACATTCTTGTTAGAATAACAATTTAAATCTCTTGCAAGTTCAGTTTCATGTAGTATTTATTTGGCATAGATCTGTGATTTTCTTCAACTGATATGCTAGTGAATTGATCTAATACCAAGGTCTTTGTTTACTTTTAGGAAACAGAAGAAATACTTGCCGATGTATTAAAAGTGGAGGTATTCCGACAGACAGTGGCAGACAATGTATTAGTTGGTAGCTACTGCTCTCTGAGCAATCAAGGTGGGGTGGTAAGTGAAGTAGCCATTAAGTTTCATGTCAGTGTTTGGGTAAGGATCTGGTTCCATGTATGCAAATTGTTACTCATTCCACGCACTGTGTGGATTTGAAGGAAGTTCCTATGTTAATGAAATGTCTGCTTTGTCGTGCAGGTTTTCAGTAAATAGTGCACTATTATTTCTAGAGTGTTCACTTATTAAACTGTATATCATTTCATGAAAATTAAGTGTGGTTCAAAACCCTGCAGCACATGGATAAAATCACCAAGATGCATCTTACTTTTGCACTGATCTTGTTTATACTTTGTTTCTCTGTGTTATACTGTATCAAGGGGATTCTTTAAAAATGTTAAACAGTAATTTACGCAATTTTTTTATTAATTCTGTAAATTTCTTTTAAAATGTTGAACAGTAATGTATGCAATTTTTTTAATTAATTCTGTTAACTTTTTTCCATATCATTCTGTCTACATTTCATTACAAATGTGTTTTATTAATCACTTATAACTCTGAGAACATATCCACATGTACTATCTGTATAAGGCATGGTCATGAATATTCAGTTCACCCAAGTTATGCAATGATTTTCAAGACAAAGGTAACAGAAAGTACTCCTGCGAAATTATCATGTTTTGATACAGTACAGCTGGAATACATAAGATTAAAAAGAACTCCTTTAAATGGAAATAAAATGCACCTATAAAACGTAGTTATTTAACACCGAATGACGTGTATGGTTTTTATCTGTGATCAAATATTCTAATGCAGTGTAAATGTTGGACACTGCCATGTCTTGATGTGTGAATCTTTGTTTATAGGTACATTCAAAGACATCAGTAGACGCCCAGGATGAGTTGTCGTCCCTCCTGCAGGTTCCTCTGGTGGTATGTATTTAATTACTGTAAACTTCCATGTAGAATACCGTATTGTCCTTAACAGACACGCACTACCTAATAGACGCCCACCCCCTTTTTAGATGTGAAACAATCCATGAAACGTTATTTAAGGAGTGATGCAAAAATGCAACACAGTAGACGCTACAATTATAGCAAAAATTTCGCCCAGACTAATGCTATTGCAAAATAATAATTATGGGTATGACAACCGAACTGTTACTGGTGAAACTTTCATAAGTAAATATATTATGGTAAATATAAATACTTACCACAAAGAAGGCTTTTATTTTTAATGTTATGGTACTATCAGAGAGAGGCCGTCATGTGCATTAAACAAATGGCGGATTTGTTTACGTGGGATTAAACGCTGACTTTTTGCATACAGTATCTGAGTGACAACAACGAAACAACATACAGTGTCGGTTGCGTATTTTATTACATCAATCAAGACAAACAATTACAACAAATTCGATGGAATTATGCAGACGAATTTGAGTAGAGACAAAGTTGAGATTGTCATCCATTTCACAACTCCATTCCAAACGAATCACCGGCGGGCTTAGAGTACGACTGGCATCAACCAACTTCGATAACAAGAATAACTCAAGAGTAGTTGTCATAGAAATTCATATTCAGGCATATGTGTTTCAATTAATAAGCTTTGCTTCAATCGATAAGTCAGACAATTGACAATTTGAATAATTGCGTATGTTACTGACTCATGGTTCCATACAGTTCTAGTCAGGACCACGACCACGTAAATCGTTATCGACATTGATATCATGTGTCAACACTGATTTGCCATTTCTGATGCACATGGCCAATGTAGCTTTTACATGCAGTAAATCCAGTCTATGTTAACATTACTACATTTATTTAACATTATTGTAATTGTAAGAACACATAGATTGTACCGAAAGCATTGCACAATACATTTTTGATTTTAAAAGAAATATTTCTTGGATCATTCACTTGGAGACGCTGTACATATGCATACTTCAGTGGCGCCACATTGCGGATTAGTTATCTACTCTGATTAGAAGCTGATATAGCGGGTAACCGCATTCGACCCACTTGAAAAATAGACGCGCACCCAAGCCTTCCCACTCGCGCACTGCGTGTCTATTAGGGACAATACGATATGCATTTTCCCCTTCATTTTCTACTAAAACGTCAGTGTACATTATATGCTAAGGCTAAAAAAGTACCGTCAGGCATTGAATAATTGTCTTCCAGGTAATTTTTTCTTGAACCAATTTTTTTTGTAATAGCTTACTTGAAATTGGTAGAGATAAGTGTTGAAAGGTGTCAACATACATACATATATATAATTAAAGAAGCAGTATGCCAATACCACAGTCAATGTATCATAATACTTCTTATCTAAAACATTTGTGCACACAGGTACCTGTTTAATTACGATTCACATACATGAACCATGTTTCAATTATTGTTCAACTATATCATAGTGGGTGGAGTCTTGTCTCAAAATGTATTCGTCAGGGTGCACCGCTTCAACCCACTCAGAAGAAGACAAATTCTATTTCCTTTATAATTTTTTGACTTGTTTTGTGCGTTTGTATGAGTTTTATTTGAATTTATGAATAAAATATTTTATAACGACATCTTATGCATGACGTAGCGGGTGATAACTCGCCGAAATCCTAAAACGTCGTAAAGTTACGCTAGTTGCGTTTCACAAGTGCTCCATAGTTGCGCATAGGCTGCACCATGTATTTAGTAGACATAACTTGACGCCAGTTGAAATATTTACGTGACGCTCCCAAAGTTCGTTGACGCTCCCGACATGCCCAGTCTCAACTTATTATCTTTAATGCCTACACTGGATATCCTAAACATTCATCTTAGCTTGTTATTTGCTATACGAACGACAAAGGTGGCAGCTAAAGTAAAAAGGGGTGTCTACAGACACCAAAAACACAGGGATTCCTCACTGCAACCTATTTATGTCAATGTGGTAACGCGAATGCTAAATTGGTCTCATAAAACAGGCTGTAAGCTATACTGAATAGTCGCTGTTAGCTGCGAACAGTAGACCACATAATTGCTCGTAAAGGGGGGTTTACACTATGCAACGCCGCTGCATGCAACATGAGGCATGGTTGCTTGCAACCCCATTGCAGCCAGATCGCCTAGTGTAAACATGAAATCGCTGCATGCACCGATCTCTTGGATAGGGAAACCTCTATTTTGGGCAACGTTGTCTCTTTGTTGCATGGAATTTGTCCAATCACTGGCAGTGACCGCGAGTGACGTTTAGCTTTCGAAAGCATTGCAGTGAGTTGTTGCTCGTCAGATTATTAGACAATGTGTTTAATTTATCAAGTCTACGAACATGTGTTTTTTTGTTGTATTTGCACATACTTTTCAAATACAGACCAATTATTAAATTATGATTCAGATACATGACCCATGTTTCAATTATAGTTCAAGGGTACCATAGTGGGTGGAATTTTGACAGTGGTGGATATTTGTGTATGAATAGTCTGTGCTTTAATTGTGGCTAAATGCTTCCAAGGGAAGACAAGTAAAATTGACTTCCACGTTGTGAGAGCATTAGTAGATAGGTGAAGGTTTCTCCTGGTTGTTTGTCCTCAGGCGGGCACAGTGAACAGAGGCAGTGACGTGATAGGGGGTGGCATGGTGGTCAACGACTGGACCGCATTCTGTGGCCTCGACACAACCAGCACAGAGCTATCTGTGATTGAGAGCGTCTTCAAGCTGGGTGACTCGCATCCAAGTGCCATCACAACAAAGATGAGGGATTCTCTCATTGACAGGTTCGTCACTTTACCTCATTACAGATTTCTTGCATTACCTCATGACTCAGAGTTGTTGTTATTGATAAACATTGTCATAACTTATTTTTGTGGTTGTTTCTTATAAATGACAGGCTGAGGCATGTATTGACATATATGATACATAGAATGCGGTGATTGTTGGGGGTGGACCAGTCCTTGAGGGTCACTTGTTGCCAAAATATTTGAGGCTAAAGAAATATTCTGCCGCCCCCCCCCCCCCCCCCAAGATCCTCCAGTTGCTATACCCACTGCACCTGCACACTTGTTTTATACCTCAGACCATTGACATGGAAGGAATGTAGAGACCATATCATAGAATTGTTAGCGATGAAGTATGTCTAATAATGCCAGGTTTTACTAACTGGTGTGTGAATAAAACTATTGCTAATTCAGTACATCAACGGACAAGTGTTATTTTGCAAAATGTGCTTATGAAACATGAACTGATTACATGGCCTCCTCCTATTTGTGTTTTAGCATGTCATAATGGGAGGCAAGGGACATCGCAAGGGCAAAGACATAACCAGCCAGTCAGGCGACCATACCTAGCCCCCTCCCCAGCGACTGGCTAACAGCGCCATCTACCTTCACCAGAACACACTACAAGCAATGTTGCAACGGCTGGAGAACATCTTTCACACAGTTTGGTTCACGAACCAAAAGACAGTCGGACATTTCTTGTGTTTCGACTTCATGTTTGTGTTGTGTGAACATAGACAGGAGTAAAGCTTGCAGACACGTCAACATAATCAAATCCTTGCAACCTGTATTGCACAATGTGTTGATTGGGGTCACCGAAGTATTGCTGTGAAGTGTCTGTGCTTGCTCCATGAACGGACTCTTTACCCGAGTTCTAAGCTACATTCTGCAACCAGAGTAAGTGGAGGATGTGTGTAAATCGTGTACAGATCTGATGGTGAAATGTGGAAGCATTTCTTTTTGCTGATATGTCACTGTTTAGCACTGCGTCTGTGCGAGTTAAATTTCCAAACAATAGTGTGAGCATTCGTGAAAGTGGTTTGCTTGACCAATTAATTATGTGTGCATGTATGGTGGTTGTGGGTCAAAATGTAGAACACATACAAATATACAGGTTTTCAGTACATGTTCTTTAATAGTAATTAACATTCAGTAGCCAAGATTACTGTCAGGCCAATTTAACAAAATGTTGCATACCAGAAATAAAACTTAGTCATATAATTATTTTACAAAAACACAACCACCATGCGTCGCATATCTTCTATGAAAGTGCTTTTTGATTGTTTGATTATTAACTTATTTATAAAAGTCTGAAATCATCAGAGAGCAAAGATCTACTTATAATGGCCTTCATTATGGACCAACACATACAATGAACAATGTTTTTAAAAGTTAAACAAATTTCACTCCAAGGGAAACCCTGTTTCTCATTCAAAAGTGGCATATTGACGCTGCGTCATGTGATTGTGAAATCAGTTAATAAACACCGCTTAATAATAAATTCAATAATAATAAATACAATGTTGTACAATACATGTCTGGTGTTTCAAATTATTTCACAGTGGAAATGCAAATGGTTATAGCAGGTACCTAAGGTGGATTTCTAATGGAGTGAATAGACCATAGATAAATATGCAAAACAGTTGCTTCCACAGAAATTGTATCTGTCACAACACGGCATTGCAACTAGGATACGATAATTTATATACAATAGCTGTGACTGCAGATAACATATGGTGTCGATCTGATAATTAAATACGCAGTACCCTTGTGATTTTACACGAGCGTCCAGAGCTGTCTCTGAAGTCTGCCGAGACAAACACTCGGGATGACAGTGATGGGTTCAGTGCCAATTCTATGATTACATCTTGGAAATCCAACAATTCCTGTGAACCACAATACCCATATATGCAAGTTCTAATTATCAAATGGTAGCTCCCATAAATTAGCAGACGAGTTGATTAACCAAAATAAACATGCACCAGGTCTGATGTTGATATTATTGGCAAGGTAACACTATGAAAACAAGCTTTCGTGGGGGTTGGAACCAAACTGAATACGCAATTTTCACTTGAATCCAAAGAAACTGTTGAGTCAATATTCTAAATCAGTACCAATTATTTCATCAACAGCATTCAAACAAATTGTTAGATAGTTGTTTTAGTAAAATAAGATTTTAATTTAAACACATTTAGCAGGACATGCGGAAGCCACACATTTTTGTTGGACTGCTTTAAAAGCCTCGCTAAAATACATGTGGTTTGTTTCATGAACACATTTATAACATACCCCGGTAGTTGCAAGTTTGTTTGCCAACAGTGACACAGATCTGACTACAGGGTAAGTGTCTCTAATCCAACAATCAGAAAAATGTCACGTCAGCAGAAACAGTATCCAATGGACAAATATTTGTCAATCTGTTCCATTTACATCCATGATTTTACAAATATATCGAAAAAATGGCAAGGCATCGAATTTGGCATGTTTGTATATTTGAACTTGTGAAAGTATTGCACCTTGGCGTGTATCAGCAGTAAAATATTGACACACTACAACAAGTCCAACCAACAGGCTGGTGTGATTACCATCAAGCCAACAGTAAATACTAAACAGAAATCATGCAAAGCTTGCGAGGCAAATTTCATGAGATTCAAAATCCTGAATGTTTTTAACAACTAATAATCACATTGTTCATCTGTTGTACATAGAACTAAGACAACATGCAACAATGATTTATCACTGCCAAATGATGACTGGTGGCACTTGCAGTGTTATCTTCAGTGATGGTAACACAGGCATAGTACAAGTACTGATTGACATGTAGATTTGTGCATACAAACAGTGAATCTTGAATAATCAGTACATTTGCTGGACATATTCTGGCATCCACAGTCACATGTGGTCTTCGTGAACAATGCTAAAGCATTGTGAAGTCAATGTTTTCCACAGACCCATTTCATGTCTTTGACAGTTTTCAGGTCGGTCAGTTCGTTCACGGAATGCCAACTGCACTGGCAACTGTAGGCCCGGTAACCTGGACACGAAACAACATTCTTTATTACGTACATTATGCTCTTACTTCTTTCCTATACACTTATTTAATCGTTTTAAGATGGTTGTCCAACGTGGTTGAATGAATAAGTAACCACACCAACCAATCATTACTATTCCCTACTACTACTAAATATGCTAACGTAAAGCTATAGCTACTTAGTTGGCATCGTTTCTGTCTCTCCATCAGGCAGAATTGTATATATTGGCAGTGCAGCTATACACCAGTGAATAACTCTAAATAACTACCATTGCATGTTCAGTGCATTGCCATTTGGTAACTCGGAGGTCCAAGGAATCGTGTGAATTTAAGATGGGCCATCAGGAATAGATTTTGTCAGAGTGACCCAAAAGTTGTATAAATTTCAGACTAAAGAAACGGTAGCCAATTATAAAATCGTATGTATTACATTTTTATCTTTTGTAATCTGTGAAAGTCACTTAAGTCAGTGCAACTTTAATTGAGTATAGATATCTATAACTTTCAAAGAAGAAGGCAGACACGGATGAGGGACTTGCTTAGGAAGACTGCAGATGCTTAGGAAGACAACAAACTGCAGATGCTTAGGAAGACAACAATAACCACGGCTTGACAGCACCGACATGGACACACAGGGAGACATATGTAGGGCACCCAAAAACTAAATGGACAGTCACCGTGGAGAAAGAACATTACCAGTTGGCATGGACAACTTGAAGCGAGGCCAAAAGATAGCCACTGAAGTTGAGATGGAAGATTAAAACAGCTGCTTTAGGGATCCCAAGGCATGAAGAAGATATGTAGATAAGGTATCTCACCTCTCTGGGAGACAAGCTTGGAACGAAGCTTGTCAAAGTCCGGCATGTTATTCCTGAGGAAGAGGTAGTCTGTACTCGGGTGCCACTTGTAGTCGTCAAAAGCTGCTACTTGGAAGTCGCAATGTGTACACCGTAGTTTATCACAGACTCTGCAAATGAATACAGTGAGATCAAAATGTCCTTCCAATGCACCAAAAGATGCCATGTTCAATTTGCAAGAATGCCGCAGTTTCTCTTCAGATTAAAGATGCCACAGGCGACGGCGCGTAGATTTTACTGATTGAGTGAGCTGCAAGAAAGGCTGAACTCATCTATCTGATAATCATTGGCTCATTTCATCTGTTCGTCAATTATTTTTCAGAAATTAATACTATTTTATTTTATCCAGCTCTGAAAATCAGTTGATATGAACCAAGAGGATATTGGCACAAAAGAAGTCTATTATTATTATTAATACTTGTAAGATAGCGTTTTGCAATTGTTACTCACCGTTTATTAATAGTAGTTCCTAAACCTTTAGCATCACGGCTTCCTCCTAAGTATACAGGATGGCATCTGAAGTAAATACAAACATTTAAATGCCACGTTGTTAGCAGCATAACAACAACATGCTAACATTTAAAGTGAATATTGTACTACCATAATATATTAACAAATTACCAATGACTGAATTGGTAATTCAGTTATTTAAATAAATCTTATTGAAATTGTAATGTTATATTAAATATTACAGGGATATGCTGAGAAAAAGGCACAGATTAATAAAAGTACAAAGCAATTACAAATATTAGAAACAATTCCACACCAGGTAATTTACTTTCCAGCAAACTGTCTGATAGCACTGTTGAAATAACTTGAACTGATAAGTTCAATACCTTAGTGAATGACTTATGCAATGCCATTAGTTCTAAATTAATCTGTAAGTGCTGGACAGGAGCAGTATTTAGACAAAGTATGCTCTGTCTTGATATTTCACCAGCTTCTCAGTTGTACATAATTTGTTATGTGAATGCACATAGCTTGCAGACAACGCTGTTCTTACTTGTGATGTAATCCTGGAAGATTTGATGCCTTTGTGTGATCTGTACAGTTGGGTTGACTGCTGCGGCACAGCTTTGTGTCCCTGTGCTGTGTGTCCTGGAACATGTTCAATCACATGTTTATAATAATAAAGCTTTATTGCCATTTTCAACATGCATTACATGTTAAATTTTATTTTACATTGTTTATGACACTTCGTTGATTATTAACAATGGCTGGTCAGTGTGATGTTGTTCCCATTTTGTATATGTGTGATAACTCCATGATATATATTTACATGATACTGTGGGCTACAGTAGATGTAATACGGTTGTTCTGTTAATATCTCGGTTACTCACTAACTACCCTGGGGGTTAGGTGGGTGTGGTCCTAATATACCCTGATGATAGTTGGGCATTATAGATTAGGGGTATAGGCTACACAGCCTGTCACCATCCAAAAAAATAATATACAGCTGTATATGTATGTATGTATGTATGTATGTATGTATGTATGTATGTATGTATGTATGTATGTATGTATGTATGTATGTATGTATGTATGTATGTATGTATGTATGTATGTATGTATGTATGTATGTATGTATGTATGTATGTATGTATGTATGTATGTATGTATGTATGTATATATGTATATATGTATATATGTATATATGTATATATGTATATATGTATATATGTATATATGTATATATATATTTAATATTAATCATCTGAGAAATGCATCCAGTATTGAAATATTATTGATTATAACAGTATTTATTACTATACACCCTGTAGATCTATTTAAGAAAACAGTTTGTGGATTATTATTAAATTATACAAATACTGGTACATTTACCCGTACTAATCAAGTCATTGTTATCATGACTCAAATTAAAGTATTTCACAGTGGTGCTGATGTGTTATACCAGGAATATGACTCATGCACTGAGCTCGAACTTTGAGGATATTGGCGCATAAGACGTCATTATTATTATTATTAAACTGTACTAATATTCAATAATCATAGGCATCACATAATCACAAACAAATATAAACATTATTGGTTACCTCTGCGGTTGTCCAATGGAAAACTGCAGTACCTTTCAGTTAAACTGTCAATGTCATGTAGCAAGATGCACATATTTTTCATTTATTCCTGCAAGACTGGGCATATTAATGCAGTAATAATACAAATTCACAGTTTTAAGTGCTAAATGTGAGGGCTGATCAAAATTAATAAGTTGATTATGATATCCTGTTCTCTGTGATGTCACACAGTTGTGATGAGGAATAAACCAGATCATTATTATATACAAAAACAAAACAACTATACCTTATCCGAATCTTCAAATATGTCCTGAATCATTTCATCTAAATCATTATGACTGGTGATTCCACTGTAAAAAAGTAACATGACTCATAAATGACAACATTATGTTAATATATGAGTACCAACCATTAAACAATGTGTAGATATCCTGCAATCTATATGTAATATTTGTATATTGATTTGACGAGTGATTGTATACAGCATGTCATGTTTATTCCACACTGTCCCTTGTGTTTCTCTTCAAACAGTTCTATAGTTACACATATGACATACAATGATCTCATCTGTAACCTTTCACTCACACATAAATGTATTGTTTCTTAATTTTTTATTAATGTGTACATCTGACTTGTGAAATTGTTTTCTTTTAAATGTACTATGTCACAATAATTTATAGTAAGTAAGTATAGGAACTGTATAGTTATTGCAATTTAAAGTGTCACATAGGTAACACTATAATGCTTATACTATGTGTTTGTGTGTGACAGTGTACACACACACACACACACACACACACACACACACACACACACACACACACACACACACACACACACACACACACACACACACACACACACACACACACACACACACACACACACACACACACACACACACACACACACACACACACACACACACACACACACACACACACACACACACACACACACACATGTCTAGGGTTCGAACCGAGGACTTACGTTCCAACCTCCCAAACCGAGGACGTCGTTAATAATGTCAATTGGTGTGGGAATTTGTCAAAGATGCTTTATTTGCATTCTAAATAACTACACAATTGTAACAAAATATAGTTTAAAGCAATTTAACTAAATTTAATACTTTTGACGCATTCCTATCTAATAGAGGACACTCTGGTAACACACTTGGTAACACATCGTTCGTTCTTCTTTATACAATCGAGGACTTACAACCGAGGACGCACATACGTTTATACACTGTATGATCTGGACCATACAATTGAGGACACTTTTTTTATCTATTCCAAGAGACACGTTTACACTTTCACGATTTGAGCCATACAATGGAGGACTAACAACCGAGGACACACATACAAATATATGTACACACACACGCATATTACATAGGCTAAATTATGTGTCCTCTGTTTGGCAATACACACATCCTCAGTTGTAAGTCTTACATATGCATATTACCAAACAGAAGACACACATAATTTAACATACAGCATGATCTGGCCCGTACGATCGAGGACTTTCAATTGAGGAAACACGTTTGTAACCGAGGACTCACAATTCTTTACGCATTATAAGCGTCCTGTTTGCAAATGGAACCTTCAACACATTGATATTACGTTTCGCCTGGAAATTGTTTTACCATTCATTGGCTGGTGTAAGGACGAGTTAGGATATGGCAACAGCTGCCCTGAAGAACTTAAAACAATACATTTTAGGGGATAAAAATGTAGAATGACATCGGAATAATGAAGATATTAACATTCGTATATGTTAGATGCTTTATTCGCATTCCAAATACCTACATCAATGTAACAAAATATAATGTCATGAAATGTAACTACAAATTAATGCTTAATAATTAATACGCTTTCCTGTCTAATAGAGGATACTCTGGTAACAGTCATCGTCCATTCGTCATTATTCATTGAAGAATTTATAACCGAGGACACACATATGTTTATACACTTTACGATCTGGACAATACGAGTGAGGACACATTTTGTTTATCTAGTCGACACGTTTTCACTCCAACGAGTTCAGTAATACAATGAAGGATTAACAACCAAGGGCACACTGATCTAACCGAGGACACTCACACATAAAAAATGTATGTGTGTATATATATATATATATATAATATATATATATATATAACATTGTCTGGACTGTACGATCGAAGACTTACAACCGAGGATATGCATACACTGTATTACCAAACAGCAGACACAGATAATTTAACATACAGCATGATCTGGACCGTACGATTGAGGACTTTCAATTGATGAAACACATCTGAAATTTATTTACGTATTATATGCGTTCAATTTGGCAAATAGAGCCATCGATATATAGTTATTATATCCGTTGCAATATTATGTCTTCACCTGTACATTCTTTTTCATAATTCAATGGCTAATGTAAGGACGAATTATGACGTGGCAACAGCTGCCCTCAAGAACTTAAAACAACACACTTTTAGGGGAGAAAAAGATAGAATAACATCGCAATAATGAAGATATTAACATTCATAAATGTCTGAGTATGTGTAACATTCCACCCCCGACAAGCGTCTTGGTTGCAACACCGCCTGGTTGCACTACAACTTTAAAATCTTGGAACGATTATTTCTTAAATAGTCTTTGATGTTGTTCCAGCTGCGAGATTGCAAAACAGCATGACGCCGTTGCAAATTAGTAATGTCCGTTTTCCCCGAAAGTCGGAAGTACAGTATGTTGTTTAAACCTGCAACAGCCGCAATTTCATCTTTGGTCCAGGCTTTTCGCTTCCTTGCTCTCTTCATTCCTGGAACAGTTTTAGTTTCAATTTTGTATTGTAATTTCAAATTTTCAAGTACAGTTTCAATTAACCGAAATAGTATGTCCCTTGTAGACATATAACACCGATATATCATACTAATGAAGCTACGATTTATCTAAACGCATCTTAATTAATTGCATCATTGTCCATGTTAGGTAACGGAATGATAATACAATTAAACAAATGCACATCATTGAGTATTATAACAAAACATGGTACAACTGTTCTTATTACAGTATGTTTTTTCAAATAAAATATGAAGTGAGCTTATCAACACAAATAAAACATACTTAACATTTTCAAAATAAATCTACAGTGTATTTGTTTTCACGACATATTTCTGACATGATAAGTCACCTTCAGCGTGGCTTGTCTCGGGTGTTTCTTCGTTTTTGTCCCTGTTTTCTTCCATGGCGCACTCTACCAAATGTAAGGAAGTGTCACACACATAAACAAGATCATAATTCATTATTGTAAAAACAATCCTATCGTATGTTTAGCACATTTGATTGTTTAGCTCTATGTTTTAACCAATCTAATTAATAATATAGCTATACATGAACTGTAATTGATATAAAGTGTTCAATTAATACCAAAGCATCACAAATAGTGTAAAACAATAACTAATTACTTTCTTTAACAGTGGAATATTTCATTATTGCTATTCCAAAAAATCGTCTAATTTTGGATTACGTATATTTGTTCTCCGTTATCCCATCATACGTTACCTTCAGTATGGTCCGTCTCAGATGTTCCGTCATCTTCTTCCGTGTCTTCTTCTAAGTCGCCATCTATAAATTTACATTACATGTCACACATATAAACAAAAAATACGACAAACGAAAACGGCAATATGCTTACCACATGCCTGTATATGCAACCTTTCAAACAGAAATTCTTTAACATCAGAATAATGAGCAATTCGTTATTATAATATCAACAATTCTGTATAATGGACGAAGGAATATTGAACACATAAACTGATTATAAGGAGGCCATCAAATATATATGTATATATATATATATATATATATATATATACATATATATATATATAAAGACTGCCATAAACACTTACGTTCAATGACATGTTCTGTGTCTTTCGTGGTCATCTCGTCGAGTGACCTTCCGTGTTGTGAAGATAAGCTGCCTCTTTCAAGATGAAGAAACAACTTGGACAGCTTAGCAACACGCAACACGGTGTCAGGAAGACGATGAACCCGGATATCGTGCCCCATATATCCTGCCAGCAGATCTAGCTCATTTTCTTTAAGCGCCAACATCTGAGACGATGTTGCAACTTGCTTTCTTAGTTTTAAGGATCGCATGGATTGTGGATCTGATACGCCAGACAATTCGGCGTGTTTCTTCATACAATCAGAACCTCTGATATGTTCCATGCTGTCATAGCTCGACCGTGCAAATACATGTTTGTTTCCAGCGGCAACACCGGCCTCTCCTCTTTTTTCAGTAAGGGTTGTCATCTGTGTAATTATGTCACTGCTCAGAATGACAGGCACAGTACGCCCCCTCTTCCCTACAACTTCGACAACCTCAAAAAGACGACACAACTGCTGTTCTAATTTGCTGAGACCATAGTCACTGCTGGTGCTCGCTGTGTGCCTTTTGTGAAAATCCTGTAGTTTCATCTTGGAGACTTCGCCCTGTCTTCTTCTGTTGAATAAGATGACCTGCGTAAGAGTAACCTCGTTGAGGAGATTCCATGCGTTCTTGGCGCTTTCTCCTGTCGCTGCTGTCAGGATATCGACTTGCGTCTTCGCAGTGTCTCGAAGATACTCAGTCATCTTCACAACGTTCGCACTTGTCGGGAGTGCTTGAGGCTTGTTACGCTTTCCGTCGTGTAGTGTTCTTTGTGCAGGTCCAGCAATTTCCTCCTTCCACTTAATATCAAGCAGTCCAGCGAAGTTGTCGGCGATCTCGACAGTCTGCTTGTCTCCAGATTCCAACGCAGTAGCTTTCACTATGGTCGCACATTTCTTTATGGAATGGCCGATTTTCAATGCCAATGATGGCACCTTGAAGATATTCTGACTAGGGGTGAATCCGGCAATATCTTGAACAGCTCTGACTATGTCAGCTAGTTTGCCAGCATGAATGAAGTCTTGCAGTGACGCATTTGACTGATTGGCGTTTCGCCGTAGCTGCATAAGTAGTCGCCCAAGTTCACGGAGTTTGTTTCTGATATGATTGTGCTGGTCTTTGTGTGACCAATTCTAAGAAACTCCCTTCATGCCAGTTCCAGGATCAAACTATCACTCTTCACTATCCTGCTAACCGTATCTGAATTCATGGGCACGAGCAATGCTTGCAGTTCATGTCTGACACCTACAGGAGGCGGCATCAGTAACTTGCTTTTGGTCATCATGAGTTCATGCAACTGTTTCGACCCCGTGCTCTGAGAAGAACTCGCTGCCGCTGCATCATGTGTAGATCTGCTTGGTTTCAACGGGCACCGATGTTTCCATAAGTCCTTCATTACATAATACCCGTAGCAATATGGACATGGTCCATAATCTTCGGCATTTACGTGTCCACAGGGTCTATAGCCAACGATGAGAATTCCTCTGTTGTCTCTCTTTACCTCGCAGTTATGTAGGTGGTTGCCTAGGTTTCGTAGTTTGCACAACAGTTTCTGTCTAGCTGCTTTGTCTTTTTCTTGTATAAATCCACACACATCGGATTCGTCAGGGTGGCAGGTTTGTAAATGTCTTGGTAACTTTGACTGTGGCTGAAGACAATAACAGCAGTAATGCTTCTTATCCCATTTTCTAGCTATACCGTTGTTGGTGGTCATGACCACAATCTCATTAGAACGTGACTCTGTCATTCCCGTCTCCACTTCTGCATCATCTTTGCTATCGTCCTTCTGCAATTCCCTGGCTCCGTCACGGTGAGTTGTGTTCTCTTCCATATCACGTCTTCTCCCAGTCTCCTGTTTTTCGAATTCTTCTGAATCATCTGAATTGGGTACATAGTCACTATCTGAAGATCCTTCGTAGATAAATGGATCATTTTCTAAGACATCCTTCCTGTGATTGTTCAATCCCTTCAGATCAGAATAATTTCGCATCTCCCGTCTTCCTGTAGGGGATTCATCTTCTTCGGATTCCTCTGAGACTGAGTCCGGTACATAGTCACTACTCGAAGATTCTTCTGAGCTCCATCGATCAGTCTCGCTATCCAATATATTGTTCACTTCACGCATGCTACTTCCTGCTACATCTCCATCTCTCTGCTTCTGTCTCTCTATCAAACCTCCAGCTCTCTGCTTCTGTCCCTCTTCCACACCTCCATCTCTCTGCTTCTGCCCCTCTTCCACACCTCCATCTCCCTGCGTCTGTCCCTCTTCCACACTTCCACCTCTCTGCTTCTGTCCCTCTTCCACACCTCCATCTCTCTGCTTCTGTCCCTCTTCCACACCTCCATCTCCCTGCGTCTGTCCCTCTTCCACACCTCCATCTCCCTGCGTCTGTCCCTCTTCCACACCTCCATCTCCCTGCGTCTGTCCCTCTTCCACACTTCCATCTCTCTGCTTCTGTCCCTCTTCCACACCTCCATCTCTCTGCTTCTGTCCCTCTTGCACACCTCCATCTCTCTGCTTCTGTCCCTCTTCCACACCTCCATCTCCCTGCGTCTGTCCCTCTTCCACACTTCCATCTCTCTGCTTCTGTCCCTCTTCCACACCTCCATCTCTCTGCTTCTGTCCCTCTTCCACACCTCCATCTCCCTGCGTCTGTCCCTCTTCCACACTTCCATCTCTCTGCTTCTGTCCCTCTTCCACACCTCCATCTCTCTGCTTATGTCGCTCTTCCACACCTCCATCTCCCTGCGTATATCCTTCTTCTACACCTCCATCTCTCTGCTTCTGTCCCTCTTCCACACTTCCATCTCTCTGCTTCTGTCCGTCTTCCACACCTCCATCTCTCTGCTTCTGTCCCTCTTCCACATCTCCACCTCTCTGCTTCTGTCCCTCTTCCACACTTCCATCTCTCTGCTTCTGTCCCTCTTCCACACCTCCATTTCTCTGCTTCTGTCCCTCTTCCACACTTCCACCTCTCTGCTTCTGTCCCTCTTCCACACCTCCATCTCCCTGCGTCTGTCCTTCTTCTACACTTCCACCTCTCTGCTTCTGTCCCTCTTCCACACCTCCACCTCTCTGCTTCTGTCCCTCTTCAACACTTCCATCTCTCTGCTTCTGTCCCTCTTCCACACCTCCATCTCTCTGCTTCTGTCCCTCTTCCACACTTCCATCTCTCTGCTTCTGTCCCTCTTCCACACCTCCATCTCTCTGCTTCTGTCCCTCTTCTACACTTCCACCTCTCTGCTTCTGTCCCTCTTCCACACCTCCATCTCTCTGCTTCTGTCCCTCTATCAGACCTCCATCTCCCTGCTTCTGTCCCTCTTCCACACCTCCATCTCTCTGCTTCTGTCCCTCTTCCACACCTCCATCTCTCTGCTTCTGTCCGTCTTCCACACCTCCATCTCTCTGCTTCTGTCCCTCTTCCTCCCTGGTTCTCTTAGTTGAGAGTCCGATGTTCGTCATGAGTGTTTTACTTTTGCAGTGACCTTGCTTTCTCACCTGGTGTGGATAGAGTTCTCTCCTAATGCCATCTGTGTATCTGACGTGATATTTTCCTGCAATATATCACACCAGTATATATATATATATATATATATATATATATATATATATATATAAAAATATATATACATATATATGTATATATATATATATATATATATATATATATATGTAGTATATACATGTGTGTGAGTATATATATATATATATTATCTATATATATATATATATATATATATATATATATATATATATATATATATACATATATACTATTTATTGTGCAGATGTATAATATTACTTCTATAAGTATTCTCTATGCAACACATAATTTGTCTTTAAGTGATTGAGTGGTGACAGTTCCTATGATAAAAAACTATACATTAATACCACATTTAATGTAATTATTCTTTATTGAAATTGAAAGTATGCTTACCTCCTATGATTTTTGAAATGTTTGCCTTATACCAGTTCCCGTCTGGTGGCCACAGAGCGAGAACAGTTTCGGTTAAGTCAAACTGCAAGAAATGCCATTATTATATATTATTCTGATATAATTGTTGCACCATAAATATACTCATTCAATTGGTGGGAAACCTTTTAATAAAAATATTAGTTCTGTATAATAAAATTTCATTACTAATGTAATCCTCTATATAAACAAATCTAAACATAATGCTACATATTTGTGGTTTTGCATTATAGTGACACACATATTTCAGGAGAGAAAAGGCGATAATGACTTTGTCTGTATTTCTGTAAACACTTTATTTTCTGTTGATTGCTTGTACTTGCCAAAATGTTCACTTCATCATCTGCTCTTCTTTTTCTTCTGGGCATGATGCTGCAATAATTTGTACACAGTGTTAAATGGATAGCCATATATATATATATATATATATATATATATATATATATATATATATATATATATATATATTTCTATATATATATATAAAACAGTTTGAAACTTATTTACCAACATCACAGGGTTTATATATATATATGCCTATAATTTTGCGCGAATTTATTTTGAGAATTTATTTCGTTTAAGTAATGTTAGTAATTTTATACTGTAACTAAATGCGTATAAATGTATATAAGATAAGCAAACATATTATTAATTGTATATGACAGGTCAGAGAATGTTTGACAGCAGCTGAGTGTAGGCTGTAGCGTGTGGGCAAGCTTGACCTTGACCTGGCTAAGCTTGGCAATCTTCCAGTTAACTGGCCTAAATTATTACTATTAAGGCCTTTTCAAAACGGTTTGGCGAACGTTTTTCGATGCGTATGTGCTCGGAATGTCATTCTACATAATTTCCAGTAGAAAGAAGTAAGATATTTTTTTCAAATTATGTTTCAGATCAATTTAATGCCGTAAATTTAATGCCGACATAAATAAGCCGATGTCACATGGCGCGAGCAGTAAGGGCATGCCACGTGTACACGCAGCACGGCCGCAAAACCTAAGGCGACGTCTTGCGTGTGCATTTCGAAGTCGAAACAAAAAACAATTAGCAATATTTTATAAATGCATGCTTAAAACAGATAATTATGCATTATACAGAATAAGAATTAATGATGTAGCCTTAGTTTTGGGGATATATTCGCAAATAGCAATACATCGGTCATCGCCTTAGCGGTAGTGATGCGTCTTGGACTTGGCCTGGGCTGTTACGTGCTGTGACATCGTCATCGGTTAGTTTGCTTCGACTCGACGGCATTAAATTGATTTAAAATACACTTTTAAAATATCATCTTACTTCTTTGTTCTTTGTTTTCACCACGTCTCACCTTGATCTGCTTCAATTTCTGTAGTTCTGATCTGATCGACGCTGTGTATCGCGCTCCGACTTCGCCATGTTGTGTTTTGGCATGAGCGTGAAATAATGATATCCCCAAGAAGCCACAACCATGTGATCGTCCGGTCACGTGATTTGCCCCGCATTTCGCTGAATAATCGAGGACGCGGTAAACCGTCCGAATACACACAGCTGTAAAAGTTAGCTTCCAGTGGCTCAGCGGTGTGTACACACGGTCCGCACTGTTATATATGATCGAGGTCTGGCGCGGATTTTCGTAAAATTTGAATATTTTCCACTTCCAGAATGTCGACAATGCGCTCACGTTCTTAACACCAACCGAGGACGTCCTCGGTTCAACCGAGGACGTCCTCGGTTGGGACCCTGTCCTCGGTTAGAAGGTGTGTATTCATGTATAAGTCCTCGGTTGTCACCATACACACGAGCACACGAGCACACACACACACACACACACACACACAATTCTGTCTCCATCTGTATCCATCTGTATCAGGACTGTCTGAACTGATGCAGGTATGTGGACTCTATGGGCTAAATCATGATATCAAGTACAATTCCAAGAAAAGTGCTGTGTTAATATTTAAAAGTAAATTTATGAAAAATGTTGATGTTCCATCATTTAAGATTAATGGTGAAACAATCCAGGAAGTGGATAATGTGAAATATTTGGGTCACTTTATTTCTAATACATTACGTGATGACAAAGATATTTTACGGCAATGCCGACAACTATATGCTAGGGGTAATACGCTATTGCGGAAATTTTACATGTGTTCCACTGAAGTGAAGCTGACTTTGCTTAGAACTTTCTGCTCTCCCATGTATACTGCTCAGTTGTGGTGGAATTACACAGTAGCAAGTATACATAAACTTCATGTGGCTTACAATAATGTGTTTCGCTTATTGCTAAATCAGCCTAAATATTGCAGTGCCTCCACTATGTTTGTAGAATACCATGTACCAGATAGTAAAGCTGTAATTAGAAACCTTGTATATAAATTCATGCGGAGACTTGATGCCTCTTATAATAAGTTGGTAATTGCAATTATCAACAGTGATATAAAATGGCAATCCAGGATAAGACGACATTGGATCAAAATGTTGTATATACATAATAGCTTTTGTTGAGTTTTGACTGAATGTACCATTGTGCAATGTTTTTTTTCTTCTATTTACCATGTGCAATATTTTTATAGTTTTCTAGTCACTTGTATTTTTTTAATGTTTATGTGGACATCTGTATGACACTGACAGTCTGAAATAAAGATATTGAATTGAATTGAACACACACACACACACACACACACACACACACACACACACACACACACACACACACACACACACACACACACACACACACACACACACACACACACACACACACACACACACACACACACACACACACACACACACACACACACATTATATATATATATATTATATAATTATAATATATATGTATATGTAGGCCCTATAATGATACAGTGTGACTGTCATACTATGTTGCTGTATGATGTAAACAATTTAGGCCGAACAATAATATTTAATGCAGTGGTGTACACAATATTAGTATATAAATATTATTATTACAATACATCATTTATATTTTAGTACGCCAGATATATTATAGGAAATATAGGCTGGCAACCAGATTAGACATCAGACTTAGTATATATACTGTATTACTGAGTTGACTATTCACTATTCTGACTATTCAACTATTACCCAGATAGCATGCAAACGTTACA
>OZ024862.1:20658593-20723593 GCA_964017155.1 Oasisia sp. SBJ-2009
CCTTTTAAAATATATATTTAATATCTACAATTGTATTATCTAGGTTTGTCAATAGTAAAATCACTGGGGCATTCCGACCAGACTAGGTTTCGTGCATTCAAGCACTGGCGCATTCCAGCTGTAACCCACTCATACTAGTCATGAAATAAAATAGATCTTTCACTTAATTGAAGAAAGGTAAAAATTGTGGTGCCAATCAGTTGAATTGGTGGTTCGTTACTGGTTGGTAGTGGTCGCTGTGTCGAAACATGACCAATTTCTTTCACCTCTCTTTTTGATATTAAACGAAGTTGAACTTGTTCAGGCTGGTGGTGTCTATGACATTGGAAGTAAAATATCCCAAGCAAAGATATGAAAAACTCTGTTGAGGACTCGCTGAGCTGGGGCTGGGATCTCATTCTCCAACTGCCAGTTAATAATAATAATAGGAAAATAATTTCCTGGTTAATGCCCTGGTTTATTGATCAAGAGAATTGTTTGATTCAGTGCTTTATTAGACATATTTTCCAAAATCCACCACTTATATTTCTATGACATTTTAGAAAAGTTTTCTTTAACCCTTTAGACCTCAGCCATTTTTTGTGTAAAGCCCCTGGTGTTTCATAATCATTATATCCAAAAAAATATTATTTCATTTATTTTGGCTAACATTCCTGAGATTGGTTGTAAATTGTGTATTCAACTGAACATAAGTTGTTCACCAATATCTCTAGTTAACATTGTTAATGTTTTAAGTACCCACAGGGGGTAGTTATTTTGTGATAATGGTGAGTCTTATTCTTGGATCTATTTAGAAGTTGAAAACTGTTTGCTAAATTGTACATTTGTATTGCAGGGATATATTTTCACAAGCTGAAGATGAAGGAAAGCAACATTTAATTAATCAGTTACTAACCTATACTATAAAATTGTTTAATCTGTTTCCTTAACATGATGTTAATTCACATTTACTGTTACTTTGTATGGTTGTTTCACTCGGTTACATAGTTCCAAAATGTTGATTTGTTTGTTAAATGCTTACCATGGATGTTTCAGATCATATTTTATATATTTTTTTTATTTGAAAGTTGTAAGTAACAATTGCATTATTTGGTTATTTTAATAATTTCCTTGCTATGAATGCTTTTCCTACTATCTAGCATATGATATGTTCCAACATTTGATTTAATTTAAAAGGAAACAAGAGATGTATGTATATGATGTATGTATGTATGTAAGATGATGGCCCATTGAAAATCACGATATACCACGTGACATGGTTACCATCAAGAAATAAAGCTTTTACTTACTTACTAGACCACTTTTGATGTAACACCATCGGAGGAGTTAATGCAAACTAACCATTTGCTACTATAATATTTTTTTCATGCCAGTTGTTAACTAAAAATATCAAAATGGATGTTTCTTATAAAATGTAAGATACCCTGGAGGCTGACATCTTACTCGTGGCAAGTAACTTGACCAATAAGTGTGCTGCCCGTGTGATTAAATGTGACCATATTTGAATCCATCCAGGTGCTTTCTGTTTATAATCATGTATTTCATTCTTAACCATGTCCACCTGATATTTGTCATACTGTTCATTATTTTATAATGATAGTGACCTGGAATAATTGTGATTTCAGGTTTCAACCAGGTTCGTTTTGCACACACTGATCTGCAGGTTCCTGACTTCAGTGCGTACAGGCGAGATGGCACAAAGGCCATCAAAGGGTCCGCACCGAATAGTGAAGCACGTAAAGCATTTACCTACATGATGCTTGCAGGTATATTTTTTAACATTTTCTAGAGCATACTTTACTTTTATAAATAAATAAACTGTTTTGTTGGTATTTCAAAATGTCATAATTACAAGCTTAAAAAGAATCCCTCTAATTTATATCTCACACACAAAAGTAATCTTTGTCATTTCAGACCAGTAATTGTAGATACCTGGTATTAAAAATTCCAGTAAAATATAACTGAACACATATGAACTTTTCCATAATATATGCAAAGCCAAACTGTAAAGAATCCTTTACTTTTCCTGTGTTATAAAGTTGATGTTTTCTCCCGGCTGCAGCCAGCTGCGTGCCAGCAACATACGGCGCCAAGGCCATGGTGGTTGAGTTTGTGTCAAGCATGAGTGCGTCTGCTGACGTTCTTGCCTTGGCGAAGATCGAAGTGGACCTGGCCAATATCCCAGAGGGCAAGAACGTCACCTTCAAGTGGAGGAACAAGCCCCTGTTCATCCGTCATCGCCCCGCGGAGGAGATCGCGCGTGAGGAGGCTGTGCCACTGTCGGACCTGCGTGACCAGGAGACAGACGCCCAGCGTGTCCAGAAGGCTGAGTGGCTCGTTGTGCTGGGCATCTGCACACATTTAGGTGAGGTGTCCATTTAGCTGTTGGAGCAAATGTGTGATCTTTTGAAAATCAGAACCTTGTTGGTTTGAATGAGTTCATGAATAATGTGGGTGACGTTGCAGTTGATTATGTCATTTCATTTTTTTTCCTCATGGGAATGGTGAAACGTGCATTATTGATTGCTTCTGGTCTTAAGCACTACATGATGCTGTTATGTTTTGTACATGTGCAAGAACTGGTGCAGTAACAATATTGATTGTTGAAATGTGTTCAATTTTGGCATGATCTGTGTTCTCATCCATTCAGCTGGCTATTTAGCATTGTAAATATTGTTACCGTGAGAAGATGCTATTCAGGGTGTATGTGCAGCCTCTTGTAGAAATTTGTTGATATTTTATGCTTAGTGTTCGTTTATCCCACTCCCCCCAAAAAAGTAACGTGCTACTTTTATGATAAAAAATGGTTGTTAGCATCAATTTGCAATAATGTATGTTTCACTAAGAACTGTAGTGTGTGTGTCTATATATATGTGTATATATATATATATATACTCCTAAAGGCAGCTTATGTCGACCGATTGTGCATATAGGACCGGCTTATGTAGACCGCTGTTTTATGTAGACCAGTTTTGGTCTACATAAAGATTCGACGTGTTAGTTCACAACTAACACAATTGAATTGATCAGTACCATTGCTTGTGCACACAGTTCATATGACAGTGAAGTACTGTGCGTAATACATTTTTAAATGAACAACATCTTAAGTGATTTTGAGCATGTTTTCTCCAGCGCCGTGCATATTTTTGAGTATATTGTGTGCCGGGTTATGTGTACCGGGTAAAAGTTCTTATAAATCCATATTTATGGTATATACTGAACGAAGGGTTGGCGTTTCGTGTTCAGTGTATGATATGCTTCATACTGTTCCAAAAGGCTATATTATTATGTGTAAATTAATAAAACTTTTGTCTTTGTTGCGAACCGATAGATCCCTCGAATATTGGCTGATTTTACAGCATCCACTAAATTGTTAAATACAATGTACAAACATGTACCATTAAATACTAGACTCGGCGATCTACCGCAAAAAATGCTAAATAAACATATACAGTTTCCGGCGTTGCTCCGGTCTACATAAATTGGCATCTATCCATACGCGGTTTTTGTGTAGACCAATTTTTTGGCATATACCTTATTTATTGAAATATTTTGATGAACGTTCATTATGTGTTAAACATTAGTATTAGAAATAATGTTCCAGTTTTACATCTTTGGAAAATGTATTAAATAAAAAAATATGCCTGGTCTACATAAGTCAGACCTCTAGGCACTGGTCGACATAAGCTGCCTTTAGGCTTATATATATATATATTAGTAATATGCTCTACTGTTACAGTTCTTAGTGAAACATACATATTGCTTGACAATAAAACCGTCCACGTAATGCTTAACAACATTATTGATTTTATAAAATTACACAATCACACTTTGACCATGTTGTAACTATCCTGCTGCAAAACATTGGGAAAACATTTTCTGTTTGGAACATGCAAATGCTGCATTTTGTTTGACCGACATGAGGTATGTTTCAGGTTGTGTGCCCATTGCCAACGCGGGCGAGTGGGGCGGCTACTACTGCCCCTGCCACGGCTCCCACTACGACGCGTCTGGACGCATCCGCAAGGGACCAGCACCAACCAACCTAGAGATCCCCCCCTACATCTTCACATCTGAGACCACCATTACTGTCGGTTAACCACGTTTCGAATTACCCGTGTGGGTTTTCGCGTCACAGAAGAACAATTACAAGTAATTTGCACTTAGATGTGCGAGTATCGTGTACACCGTGAAGTGAGGCGTTGGTGACATGTTGACCCAGGACATTGACTTTGATAGGACACTTGATAATACAACTTGCAGGGAATTGTGTCCAAAGATCGCAATTGTTGATTTGTGCGTCTGTTTATGTATACATAACTACAATCATGGATATTAAAGTCGATGATGTTTGTTGTAATTAAGGACTGTAAGGTGCATAAAGAATCTATTGGACCTTGGATTGTGTTGTTGTCTCTGGTTTATTACTTTTAGGGAGAGATAAAAATCATTGGCCAACGCGGAAATTATGAAACATTACATGTTCATGCGCCTGATAGGATTAGATAAACCACTGAACATTTTGTGTCGTCACCTCGAGGCCACGCATGCATTCTGGTGTCTGTGTGTTGATTCTAGCTTCCATCTACTTTCGTCCATGTAGTGTATTCGCCCTTGTACCGTTACATTTTATTGCTTGTTTGTGGTAATGGTAATCATTCTACAATGACAAACTAATCCGACTGCCATCCAGATTGTTCAGCTCCTCTCTTCCGGGTCAACTCACACTAATCCTGTTCGCACTAAATTCATCGTCAGTTAAGGCGTCTCGAACAGCTTCCATTATTTAATTGTTTCTTGCCATTACCTTGTCCCATTACATAATGTGGTGAAGAAGACCTGAATAATATACAACGTCGATACATATTGGTTGTTTCCGAGAACAGGCTTACCGTGAATAGTTTCCCTTTGTGTTAGCTGCACCGTGCTGTCGTACTGTGGTGCACCCGCAATCTCCCCCTCACATCACCTATTCCCACACACATTAGCGCCCTCTCATTATCTCTCTCGCACACACACATACACATCGTTGCCTCCAAATCTGTCCCCATTTGCATAGCGTCATTGACTACGAAACGCGACATTCCCACATCGAAACAGCAGCTAACCAAAAGTATGCGCCTCTTGCATCTTGGTGCATTTTGGTTATGGGAACCAAGGAGACGCAGTGATTGTGACGTAAGCAAACGTACACGTTGTCAACTTTCGCGTAGTTTTGACGACGTCGTACGCAGAAGTTGAGTTTCATTAATGGAAGCTTTTCCAGTTGCCCGTCGTCGCTTCCACAAACGTTTTGTTGCAGCGACAGGTTCCTTCTCGCAACTGACCTTCCAGCCGTTTAAATCACAACCCATGCCATGCTTTTATACACGGAAATCATGAAAATCTGGGTTATCATTTAGGGGCGCCGCCTCAAATTGACCAATCTATATGATACGTATTTGTGCAAAATTACAAAAGGCTTAAGTTGTGTACAATTATATTGACATTATACTGATTACCACTCGTATGTGATAACCTTATTTTAGAATTATATATCGATAATCATCTAGGAAAGGCTTCTCTCACCAATTCTGTTCACATTGGATATTGTCTGGATCCCGAAGAAACAGACGAAAGACAAGGGCATCGACTGTTACGGAACTCCTAAGTCTAAGTAATCCAACAGCTCAACAGCATGAGATCATAACGCTGACATATGTAAGTTTTTATTTAAACGTTTGCCAATAGTTAAACTGGAATCGTGTTAATAAAGACACATTTTGCATGTTGAATATGAAAGACACAATGACATTTTGCATTTGATGCAAATGCAATGGTCATTAGATTACACAAAAGTTATGAAATTGGAGCGCATCTCTTTAGATTACTACGATACCTTGATTCCTTCACAGGAGCATTGAAGTCTTGATGTTTTATTGACATCTCTGTTGTACATGGCCCCTATTGAAACACTGACCCCATGTCAGTCCGCCACCCGCGATGAAGGAATGCACATTCTTGAAAATGTCTTCTCCATTTATAATGATAAACAGCGGCCAGCAGAGAACGCTTCTTCCATGTTTTCGGAAATCGGTACCGGACAAAGCCATGGTCAAGGACATACCGTCGCTAAGAACGGCGAATTCAGACAATTGAAGAGAACTCGTCCTTATTTGATTTAATTTATTTAAAGAGTAACTTGTCCATTCATCTGTATGTCTCAGTTAATTTGCTGCTTTATAACATTTGATATATCATAATATGTGTGAACGGATCGTGTCATTCGACAAAGGAACCTGTTCGATTTCCACGGTGTAGGTCGTCTCCGCAATTGGTACGTAGGGGAGATCGCGGCTAGTTCTAACAAAAACAATATATTTCAAGATTACGGGTAGATCGAAACTTTATTCATGTTGATAGGTACCCACACATCCCCCGCAAATAATTAGGGTATAAGTAATTGCCCGGCCTATTACACATTTGTAGTATAATGAGTTATATGAGGTGTCCTAGTGTTACAATTTACCCAGATACGGGGCAAGTTGTACCGGCCTACGGTTTAGCATTGGTGCAAATGGCAATAATATAGTAAACCACACAACTGATGCAATATATATATATATATATATATATATATATATATATATATATATACATACATACATACATACATACAATCATACACACACACACTAGTCGAGTTACCCCGCCATGCTTGGGGACAAAAGGCAGTCACCCGCAATAATAGCCTACCGTTTGAAAATTGCGATCCCGTTCACCTGTTCGGAAATCAGTTCATTTAGGCTATGCGCAAATTATCCTAGATATAAGTATGCGTTCATCTACATAGCCCGAAATAAAAATTAACCAAACAGTACCAAGAATAACTGTGAAGATATCATAGTGAATTTGATATTGCACAAACAAGACACAGCTATACATTAAATAAACAGGCTGTCCGACCACATTGCAAACATATATTTTGCAATACATTTCTCTATAACATGTTATATCTATTTGCACAATCTGCTGCCGACTAGTTCGGCTTTTCATCGCGTCGCCCGTCTTCCTCTCGATTGCTCTTCAAATTGCTAAACGCTGATGTATGAATGTATACATACATACATACATACATACATACATACATACATACATACACACACACACATACATACATACATACATACACACATACACACATATACATACATACATACATACATACATACACACACATACATACACACATACATACACACACATACACACACACATACATACATACACACATACACACATACATACATGCATACATGCATACATACATACATATATATATATATGTATCTTTGCATCTTGAGCACATCATGCGAGAATTGCCAGACACGAAAGTGTCGACAAACCCCGTAATAAAACCTATGTAAAACATTCCTTAATAAACCATTTCTTCATCTGGTTTTCACACTAGGATTGAACCGACAAACCCCACGCCTGTGGGCATTCGATATCCTGACAGTAGGGGAGGATGACCGATATTGGACCACCTAAGCATCTTGATCAATTGCACCATAGCGCATTGATAGATTTAGGTGGAAACTATTATCACACAAAGGTAACCACCTAGGGTATCCACATGTCCCACCATATTGATCTATTGTTACGCATTTCTTGTCAGAAAAAAGTAAATGTCACACCGGTCCAATATAAGTCACAGATCTATATATTGGACCACCCCGAGATAAATATTGGACCGCTAGTCATTGCATTACAAATTATAGCACATGCCAGGATACACTGTTTAGAATTACATAAATATGTCACGTAAGGCCTACAATGATAATTAGTCCATTTTGTATGGACTGGACACGCTACAAGTGTTAACTGATGGATTGTCTCTGATTAGCTTACATACTGCAATATAGCCCAGTGTGAATGAATTGTGCGTTTTACGATACAAGCATGAAATTTGGCACAAATGTAGAGCATATAATGACAACAATATTAGGATATAGGGCCATCTCAGTTTTCGCCGTGGAAGGCATTGGCGGCCATTTTCCAAGATGGCCGCCGTAAACATATTTTCTCATATCTTAATAACTGCTTCAAGTAAATCAGTAGTTTTGGTATCTAATATAGGTTTTCGGGAACCATCATTTCAAATATATAACTTTTGACCTTCTCCGACATTCACATCCGACATTTTTAAAGATGGCGGCCGCCAAGATTAATGATCCTATATCTCATGTCCTACGCCACCTAGAACAGTAATTTTGTTGTCAAAATATAGGTATGAGGACAGCCGATTTAAGTATTACTGCCATTAGCATAATTATTTGTTGCCGCTGTCAAGATGCCTTTTGAGTGTTGCCTTCGGAACCCCGTAAGTCTTGGCGATGGCATTTAAGCCTACGTCTCCGTTTTGAAGAGCAGTTAAGGCTCGGTCCAAGTCTTCTTCAGTCCATATGTGCTCATAATGAACAACAGATTTTGTCTAGCATTCTCTCCCTGAGCAGACAAACGGAGGGGGCGGGCGCGATTGTGGGCGTGCGGGAGTAAATAAATGAAGTAGCATCGTGTAGAATGGTCAATCGGAAGTACGATTATATAAGGCTATATTAACATTTAAAACATATATTGAAATAATTTGATATTGATTTTACAACTTTCCTTTACATAAGCGTCGGAATCTATATCGGGCCGCCTGAGATATATATTGATCCACCGGTCCAATATATGTCCCTTCTGCTGGTCCAATATCGGTAACACGACACTTCCGGTTTTCGGATGTAGTTCTCCTGAGTTATTTGGAGTGACACTTTCTGAGCTTAACTGTGATTATAAAAGACCCTCAAACACCCGACAAGCAAATCCCACTGATGCAGGATCAATAGATACAGAGAGGCACACGCTTGAAATTGCGATACAATTACAACAACAGCATGACAAATAAAGAAATTAACACCGTTTTTTTTTGCGCGCGCATTCCTCCACTTTGAATCAGCCAATCGATAACTTGCTTTGCCGCTAATACCCTATTCGGCGCCACTAGTTGCTGTATTGTCGTAAAGCTGTGAAATCGCCGTGGTCCAATATATATACTGGTCCAATATAGATCACTCTCCCCTATAGCATGGCAAGGGAACACCTGTGAGATAATCGAAACCAGGATTTGCGCCGACAAGTTCGTTATCAATGAAGCCCACAGACGTAAAGTACCATATTACACCAACCCGCCATTCATAAATGGTGTGAGAATGCATAACTCAAAATCCTGACATGCTGGGACAAATGTGACTTCAGATTTGGAACCATCATATTGGATATAATCTAAAAATTATCCCACTAGCAAAAGTTGCAATATTGCGAAATAGACGAAATAGACAAAATGGACTAAGTGCAAGAAACCAACGACTAAGTCCTACGTGAAACTTGTACGTTATTACATTATCAGGCGAAAGTTATGAGGTACCACAATAACTAATCCGACAGAAGGCGCTCTGACGCAACTACGGTCTGTGTGCCGTTTTTTACGTATTCTTGACGTATGTAAAATGCGGCTCCGTGTGCGGAAGATTTTTGCAGAACGCTTGTTTAAATCATCCTACAATCAGCTGTTGGATTCGCATGACTCCGAAGCCTCACACATAGCTAAATATGGATGTAGTCTGATATGTCCGTTAATATGAAGGCATAATATGTACATTAATGTACATTTACAGTCGATGAAACGGGACGTTCGATTGAATTCAGTGCCAAAATGGCGTTGTTTTGGCTGTTCTGTTTATCGACCACACATTGGCACGCTGTTCTGTCAGTTGATCACACATACGGTATGCCCACAAAGCTCTCTGATGCCCACATACAAACTGTGGCTGGCTACGCGCCTGTATGGTCAATAGCTAATTGAGGATGATTAATTTTTAAACAAGCGTTCAGCAAAACATGTAAACAAATCCACGTTAGTCGCTGGAGGGCGCTGAGACGCAACTAAGGTCTCAGCGTATAAGCGCCTCTAGCGACTAGCGTGGATTTGTGGAAGCCCATTACATTATCAGGCAAGAGGAGTGTATTACATTATCAGGCGAAAATTATTACATTATCAGACAGCACGTTTATTACATTATCGGGTGATGTTATTACCTTATCAGGCAGTTATTACATTAACAGGCGATTGTTACATTATCGGTTGTAACAGCCTCGGCATTATTGCCAATCAATTTTATTTTTGAAACTGGATGTTTTGTTTACCATTTGAACGTGTTGCAGAAGGAATCCTTCAAACTTTGAACATTGTTTCGAGCTTAATAACTAAACACAGATTTACAGGTAGTAAAACTTCAACATGCATAATTTTATAGTTATAAAGAACGCACTATTAAATTAACAAATATAACTTAAAAGCTGGCGCCCTCGCTTCAATGATAAAGCTAAATACAGATAAGTCACAGTTTCTTATCATTTGCACACAGAAACAACGTTCAAACATTAAGAATGCTTTCCATGCACCTCTACATAGTCAGCATGTTATGCCTGCAGTTTCAACTCGGAATTTAGAAGTATCTTTTGATGATAACTGTAATGCTAGAGAAGATATTTCTCAGATTTATCGAACGTGTTATTATCATATTCGTGATTTTATGGCGTATTCCTCGGTATTATTACTCACCAGACACTTTCTTGTAAGCAGCGACCGTATTTAAGTTAACTGTTAACCCATGTAAAAAAACTATCCAGCATTGATCAACTAGTTTTGATTTACCCTTTGTCCCTAAAGACAATACTAATAATGGTATTTGGGCTTTTTCTGTAGCTGCATCTACTTTTTGGAACGTACTTCCTTCCTGTGTTACATCAGTTGAAAATATTGCTAAATCCCGCCGCATGCCTTTGTAGGGCCTAACCTCGCTTATCCGTCTGGCGTATAGATCTATCAATCTGGTGACAACTGGAAGTGTTTATTGATTCTGAGGTCGGTTAACCCGTTTGTATTGATACGTCTTTGAGTTGGTTTATAAGTGGCCAATAGAAGGTAACTTCTTCTTCTTCTTGATATTATTAAAAGAAGAGCATGAAGACCTTCCGGGGTGGCGTTTGACGTAAGCTTGTTTGAACGCGAGATGACGTAACTGTTTCACATCAAGCGCGGAAAACCCAGCGCGCGTGTCACGGTGTATGGCAGACAGCAGTTCGAACTAACATCCAACGAACACAGTGTGTTTGCTGTTGTCACTGCCTACCCCAGACAATGTTGAGTGCGGCAAAAACATGCAGTCGCTTGTCAACAACCGGTCTTCATACAGACCTGGGGCCGCTCTCAGGAACATTTAAACAAAACATGAAGATTCTGAAACAGATGTATTTTGCAAACCAAGTACGTCATCACCATTTACTGGAGAGCGGCATCACGGATGTGTGTGCAACGGCCTCTGTGGGAAATCGTAAGCTTAGACGATCTTAATTAATTTTACTTACTGTCCGTAGTAATTATATATAGACCCAAATAAGTATTGTAAATATAATCCAATCCTATAGAGATTCTACATGGCAGCTTGGGAACCATCCATATTATAGTACAAGGTATATACGTCACGTCACGCCTAACGGAAGGGGGTATGAGGGTGTGCGTAACGTGATTATGTGGTGAATCTGGACAATCGTTAGGTTGCGATTAAAAGAGAAAATACGTTAGTTCGGTTAACGATTAAATAATTAGACAGAGCTGAAGCTAGAGATAGAGCTAGAACTACAGAGAGAAAGAGGCGGAGGGACATAATATATATATATATATATATATATATATATATATATATATATATATATAGAGAGAGAGAGAGAGAGAGAGAGAGAGAGAGAGATGGAGTGAGTGAGTGAGTGAGAGCGACCGAGCGAGACAGAGAGAGGGTGGAGGAGAGAAAGAGAGAGTTTTTGAAGGAAGTAATGAAGAGGCAGAGGGAGGTGAAATAAACCACTAATCAAGGAAGTTAGTCACACCGACACGCCTGCTGTGTTCGTGGCGGCGGTAGATGTCGTAGTGGACTTAGCCAAAACCTGTTCCCCAGTAAACACAGTTCTCGGTGTAATACGAAACTATGTCCTGTGGTCTGTAGCAGTCTTCTGTGGCGCAGCACAACTGTAAATCAGCACGAAAGAATGGTTTATAAAACAAACATGTAGGCCTACGCAAACCTTAATTGTATTTTACAAGGATGTACCCTAATCAGTAATTACCGTAACTCGTATGTAATGTTTTCAGGTTTCTACAGCAAACTACACAATGACATGCCGTTCCCCCACAAGTCATTCACAGAAGAGCGACGGGACTGTACAAATTTCCCCGACAAGCCAGCCAGCGAGAGCGCGAACAAAAGGAAGTTGTTCACCTACGTGGTGCTAGCAGGTTTGGCGATCTCGTGTGCACGCTGTTGGCCAGTTCTCTTTCGTCGTTGTGTCAACAGGAAAGACGAAACGTTTAATTACACCTAATTCATAGTCTATGTCTAGCAGTAAACAAACATTATTTTGTTGCGAATTGTGGTATTTGTTCACACAAATTTATTTAATACGATCATTGAAATCACAGCCGGTAAATTTATTTATTTATTTTATTAACTTATTTATTATTTAGCCCACAGTGATGTAACATATTGCAGAATAGTGACACTTAATGTACAATTAATTGTATTAATCTATTTGTCATATTCATCTTATTCACTATCTTTTAGTTTAGCACACACAGACGCTACAAATTGCAGGAGAGTGAAATGTCACTGTATGTTCTTGAAGACTTGGAGTAGCCCTATTGGAAGTTATTGGACATACCTGTAATACGCTAGCGTCACTGAGCACTAACTGAAAAAGAAAACAATAACATAACGTATTTTACCGACGGCCCAATGCTTGTCAATTAGTGTTTTAACATTCCGTCATGTTGCTGTTTTTGTCTTCACACGCAGCCGGACTGGTTCCCGCTAATTACGGCATCATGAATCACGTACTACAGTACGCGAGGTGCATGGCTACCGCAGCGGACGTATTAGCTCTGGCGAGGATGGAGATTAAGCTGGATTCCATCCCCGAAGGTACGAACCTGGTGATTAAGTGGAGGAACAAGCCGCTGTTCATTCGCCATCGCACTCCGGAGCAGATCGCCCGCATGGAGGCCGTGAGCATGGACGACCTCCGTGACAAGGAGCCGGACAGTCAACGGGTACAGAGGCCCGAGTGGCTCATCATACTCGGCATCTGTAGTCACCTCGGTAGGCCACTGTTCATGTACTGTACAGGAATATATATATATATATATATATATATATATATATATATATATATATATATAATGTCAAGCTTTACATATGTAAAGCGCCCGAGAGCATTTTATGTTAAGTGTATAAGGGCGCTATATGAATTCCTATAATTTATTGTGTAAGTTCTATCATTAGGCTAACGAAGTGCAAGTGTGGTTGCATATCCCTCACAGGTCCACTCGGGTCATTCCGTGTCAAATCGCTTCATTCGACTACTGACGTCTTAGCCACACATTGGTGGAGGTGTATTAACGAAGGGTATTAACACACACCGAGGGGCAGCCTTGAATTAATTCGAGCTATTTACTTAGGAAGTTACACGTGTTTGAATTTCCGCAAACCATACACATTTGGAATAAACGTAACTAAAATCTGACATAACCTGGTGCCCAGTCCTTTAAGAGTTCAACACGCTTAACACGTGACTCCCATCGAGTCACGCTGTAAAAATAAAGTGCGAAGACTACCCGTGCATGGAACCCCTTAGGAAATTATATAACATTCTATAGAATATATCCTATCAGAAATATTGTATTTTATTTCTACGCAAGATGTTATATAATTAAATATATTTATAATTTTATTTTAACTAGAGCAACGTAGAGTAGACAAAATCGGAATCACGGGATGCGTACGTGGATTCTCTCCACGGAGACCCCAAGGTTCTAACAACTGGGAGGAAAGGAGACCTGATGTTTCCTAACAATACTGCGGACTAAGTCGAATACAGACTGCTGCAACGAAAGTCTACAATCAACTCCTTTATGTCCTGAAATAGAACGGATCCTGCGACCAAAAGAGAAGTGGTTCAGACCTAAATCGTCACAGACTTGCTTAAGTTGCTTTCAGACGTCGAGGAAATAAGAAACTGTCAGATCAGAGAGAAACAGCCGTTGTCTTCACTGAATTAAAAAACCTTTGATTCATTAGCTATTTATTCAATTTTTCATAATTTCACATGCGTATAGAATTCCGGAAAAAAATCGTTTCTAAAAATGCAGATGATGTACGAAAATATCTCTGCAGATGTTCTCAATCTAGAAGGGAAACTACAACATGTGCGATTACTGAAGGAGTTACCAAGAGAACTGCGATTGGCTACACAGACGGATTAGGTCTCTCTCCCCTGGCGTTGAAGTACCAGCCCGGCCGATAGTATGACTTAATATAGCCGAATTGGGCGTTTTATGATAACAAATCGAAATTTGACACAAATATAGAACATATAAAAAAAAAAAAAATTATAGGGCCATCCCAAATTTCGCACCGGCAGGCGTTGGCAGCCATTTTCGAGATGGCCGCCGAAAACTTATTTCCTCGTATTAAAGACCTATGCAAATATGTTACGTTTGACCGTCTCCGACATTCACGTCCGCCATTTTAAAGATGGCGGCTGCCAAAACTAATGTTCCTATATCTCATGAACTATACTTCACATAGAGCGCTAATTGTGTTGTCAAGAGAGAGAGAGAGATATATATATATATATGTGGACATCCGATATAAGCGTTAAATATTTTGTATTTGACCTGCGTCACCTTTGTATCTAGCATTGTATAAAATGACGGCCGTTAAAATGAACTCTGGCCTTACATTTTGCCCTATTATTTCGAATAATTATGATAATTGTGGTAGCACATATTGACATTATGATATTTTAGATCGGTAGGAAGTTTAACAGCTGATCATGTGGCTGCGAGGATGTCACATGACCAAAATACAGGAAACCGCGCTTCGTTTTAAATATGTGTTCTGTTAGATGATATAAATGTCGAGAGTATTAGTAATAGCCCAAATAGAGATCTTCAGAATGTAGTGCAGGTAACCAGTATAATTATAACAGCCTGCTATATGCTATTTCCAGAAAAGTGTACTTGTCATAATATCTGAATGGCCAAAGTATATATTCACAATGTGACGCAGAGGGGCTAGGTTACAAGACTATCACCGACAATATCATGGCTTTCGACAGGGTTGGTTGCTTGCCTAAGAAAATCAACCTGTCCAGGTCAGATGATGGTGAGGGCACTGAGGCACCTTTCCAGAAGAAGAAGATATTGGATATTTTAAGTTCTGGTCAGCTACCGATCTTCACCGTGGACATGTTTGCAAAATAAATCCAATGGAGCTGGCCTGCAAGTCGCGGAGAAGATCAATTTGTGGTGATGTTTAGTGGGCTGCATATCGAGATGGCTGCTCCTAAAGCACTCGGCGACCTTTGGGATAGCAGCGATATTGGTCAGGGGCACTCATACATGCCAGTCTTGCCACACATAGGGCTGCAGATTCGTTTCTGAAGGCATCTCACGTGACACGCACCCGACGTGCTCATCAGATCACAGCTTGTAGCCTGTATCTACTTCAGCAGAAGGCGTACACCGAGTACTGCAATGGTGTGGAAGAGAGGTGCAATAAGATGTCACTGGAAAACTGGTGTATTCAGAGAGCTTAAGCCTGTCGTCTCTTCCTGTTTTGGTCCATTATCGTGCAGTTGGAACTGGAGGTGATGATCTACGTGAGAGCGATATGAGAGGGAGACTTCCTGCTGAAATGGTCGTGCAAGAAGTGCATGGGGTGTTCTTGATTTGTACAATTGCTCCAGGCTGGTATCTGGTGTACAGCATCCAACGAACTTGCAAGAAATGGTATATAGTTATATTTGTCTCTGTTTTTGATTGAGCAATTTAGATACCAAAATGACTGATTTACTTGAGGCAGTTAATGTCTAGTTTTTCTACACCTTTCATCCTTTTATATTTTTATTCATTTACTTATTTACTCTTAATTAGCTCAACCAGCATGTCATTTTAATTATTAATTAATTAATAGTTTACAAATTAACATATATTTGAGTTTTTAATAATTACAATTGACACAACAATTACATTGCTGTAGTCATTTGTTAAAAATTAAGTACTATGTATATTATTATATATTTATTTATTCTGCTACTTTATACACACATATATATGTATGCATATTTTCTTGACTACATTGACATATGATATAGACTACAACAATGCCATCTCTGTTTAATTTTAGTTTCTCTTGTAGTTCTCTACAACACTGATTTAGACAAACGTTCTCATATGTTTTACTTGTACTTTTATTTTATTTATTTCTTAGGATGTTTTAATGTTGTAAACACTACCGAACAGAGTTTGTACTTTGGATTTTAGTGTCTAAATATAGTGTATTATTATTATTATTTATTAAGATATACATTTTTACAGCGATCATCTTGAAAAGGCCGCCAACCCCTTCCAGGGCGATATCTGAGATGGCCCTATGTTCAACTATTGTTGCATTTGTATGTTCAACGTTTGTGTCAAATGTCATGCTTTTATCATAAAATGCTTTTATCATAAAAGTCATACACATATTGGTTGGGCTACACCAGCTATCCAGCCCAGCATCTCTCTGATCTGGTATTTGCTGACGACTTTGCTCGGTTTACTGACCACATGACTTCTCCAACACCGGACTATTACGCGAAATGTGCAAGGTGTCATGGAGTGATCACTTCACCGACCAGGGATCTCCACCGCCGTGCGGCAACGGCGCTTCCGACTGTCAGCACATTTGGGGCGCCATGACGAAATAGCTATCAGAATTCTATGAAAACCCAGGGGGTGTCGGAGTTAAAAACAACCCACTACGACTCAGAGAGACACAAACGGAAGGGACATGCACTGAACTCGACACAGGACCTGTGTTATCAAAACAGCAATGTCAGACAGACACGAATGGAAACAATCATTATGGCACGGCGATAAGTAGAGGACATTGTAAGTAAGCATGCAGAGTGCGCCACTGAGAACGAACTCAGTCACACACGCATGCACACACAACGACGTTGTAGCGTTTACATTTTCCCGGGCGTCAAAAACTATCCGGAACACGTTTCTACGCATGCGCGAACCATTCGTTGTCATTAGTTACCATTAAGTACGCTAACGCATCAGCTGAATCTCATATTAAATATATCTTTAGTCTTATAATGATTATATATCGGCACCTTTCTGGTTCTCATATTAAATACATACATATAGTCTGATATACATATATATATATATATATATATATATATATATATATATATATATATATATATATATATCGACCACTGTGAGTAAAAGGACATATCAAACCTTTCAGAAACGTTATTTGTAGCAAATTAACATGAGACAAACAAGTGTTGAGGCATCTCTTGGTTAGTTGGTAGCAAGGATAAATTACGTGACTACAGTGCGCCATAATCCGTGACAGTGATTTAGACAAACATAATATTTATCATAGTTTAAGCAACTCTTTAAAATAATCATCACAGGAAAGTTAAAGAAAAGCATAACATTTAATGCTTTGTGTTTACTGCAGATTGTTCAGTTTTACATTTATTGCGCATAAGCAGGAATGTCACCCGGAGATTATATAACGCCCGGAAAAATATAAGCGCGACAACGCTCCCGGTGAAATTAGATCCCGCCATTGCACGGGTAAACTAAGCTTAAATAACTACGTGTCAACTTACAACGTCGATACACGAACAATAGTTTGTAGCACTTTTCGTTGTGATCTCGAGTATGCACTATTTGGTCACATTCCGGGTTAATCTAGAAAGCGTTCCGTTCCAGAGTAGAAGTGAGCGACAATGGCGCTACGTAACATTGACGTCACTTCCGCGATTTTTTGTGGCAACGCCGCCGCGCGACACGACCGCTGATCGCAACTGCTACACAACTGTCTATAGCAAGATATTATAGCTGAGGGAATAAACTAGATAACTAAAACCATCCGTTCACCTCTACGGAACATTTTCATTGTGTCATAAACACGTGTCGTTTCTATTAGTGGACCAGCCAAACATTGAAATGTGCTCTAGAATTATTTTCATCGGCATTGTTTGTTAATAGCGGGCATCCATGCTAGATGAGTCACCCATGGTATGCGGAAAATGACTAGGGTGGATGCCACGTTCGATTTTGAATTTAAAGGTCATTTTGAAGGTCACAAAGTCAATTGGGGTCAAAATATCGGTTTTTATTTTCGTGATGATTTGAACTCAATATGAGTAGATCTTTATAAATCCGTAAAGATTTTACGGTTATACCAAGTATTGGCGGAGATATAAGGTGTTAAACTTTGCATTTGTACAGAGATGTATAGGATAATTCAACACCAAAATGTGATTATCTCGAAATGTTGTTTTCTTGTATGTAAAAGTTGTTTGCACATCCATTATTGCAAAGTTATCCTGTTTTTAAAACCAAACATGTATTGTGTGTATGTCAGTATACATAACATCGTTCCTTGGCATGATTTGGAATTAAATCAAACTTGCCAATATGTGGGAAAATTGTTTAAGAAGTGAAGTGACAACCGCAGAATAGAACTCTGCTTCGCAAGTGGCCAACTATGCCATGTTCTATCGATCGGTAGTGTTCAAATTAACACAAACAAATTCTTGCTACGTTGATCGTTCGTACGATAACAAAACCGTGTGCGGTGTTACCATCCATTATTTTGAACATGAAGGTCATTTTTTAAGGTCACAAATTCAACTGGGGTCAAAATGTCGGTTTTTATTTTCGTGATGATTTGAACTCTATGTGAGTAGATCTTTACAAATCAGTAACGATTTTACGGTTATACCAAGTATTGGAGATATAAGGTGGTAAACTTTGCATTTACACAGAGATGTATAGGATAATTCAACACAAAAATGTGATTATCTCGAAATGTTGTTTTCTTGTATGTAAAATTTGTTTCCATACCCATGATTGCAAAAGTTATCCTGTTTTCAAAACCAAACACGTATTGTGTGTATGTCAGTATATATAACATCGTTCCTTGGCATGATTTGGGATTAAATCAAATATGAAGGTCATTTTGAAGGTCATAAAAACAACTTCAGTCAAAATATTGTTTTCCATTATTTGACATCCACTTAACCATCTTTGCACACAACCACATATTTTATGATTTACAGATGTATCGTCTGTGTTATAATGTGCTGATTAAACTATGCCAGATGGGGACCTGTGTATCTTGCGGATATGAAACTGCTTGAAATGACAACACCAGAGGTCTACGCAGAGTTCATGCAGGGGAACGTCGTTGTGAAGAGAACCAAAAGACGATTCAACCAGGTTCCCGCTGATCAGGCAACTGAGTGGATAAACAAAACATGCCAGATGCAGAACGGCATCATAGGCATTACAAGAAATGACCAAACTAGGGACAAGTTTTGTGTCACCTGGGCCGAACGCTCACGAATCTCCAAGGATACGCGATACCTCTTCAACCTGGAAGATGAGGAGGAAGAGACCACTTTCACCCGCAGTGACAGCCTTCCTTCCCAGATGAAACGTGATGCTGATGACATGAAGACGCTTATCACACAGCTTACACGTTTGGGCGTATTCAGAGTAACCACTGCTTTGAGAGAAGAAGAAGATGGAGACATGGATTCGTTAAGTGGCGACAGTCAGTGATCTCCTAAGAGCTGAAGAACGGGGGAAACTGCATGTTATCACCAACCTGAAGCAACGCCTAATTGAGAAAACTGTGGGGTTTCATGATGTGCTTAAGAAGCAACGCTCGAAAACATTTGCCTCTCTGAACAAAGCAACCATGTCTACCAAACATAATGTACAGAAGACTGTCAAAGCCGACAGAAAGCTCCTGAAGCGATTACTCAATGTTGTCACTGCGGGTCGAACAGTTGAAATGGGGAGTATCCTGAAGCATGAGCTGTCCCCAGTCCCACTGTCTCTGGCCAAGCATGGAGGCGACATGAACTCGACACAAAAGTCAGAGCTAATCAATGTCCTGGCGGATGGCATTCCTATACCCTCGGCAATTCCAGAAGCCAACATGAAGACGTGTGCGATGATTGACGGTCATGGCCTGATCCAAGCTCTTGGAAAACCTCATGGGTCTCAGACATTTGGCGACTATGCCGATGTATTCTTGAACAATGTGTGTCAAGTCACTTCAGATGTCACACAACAAGAGTTGATGTAGTATTTGACCACTACACCGGGCAACAATCGATCAAGGCAGTGACAAGGTCAAAGCGAGTGGGGAAGAAAAGGCCAATTCGAAATGTCCCACTTCCACAGGTATGGAGCAACGTTATTGCATCTGATGAGAACAAGGCCAATCTCGCCAGGGTCTTGACCGAGATCATCGTGACAAAGGGTACTGATCTACCACAACAATGTGAGCTTGTAACAGGACGAGGATTCTGTTGTGTTACACATGCGAGGTCAACAAGGAGGAGTGAAGTCAAACTTCAAGGAAGCCATGAAGAGGCGGACACCAGGCTGGTACTCCATTCGTGTGAGGCAGTCAACCAGGGATACAAAAGGGTGTTGGTCATCTGCAGAGATACTGATGTCATGCTGCTTCTAGTTCACTTTATACCAGCATAAACAGCAGAAGTGTGGATGATCTCTGGAACAGCAAAGAAGAGGAAATGCTATCCAATACATGAACTGTCTGAGAGATTTGCAAAACCTCTGAGGGATAACCTGCTGGGCTTCCACGCATTCACAGGTTGTGATACAACGTCAGCGTTTAGTGGACATGGCAAGCGGTCTTGCTGGAAAACATTTTAAAATCAACCGCATCTCGTGCAGGGGATTGGTCGTGATGGAGAACTCGCACCAATTGAACAAGTTGTATGTCACTTGTAAAAAAGGCAAAGGCAAGTTCTTATATAGCGCAGTATCCAGTCCTCAGGACCGTTCAAAGCGCTTTACACTTTACTTCCCTGACACACCTTTATTCAGACACCATCTCGGCTTCTCTGGGAAGCATCCAGCCATATGCTACAATTAATGCGCGAAGGCTGCTCGTACACATATCCACCACTGTCTATAGCCAGGTACTCATTTATTCAGCTGAGTGAACTGGAGCAATGTAGAGTGAAAAAACTTGCCCAAGGTTTTAACACCGCAGCCAGGATTCGAACCCGGGTTCTCGTAGTCGAGAGTCCGAAGCTCTACCCCTGAGCCATTGCGCTCTACAAACGGCACTTTGTATGGCACAACTGAGCAACAAACCGTCGACAATGCCAGACTCCAACTCTTCGGTAAGGGCAAGCTTGGTCTGGAGATGTTACCCCCAACCAGAGACGCCCTGGAACTTCACACCGCACGCGCCAACTATCAAGCAAAGATCTGGCTGCAGGCAGACCAGGAGCATATAGACATCCCTTCTCCCACCGACATCTCTGCATGGATGATGGAGTCAGACTGCTTAAAAGCTGTGTGGAAAAGACTGCCTCCTATTCCAGATGCGTGTCTAGAGCTGGTCACTTGTGGATGCAAGGCTAAGTGCAGAACGGCCCGATGCAGTTGCTTCACAACGAACCTCAGCTGCACGTATGCTTGCGGGTGTGATGGGGTGGACTGCTGCAACCCAGCTGGCCAATAGACATGGGAGGAAGTGAATGTGACACGTTATTGGACATCATAGTGCATATGGGAACATTAGAGTAAAACGACCAAGTGTTCAACACAGTTCTTAATTAAAAACCATGTTTTTGAGAAAAACGTACTTTTGTGTTTCGTTATCCTACACTTTAACATTGTAAAGTGTATGTTTACTTGTCAATTACACTAGTTAGATGCAAGTATGTGAACATAAAAATTATTTCATTGGATAGATATGTTGATTGAGGTCCAAATTAATACAAAAAAATACAAATTTTGACCTTTTTCGTCCTTGAAAATTACCTTCAAATTCAAAATCAAGGGTGGCATCCACCCACACCTTTCCCCACATGCTATGAATGATCTATCTACCATAGTTTCATGCTATTAACAAAAAATGCCGATGACAATTTTATATCACATATTGGCTGGTCCACTATATATTATGCACAAAATGCGATTACTGTACACAGTGCGGCATTACTTCCGTTCTCAGGGTGTGCCCCGATCCCGAACGCGGGCGAGGAGGAAGGCGGCTACTACTGCCCGTGTCACGGGTCGCACTTCGACGCATCAGGACGTATCCGGAAGGGTCCGGCGCCGACAAACATGGAGGTTCCAGAATACTTCTTTTCCGGTGACAACACCGTCGTTGTGGGATAACTAGGCACTTAGAACTATACGTAAGCCGTACACATGTCGACATACTTGTGGTAACAGAGGCAAACTGACATCAACATTTGTAACTAAGAGTGACCGTATTTACATCAAATGTTGTAGCTGAGAGTCTACATGTTGACATCAACACTTGTAGGTGGTGTGCATGTTAACATCAACATGTGTAGAGCTCCGAGAGTCTATATATATATATATATATATATATATATATATATATATATATATATATTGACATCAACATTTGTAGAGCTGAGAGTCTATATATATATATATATATATATATATATATATATAAACATCTATTAACATCAACAATTGTAGAGCTCCGAGAGTTTATATATGTTAACATCAACATGTGTGGAGCTTCGAGAATCTATACATATTAACATCAACATTTGTAGAGCTCCAAGAATCTATATATATATATTAACATCAATATTTGTAGAGCTCCGAGAGTCTATACATATTAACATCACCATGTGTGGAGCACCGAGAGTCTATATATATTAACATCAACATGTGTGGAGCTCCGAGAGTCTATACATGTTAACATCAACACGTGTGGAGCTCTAAGAGTTTACACACTGACATCAACATATTTTATTTCTAATAGGCTACATATTAACATCAGTTTTGTAGCTGGATGACTACACATTGAAAGCCAATATAAACTTATAACTAGGTGCAAACATACTGGCACCAATGTTTGTATCGAAGCTAATTATGTGATAACTACCTAAAAAAACTGCATATGAAACTAAGAAGTACACACAACTTGAGGTGCGTAAAAATGATGACTTAGATTTGTATTATTTAATAAAACATGATACAGTCTAGCATCGTTGTATGTGAATACCTCTGGGTATGATAATATTCCACGTTTTGGATGCAACTATTTGTGAAAGATGTCCTTTTGTTGTGAAAAATGTGATAGTTGCAATTAGCACCTTGTTTAGATGCCATACAGTTAAGATCAAAACGACTGATGACTAACATTACTGGTTGTTTGATGCCGGCCCGAGCACAAACGACACATATGCATACACATGCACACACACACACACACACACACACACACACACACACACACACACACACACACACACACACACACACACACACACACACACACACACACACACACACACACACACACACACACACACACATACACACACTCACTCAAACACGCACACGCACAACACATGCACACACACACACACACACACACACACACACACACACACGCACACACATGCACACACACTCACTCAAACACACACACGCACGCACACAACACACAAACAAACACACACACGCACGCACGCACGCACGCACACACGCACACACACACGTGTGTGTGTGTGTGTGTGTGTGTGTGTTGTGTAAATGCTGTGTGTGTATGTGTGTTGTGTAAATGTTATGGGTGTGTATGTATGTTTGTGTGTGTGTGTGTGTGTGTATGTGTGTGTGCGCGTGCGAGTGTGCGCGTGCGTGCGCGTGCGTGTGTTTGTGTGGTCAGTGTGCGATGTTGTCAGTGTGACATGTGACCAGTTCGAGTTATTCCAACATGACAATATGAAAACATGATTGTTTTCAAAAATGGCACACATTCCTTTTCTTGACACGCCTGGGGTAGCTGAACCACGAATAAACGCCTACATGACTTTCCGAGTTTGTTCTGTGTGTCCATTCTTACTCTATCTTTGTCCGCTCGCAACATTCTTTCACTTAATTGGACGAAATCAATGAAAGTTACACTATTTAGTTCTGTTAAAATACACGATCACTACCATCGATCATTCATTGTCACGTAGCTTTCACTGGTTTGTTTCTGATGTAATTGTAATTGCACTGCATTATGCTTGTGTATTGAATCAAATTCAAATGAACTGCTCTGACGTACCCCGTCCTTGCTGCACGACAGCCAGCTTACGTTGTCCTTGATGCACGACAGCCACCTTACGTCGTCCTTGCTGCACAACAGCCACCTTACATCGTCCTTGCTGCACAACAGCCATCTTACATCGTCCTTGCTGCACAACAGCTACCTTACGTCGTCCTTGCTGCACAACAGCCACCTTGCGTCGTCCTTGCTGCACGACAGCCACCTTACGTTATCCTTGCTGCACGACAGCTACCTTACGTCGTCCTTGCTGCACGACAGCCACCTTACGTTGTCCTTGCTGCACGACAGCCACCTTACGTCGTCCTTGCTGCACGACAGCCACCTTATGACATCCTTGCTGCACGACAGCCACCTTGCGTCGTCCTTGCTGCACGACAGCCACCTTACGTCGTGCTTGCTGCACGACAGCCACCTTACATCGTCCTTGCTGCACGACAGCCCCCTTACATCGTCCTTGCTGCACAACAGCCACCTTACGTCGTCCTTGCTGCACGACAGCCACCTTACGTCGTCCTTGCTGCACGACAGCCACCTTACGTCGTCCTTGCTGCACGACAGCCACCTTACGTCGTCCTTGCTGCACGACAGCCACCTTACGTCGTCCTTGCTGCACGACAGCTACCTTACGTCGTCCTTGCTGCACGACAGCCACCTTACGTTGTCCTTGCTGCACGACAGCCACCTTACGTTGTCCTTGCTGCACGACAGCCACCTTACATTGTCAGTCTCCTACAGATTTAGATATAGTTAGGTACCAACTGTTCCCAGCAGCTTTCCATTCGTAAAATTAAACCTTTCGCTGTAAAGGTAAGTTCTTATACAGCATAGTATCCATACCTCAGGTGTGCTCAAAGTGCTTTACATGTTACGCCCAGGCAGACCTATTCAGTAATACACCAGCTCAACCTTTCTGTGAAACATCTAGCCACGTTCCAAGTAATGCGCGAAGGCTGTGTATAGCCAGGCACTCATCCATACAGCTGAGTGAACCGGATCGGGTGACTGACTGACTGACTGACTGACTGACTGACTGACTGACTGACTGACTGACTTGACGACTGATGTAAGACCACAATAAGGTGTTCGTCCGCCATTATCCGTGTGACAAAAGAGTACCTTATAAAAGCAGCATTATGCAGGTTGTCTGAATTTCTGTGAGCTACCATATATGTAGTGTGGAGTGATTAGAAATGATGTTTTTGTGCAGCGTGGCATCAGAGCTGTCAAATTATGACAGCTGTCAGTCGGTGCATTTCTGCGTATTAATACAGTTGTCATTTTGCTTGGTGATGTAATCAGGGGCAATCCGTGGGTGGTTCAAGCAGAAATAGAGGTGTTTAAGGTTTGAAAGAAGTTTGTGGGAGCCTGAGCTGTGAGAAGTTCATGAATTTTCACAGAACGTCTGTCTATGGAGGGTAAATATGCTGTGAAATTGTCAATAACAGAGCTCGTCAAAAACAGTAGGAAATGAAGGAAACGTTATAATGGTCGCCTATGGAAAATGTAAATGTGGACTCCGACTGGCACTGCAAGCAGAGTTTAATTAAAACCAATAAGAGACCCAGCTGTGGCGCTTATGCGTGACAGCGGCGACTGCAGCGCCCCAAGTGGCGAGGAACCTGGAAAAGTAAACAAACGCACGTGGTAAAATTAGACTGTCACTCGCAGTCGCACTAACCAGATCAGATTCAGAATGCCGATGGGGATTGTTATGCGAAAGCTGTTTTAGTTACTAATTCTCATTCTAAATATATTGAATTGCGTGGTTATAAGCAATACAATTATATTGTGAGTAAAAGTATTCGAGTAGATCTCATGCAGTAAACAAGACAATCAACAAGGTGGCTGTTTATTGTTTACATCCATCTCTCCATGTCCGGTGTTGTCACATTGGAAATTATGTTCTTGTAATATAGTTCATGCACATTCACTAGATGTCGCACAAGAATGGGAAAACAATGTTAGCATTACGATTGCACAAACTGAAATCATGACGTTCTGTTAAAACTCCTCTCATTGATGCGAGTGCGTTACTTTTACTGAAACCATTTCTTCCAAGTTACCATGATAAAAAATACTGTATTGTGTCGAAATAGAACATGTTTATATTATCCATGCTATATATAAAAACTTGATTCTCAGCTCAGAAACTTCAGCATGAAAAGTATTCTGTACACCATTTCCATGTACCAGAAGAATGTGGAAAATGACTGACATTGGCTGCATGCCACATTTGTAAAAGTTAACCATTAAGTTTATGGTCCGATAAAACCAAATATCCAAACCATATATAGTCTTCGCGCATCTGTTTTATAAATGTGCACACCACCAATTTGTTTTGTTAGGATCTATTGCTTTTTCTAACACTTATTTTGGAGCCATCCATACAGATTTGAATTAATGATAAGAGACCTCGGTGTTAATTTGCTGTTGATAGTAGATTCTAACCAAGTAAGGGATAGTAGATTTTAAATGTTTGACTTAAATTGTACTTCACTTTGAAAACTTCCACAAATATGCTAAATTTCCGCACAAAAACAAAATTTTAAGGCATTTATTACATGATTAATTTGTATTTGATTACTTGTTGACACATAGTAGCACCCAAATTTTCGCTCATGCATTTGCTTCAATTGATTTCACAGAACAGTGACTGAATATTAAACCCAAAACACATTTGTTACCTGTCTGGGTCTCTGGGGAATCTAAAAAACTTATATCGCGTCTGTTCTTGCGATTGTTCTTGCATTTATGAGCTGTGCAGTGATGTCCATTGGACTTGTAAAACCAAGCGGCTTTCTCCATCACTGCGGACTGTCACATCCTCGCCGCTTGGCACGCTGCGGTGCTTGGCGCACTATGGAACAGATAGGAAGCTGGGCCTCTTGTTGATTTTTAACTCTTTGCTGCAAGTGCAAGACATGGGGATGGATGCCGTTGGAGGAACAATCTAAATAACTAAGATATTTTATAATCTGCAGGTATTTGAGAATTACAACAAACTCTGCTAACTTCATTATACAGTCCAATACATTCGCCTTTACGAAAAAGTAAATGGTTTGGAATATGGGTGGCAAAGCCAATAATTTAAAATTATATATTTTCAATTATGCAAATACTCTGTTTCCAGAACATAAATCAGACGTGGTTATGTTGCAAAAAGAAAAAACAGATAAGTTGATAAAGCCCAGAACTAGGTTAAACATTGGCAATATATGTTGGTTTTTAGTTTTTTTTGGGCTGAGTAATCTGCCAAGGACGTCCCATTATTCTTCTGCTTTCATTCTTTAATTTGGTTTGGTAGACAGATGTAAGTAAAGGAATGTTCAATACACATGCGCATGTGCGGATGCGCGCCCCGTGCATGCGTGCATGCGCACACGCACGCACGCACGCACACACACACTACAGTTACGTATAAATAGTTTACTAGTTTCCGTGCATGATTTTTCACCTTGCATATGCCTAACTGTTGTACTTGCATGTGGCAGAACAAATTCTTCTAGCTGGATAACTAATTCTGTGCTGTTAGTCAATTATAGTCAACACTCAATAACTCTAATTGGTGCTAATCCGAACTATGGTTCTGTGCAAACAAAGGTGGTGGTCACTGACTGAGCCCAGAATGACACCTGCTGCAAAGTGTAGTCTTCAGTAATTAGCACTGTTGGGTAAAATACATTGAAGTTGGGAACAATGGGTATTTAGAAGGTTGAAAACAATCGGTGTGGTGAAAGGTGAATTGCAGTGTTCAAAGGTAAACAGTTTTGGCAGACAGAAATATCGCTATTGACTATAATTGTTTTACATTTTCGTTGTTTCTGCAGAAACTAGGATAGAATGGTACTTTTGCCGCCCAGTTAGAAAGTATATAGCAGAAGAACACAAACGTATACATTAATGGTATAATGGTAAAAGTAAGTTCGTATATAGCGCAGTAGGCAGTCCTCAGGACGACCTGGTACTCAAGGCACTAACACTACTTCCCTGCCAGACCTGATCAATCAAACGCTATCTCAACTTCTCTGGGAAGCATCCAGCCACACTGCATTTAGTGTGTGAAGGCCGCACATAAAAATATATATGTAAGAAACAAAACAATAATACAACCATTTGTTCTACAATGTTTGCACACTGATGATACTAAAACCACATTGATAGCTGAGAAACAATACGGTAAATTAATGAACTGCAAGACAGGTGCCTACATAGGTGTATAATTTGTATGCCAGCCTCTGTAATATAATAGCATTGTAGAACATTGGCTGGCTATTGCACAGATTGAATAAAGATTGAGCTGGAAATAAAGATTGAGTTGAGAAGCTACAGTTTATAATAAAAAGCAAAACCATAAATATGATCAGTTATGATTAGTATTTAAATGTATGATAACTTAGAAATGGTGTAATCAGCTATGACTAAGTTATTTTTTTAAATCTGCTCTACAGCGTTAATACAATCATATTAACCATAACACCTGTAGACTTAGTCATTTGAGTCAATTATATTGCAGAGTAATATATTACTATTACACCTGTACTTAATTTCCTTCCTATTACTATTACACAATGAATGGAACATATTAATATTCATCTAGTTAAATGTCAAAAATATTAGATATGAGGAATGTTTATTAAATATCGTTATCAATTATAAAATGATATGATCGATATGCAATGTTTCGGTCAATAAGCCCATGCCAGGGGTAATTTTGCACGGAGTGCAATACCTGTTGGATCGAACGAACAACTAAGACCGAGACGTTAGCAGATACCATTGTTATAAACATACAATTTGTTTGATACAGTTATTCAAATTCTCCAAAAGGCAAGCTGATTATTTTGGGAAGATTATGTAACTTCTATCCTGCCCAGGCATTGCATTAATGACTGACAACATATTGCAGAGATAATGTGGAAACAAATTAACAAGTGTTCTGAGAACTAATTCCATCAGACAGATAAATAGCAAAATAAAAACATTCACAACACAGTACAGTGCATGCATTATGGATATATCAAATTTGCAGCAACCAAATTTTGTCAGTTCAATTTGCATGAAATCTGTGCTTTCTCAATTCCCACACTAAACTATCAAATAATGCAGTGAGAGAAATATCAAGTGAGAGTATCTAAATCATTTAAAAATAACTTTACCAATATGGTAATAGCCATTTTATACATACCTTAACAATGTCCATGAACTGCAGTATACTTTTTGAGGAATCCTGGCGTGGAGATAAGTGAATCAGGGTCCATTACACTTACACCATTGTGTTGTACTCGTTATGACTCATAATTCATATTAATAAGTATGTTCATCATCTTCTTTGGGTAATTCAGTACCATCATTATATGCTAATTTTGTGGACGAGTGCTTCTACTGTTAATTTGCTCTGAGGTTCTAGTGGGGCTATAAATATCCAAAAAAAGATAGAACGTTCAACCAGTGAAGTTCAACCCAAATTCAACTGAAGTTCAGTTAAGCTTCAACTATGGATGAGTTGAAAAATTCACATGCAAATATCTCGCGTTCAACTGATGAAGCTCAGTTGAGCTTCAACTATATACAAATATGCGAGTTGAATGCAAGTTGAAAATTTCACATGCAAATGAGCTTGCGTTCAACTGTTGAATCTCAGTTGAGTTTCAACTCGCGTTCAATTCGCATTCAATTTCTGTTGGTTTCCATGACAAATGCATGTGTTGAATGGTGAAGCACGTATCGTCTGTAGGAACATAGGCATGCATACAAGCCCTGGCATTCACAACGCATGACAACAATAAAGATTCCATTCTTTTATTTTTCATTTCTTAATTTTTGTCTTTAAATGTCCGGTAAATCTGCTCATTTTATCCAATCACCACGAAGGTAGGCTTCCCATGAGATGCGTGCGCAGCTTCATTAATCAGTGCGTTGCTAGCTTTGTAAAGAATTAGTCGTGTTTCCAGAGTTTTAAAATCGAACGACATCTGTTTAATTTATAGTATTTTTAAATTCGTTTATATTACAACTGAGTGTATACACTCACGTATAGACTTTACTGTCGAGTACGTTGCTTTGGGCCGGCCTGTTTTACAAATAAAACAGCGCCAACGATGGCCATGCGCCATGTGGATGGCGGAGTGCTCGATGCCAACTTTCGGGACTTTCGTCGAAATCGACAAAGTCCACGAAATCTCGGGGTACAAAGTCACGATCGAATGATAAATCATTGCGTGACACGGTAGGCAAAACTGCCAACACCATCACGGAAAACCGTGAACGTGAAACCGCGCCAATGCCGTCTACGTCGACTGCACCAATGGCGGCCATGAACACGCCATCCGAGGTTGCACAATTACAAGTGACAGTCAGCGCTCTGGCAGAGCAGATGAGCTGGTTTGTGGCCAGACTGGCGGAAGATGAGGTTGCAGACGACGTCGGTGTCATTAACGAAGCCGAAGAACACAATCCTGTCACCACGCCCGAAGGAGACGTCGACTCCGCTTCGCTCGCCTCGACATCGTCCACGCAGCCACCGCCACGACAGACGGAGCCGGTGGACGTCCTGGCAGGGCTGGAGGCGTTTTACGACGCCAGTGAGCAAGTTGCACCAGACGTCGATGGGCAACTAGCGAAAATCGTGGGGAACTTGTGCGGTACGAAACTGTTCGACGACAAGCTAAAGGAGAAGATGGCTGCCTACGTGAGACCGGGGAATTGCGAATCACTCACGTTGACGCGAGTTAATCCAGAAATCTGGGAAAAGTTGTCGCCGGCAACGAGGTCGTCAGACATCAAGTTGCAAAGAGTGCAAAACGTGAATGTGCAAGCCATGGTCGCGATTACGCACGCTACTGATGCTCTCGTCGCAGCGACGAAATCGGAGGAGAACTTCTCCAAAACCAAGATGGCGTCGACCATCACGGCGCTGGTCGACGGCTTGGCGCTGATGGCGAACGCGGCACAGGAGCTAAACCAGCGAAGGCTGTAACAGATGGTTAATTCTAATTACTTATCTATATCCACTATACCCTTCTACTGACCAGAGATGAATTTGATGAGCCACTCTCTAGGTGTGACCACTGTTGCAGTATTTTTGTTTTATTGTGAAATATCAATTTATAGTAGAAACTTAGTAGTCAACTGCAGCACTTGTTTGTGGTTTCATGAAAAAGTATAAGCTAGTGGACATTTATTATTAATGGCATTACTTGTCAATTAACATTCAATATATCAAATAAAACACTTGTCACTTTGTAATAATTATTATATTGTATAACACAGTATATCTATTTTTGGGTAAATGTTCTACAATATTTAACATGTGAGTTTCCAATTATTGTGTTGATGAAAGTTTTCCATTAAACATGGCATACTGACATTTACAGAATGCATAATAATAACATTATTAATAATAATAATAATATTTTTTTATTATTTATAAAGCGCAATATTCAAATATGCTCAAAGCGCTGTACAATAAAATATAAAGCTATTCATTATGTATTAAAACTAATATTAATAATAATAAATACAACTGTAAAATTTACTTTCAGATAAAAAGAAGAAAACAAATTAGAAACGTTAACTTATTCATAATAAAAGTGTTAATTAAATATCATATATAATTAACGACGATGAGTAAAATAAATAAACCAATAAATAAATAAAACTAATAATACGCTATTTACATGCAAAACACATACTAAACGATGGGATATATAAATTTCAAAAAAAAAAAAAGATAAGATAAAATATTTGAAACAAATTTTCTAAAATGTCATTGAATATTTAAAATGTGAGCAGTAATATGTTTTGAAAATGTGCGTTTTCAGTGCCTTTCTGAAAGCCGACAAAGTTCTGCAGCACTTGATGTCAATGGGCAATGCGTTCCATAGGCGAGGTCCCACCACACGAAAAGACCGGTCACCAAAACTGGTCAGCTTCGTACGCGGAATAACGAGCAAATGTTGTTCAGATGAACGCGTGCGTCCTGGACTCTGTCTCTTTAGCAGGTTTGCCAGATACACGGGAGCCCATTCAGACATCGGTACACATGGAGAAGTATTTTATACTCGATGCGGCATTTAACTGGCAGCCAGTGTAGGTCTTTTAGAACTGGCGTTATATGATCACGACGTGGTGTCGGGGCGCACGGGTCCAAATTTTGGAGGTAGTGGACACCTCGTGCTATTTTTGGTTGTCGTGTATTTTATTAAACGTCAAACCCTCCCGAACAATATTCCAGAGGGCAACCTTCTCAAATCAGTGTACCTCACTCCGAAAATTGCGCTTATATCCATGCCCTTAATGGCCCAGTTGTATACATTTCTCTTTCCCCATTTCTACAGTAACTGTATAACAACAAATTTAAGTGTAATATCAAATAATCAGGAATGACGAGAACTATTATTTATGGCAATAGCTTTTTGATACGTTTATTTTTCAAGATGCCAGATACAAAACATTGGACAAAATAACGATAAATCAGTTCGGTTTCCCAGTTGATATCACACAAAAGGAGTTATAGTTACCTTAATATGTAATCGATATACTTATGTAATATATCAAAATGATGTGCATTCAATTAACTACTGAATACTGCAAAGCAATAGTAAAATAGTGCTACGTTATACGTAATCACGAGCCAAACATCTACCCCACCCCATAAGTGTTGCGCAATCGTGACGTGACGCAAATCGGAGTAGATTTCATTGATTGTATAATTTTCGCGTTCCTTAGGGTAATATAGGGGAGAGTTACCGGTACCGTACCGGTTATGGGAATCGTACCACCTGTTTTCCTAGAAAACGGGTGATGGTAGGTGTCCAATTACTGCATAGCGCGCAAGCGCAGTCCAAGGGAAGTAACTCGCTGAAAGAAAAATGGCGACTCAACAAAAAGCAGCGGCAAGGTCAGAATAAATCAATTTTAACACTTGTTGATGTTAATTTCCATGATGTTGTTTAGCGTGACACTGTAGTTAAATACGCAAAGACTAGAAGCAATCCTATATTGTCAGTATTGTCGAATACTGACCTGCCATCCAGCAAAGTTTAGAACAATTATCTTTGCCTTCCCAGGAGCATGGCTTCGTTTAATTTATTACTAGAGAGTTACGCATATCGTACCACTCTTGGTCTTCTGTATGGTACCGGTGGTACGATTCAGATAACCTGTGGTACGATATATATGACATGTGCGTGTGTGTGTGAGTGTGTGTGTGTTTATGTGTGTGTATGTGTGTGCGTCCGTGCGTGCGTGTGTGCGTGCATGTGTGTGTGCGTGTGTGCGTGCGTGCGTATGTCTGTGCCTGTGTCTGGTTACACGTCATGAGCATAGGCCATACTGTAGACACCGGCGCGTCATCAAGTCATAATCATAACCATCATCATTATCTAAACCTGATGAAACTGATTTATTTTATTGATGGTGTTTCAGGAAGAAACCTGCTGCATCTGTGTGGACACCAGATGACATGCGGAAGTGTCTAGCAGCCATTGATGGCGGCACGGGAGTTAATGCTGCATCAAGGCAGTTTGGCATACCCAAACCAACAATTCATCGCCATCGTCTCGGCCTGAACAAATTTGCAACAGATGACAAGAAACTACGAGGCGGCCCTTGCATTTTGCCAAATGAAGTGGAAGAGGAGCTTGTTCGCCATATAAAGGAACTGGACGAATCCTTTTTTGGAATAACAATCACAGACCTTAGAAAGCTAGCCTACCAAGTGGCTTGTGCTCATGGCATCAATAAATTTAGTGAAGCCAAGCAAGCAGCAAACAAAACCTGGTACTACAATTTTATGAGTAGGCACCCTGAACTGTCACTTCGCTCTCCAGAACCGACTTCCGTTGGAAGAGTGAAAGGATTCAACAAGAAAGATGTTGGGGAGTTCTTTGATAAATATTACCAGCTCATCGAAGAACATGGTTTCACTGCAGACAAAATATACAATATGGATGAAACAGGCCATTCGACAGTACAAACACCGTCCAAAGTGATTTCTACAAAAGGAAAGCGACAAGTAGGGGCAGCAACCAGCGCTGAACGCGGAACCAACACAACTGGCGTGTACTGTCATTCAGCAACGGGGCATTTCATACCGCCAATGCTCATCTTCAAGCGAAAACGTCTGGCTGACAGTTTAAAGATTGATGCACCGAACGGAACTGTGTTTGCAGGCACAGAGTCTGGGTGGATAGATACCGATGTGTTCTTGCAATGGTTGCATCACTTCATCAGTTGTGTGAAGTCAAGCCCACAAAGCAAACACTTGCTCCTCTTGGATGGACATACATGTCACAGCAAGAATCTGGAAGCAATCAAACTGGCCAGGCAAAATAATGTCGTGATGCTTTCATTCCCAGCACACACCACACACCGGCTTCAGCCGCTGGATGTGACATTTTTTAAATCGCTGAAGAGTTGGTATAACATTGAGATTGAGCACTATCTTCGATGTAGCCAGGGCAAACCTGTGGGTGTTCATCTGGTGAGTAGTTTGGTAGGTAGATCGTTTGTCAAGGCCGCAACGATGGAAACAGCTGTGAACGGCTTCAGAAAAACTGGCCTATGGCCTCCAAATCGTCACGTCTTCGACGAAGAATTCAGTCGCATGGAGGCAGTTGTGAACAGTGCCTGTCCAGATAGTGAAAGGCCGACTAATTCTGCAGATACAGATATTGGAACCCGGGGTGAGGCCAGGCCAGCAAATCCTGTGCGATATGCTAGTGCAACTTCAACTGCTCTAGCATCAGGACAAGATCCCGAAACCAGGTCAACAAGCCCGGCTACTGCACCAATCAGTTGTGATGTCCCAATCACGACTCCTACAGAGCCAGGTGAATTAAGACCTAGGCCTACCGAGTCACCACCAACACGCCCTGCAGCTCCAGCTTCCAGTAGAAGCAGTGAGTCTACACCTTGCAGACCTTCAGTGTGTGATCCAGCTACACCTTCAACTAACTCAGCTACTGCTACCTGCAGCAGTGGTTTATGTGCAGTACCCACAAAGGGTGATGGACGTTGTTTCTTCCGTGCGATCGTTATTGCTTTGAACCCAGACTTGCAGGCAAGTGAACGAAACCCGGTAACAGGAGAAATACTGGACGAATTGAAAACTATTCAAGAAACTGCTCGTGCTGACAACTTAAGAAGTATGGCTATTTTACACATGTGTCAAAATCTACATATGGAGCCGTGTGCTGCGGAACTGAGTGCCGATATGCCTGAACATCTCCGTTTCCAAACTGTTGCTGAGCGCATCCTTCACATGTCAGACCCCCAGTCCATGGTTGGAGAGCTGGAAATTCAGTCCACAGCAGCTGTATTGAACCGACCCGTGCATGTCATGATTGACGGCAATGACCATGTTTCTAAGTACAATAACTCTGCGCAGTGCGCCAAGGGCCCGCTGGTCGTCAAGTACACACCCCATGCTGATGCCGGCCATTATGAAGCTATGGTGCCCGTTAGAGTAAGTGCCATTTCTCCAATTCCCAAACTAACAGTTACCAAACGCAAAACCCCTGCCTCATCAAAAACACACGTCCTGACAAGCAGTCCATATAAAGATGGACTAGAACAGAAAAGGAAGAAAAACAATAAAACCAGTGACAGAACTGGGAAGGCACACTCTCAGCCACAAAAGAGCTGTAAGGTTCGCAAGCCTACCGCCAGCTGCCGAGGGAAAAAAGGCAAGAAGTGTCGTAGAAATGACTCCAGCAGTAGCGAGGATGATGATCCATTTTGCATTGTTTGTTGTGAACGGTTTACAACCAGCAAAAGCAGGGAAAAGTGGATTGCTTGTGTTGTTTGTCAGCAATGGGCACACGAAAAGTGCACACCAAGTGATGGTTTCACTTACATTTGCCATCATTGTGATGAATGCGATGAATAGACATTTGACCGTAGTTTTTGTCATATTACGTGCTGTGGATTTTGAACTGAAACGGTATTGTTTTTATATGTTATATTTGAGTAAAGCAGGGCATGCCTTTCGTACCTATGAGGTATTGTTATAGTACCAGAGGTACGAATCCAGTGATCTGGTGGTACTAATTAAAGACCCTGTCTCTTGATTCGTACTTTTCGAATGAAAATAAAAACATTGTGTGATAGCTGTTGTGTGTACCATCTGCGAATATTAAACATACTATATGGTAGAACTATACTGGCAATATTCTACGTGCAAATATTAGTGCTCTGGGATGTCATACGTGTGATGCACAGTTGGTTTTGCTTAAGGGGTACTATACCAGTAACTCTCCCCTACACTATTATAGACAGAGTACTGATGCATAATCTACTGCTGGTTATTAATGCGATGTTTGTTAAGACAACACAAAATTATGATAACATTATTCGAAAATAAAAACATCCCAAGGTGGTATTCAATCACATCTTAAAGATTATTCTGAGTCACCTGTGTTACTCTTGTTACAGCCATTGTTTTCAACAAGAGTCCGAACAGGTATTACTCGCCTACATTTGGTATCGTTCCGTTTGCACTTGCAAGCAGCACAACGCGGCACTTGGCATTTAGCGCAAAAACAATTACAAGGGCATTTGCTGGCGACACGTAACTTGTATACCATTGTGAAAGTTCTGGTAAAGGCGGCACCGTCAAAGATACTAGTTCCAAATGTGTGGAACCCGTCTTCCAACCGATATCTAATAATTTCTCCTCCATCTTTAAGTGAGTCTCTTTCAGCACAGCTATCAACCTCAAGCCTTACAGCCTTGACGCATCGATCCATTTGACTCAAACAAAGCTTGCGGTACCTTTGAACATTCATATTCTCCGATGGTTTCCTCAAGATTGACATTTTGCCCAATACCTTTCTGATGAAGAAGGCGTATCAGCATGACAACTTCATTGATCAGCTGCTACGTCTGCTTCTGCAGCACAGTAGGATGCTATTGAGGATGCAGTTCTTAAAATATGCTGTCACGTACCCTTTGGACTTTGAGTTGTCATTCAAATATTTCTGGAACTCAGTTTTGCAAATATTTTCCACAGTTTTCATGATAGTTACAGTGGCTCACTGTTTCGTGGCAATATTTAGTATGTTGCTGGAGTCTACCGTGACGGGATTGATCATGTGCTGTTTTTATGCATGCTTGATTGATCATTTCCTGGTTTCCATCTTCGTGGGATTGTTAGACTGCAGATGGTTCATCACTTCTTTGAAATGGAATGATACCTCAGATGACACAGGCTTTGTGTAATGCTACTTGGTTCGTACTTTAGCATCCAGGGGTATTTATGTAAGCCCACTCGCACTTTCCTTCACATCTATGCTTTATGTCTGCCCATGAGCCATGTCAGAAGTGATACATTTGAATGACTCAGCTTTTTTCGCACATCATATTGACCTTTCGTGAAGTACTGATATACATATGGTGCTGGGTTCTTCAGGTTGTTCATTTCCTTTAGGCACATTGGCAGCGAATAAATGTAGCTGTGGTGACCAGCAGCAACAACAAATGGGAGCATGTTATTATACTAAACCAAATTTTCCCAGTTGCCCATTTTCCCATTGTTCAAATGCACCCGTGCCTCTCGTAGTCATTTGTGTTCAAAACCTTTGTTAGCCGTTCCTTGCTTACACAAACCAGTTTCTATAAGGATTAGACTCCACATAATTTTTCCAACTGCGCCCATAGCGTTTACAGTGAGATGAAACTACACACATGACAATAAGATGCCAATGTCATCATTAGGGGAAGCTTGCTCCCGTAGCCCATATGAAATATCATGCAAAGCCTGATCGGCCGTAACTACTGTGTGTTTCACCCCAAACTTATTGGCCAGCTTTGCTGCATATTCTAAGCGGATCTATTTGAACAGAATAGATCAGTAAACCATATATAAAGCATGTGGCTGGCACTGTTGACGCCAGTGTTGTGTAGAAAGCATTCCAACATTGATAGTGGTTGCTTCCGAGCTCAACTTTCTTTACGGATGACGAACGGCAAAATTGCCATGCCACAATCATCAACTAAAACTATTGATCACATATAGGTTGCAAATATACAGTCCTCATCTTTACAAGTAATCTGGCTTTAAGCGTTTCGCACAAAGAAATGTAGTGTGGCTCAATTTGAGAAGGTACGGCGCCCGACAACAGAAATATTCAATACGTTGTGATGATAACAGTGCGAAATTCTTCGTCCTTGCCGTCACCAAATTGTTATCTTCAACAATCAACATAGCTTATGCAGACGAGAAGTTACCGTTTTGTAGACATTGTCAAATATAGTGATGTCACATACCATATAATTGGTAATCATAAGTGTCCGTTGTGTTTATTTTGTTAGTTTCGTATTTGTTGTCGGTAAAACACCGTAGACACCAAACTAAGTCAAAATGACTGATACGCTGCAAAACATGTCATTCAAACATGATAACATACCTCATGTATTTGAAAACAAGAATACGTTATATTTAATTTACTTATTAGAAGCAACGCATTTATATATTCAAGTTATTCCAGAGATGATGTTAAAATCTAACGTCAAACCAAAATGAGGTGGAGAAGTATACACTGTATGTTGATTCTAGAACAAGTGATGTTCAAATGTATTTTACAATCTTATGGTATAAATCAACCGAGGAATGAATGGGGATACCTTTGATATGTTCACTCATTATATAGCTTGAATATGTAGTAAGGTGACTACGGTACATTTATATGAAATCGACGACAAAACGGAATTTTTTTTCTACTTATTCTTCAATTGTTTGTTTCTCGTTGCCTTAAAAATATATACATTTTTATAATATATTTGTAGTCTGTATTCCTCTCACCATTCCGGATATATTTTGGTACAGAGACTAGCTAATTTAATTAAATAAACCATGAATATTTCATAATTAGCCATTGTGACTTAACAGTCATTCAGACACCTTCAGGCCTGAATTGAAGTTTAATGTTCAAGTGTCGTGTTGTGTTGCTTGGCCAAAGATATCAAATATGGGCGAGTAATACCTGTTTGAATTCTTGTTGAAAAGAATGGCTATGACAAGAGTGACACAGATGACTCAGAACAATGTGTAAGATGTGATTGAGTAACACCTTGATGTGTTGTTTATTTCGAATAATGCGTGTTATCATAATTTTATATTGCCTTAACAAACATTGCATTAATAACCAGCAGTAGGGTATGCATCAGGACTGTCTTTGCTAGTGTATTATTACACTAAGAAACGCGAAATTGATACAATCAATGAAATCCACTCCTATTTGCGTCACGTCACGATTGCGCAACACTTAGGGGGTGGGGTACATGTTCGGCTCGTGATTGCGAATACTATAGCACTATTTTACTACTGCTTTGCACAATCCAGTAGGTAAATGAATGTACATCATTGTGATATATTACATAAATATCTTGATTACATATTAAGGTAATTATAACTCCTGTTGTGTGATGTCAACTGCGAAACCGAACTGATATTTCGATATATTGTCCAATGTTTTGTACCTGGCTTCCTAATAAATTGCCATACATATTAGTTCTCGTCATTCCTGATTATTTGATACTACACTTAAGTTTGTTGTCACACATTTACTGTGAAAATGTGGAAAGAGAAATATATGCAGCGCGGCCATTAAGAGACCACATAAGCCTGAATGTAAATGCAATTTTCGGAGTGAGGTACACTGAATTCAGAGGGTTGCCCTCCGGAATATTATTAAGGAAGGTTTGAAGTTTAGATAACGACAGGGCAACCAAAAATAGCACGAGGTATCCACTTCGACCCCCGTGCGCCCCGACTATGCACGAATAACAGTTGGAGCCTAAAGTTTTCAAAGATAAACTGAAAAAGTAAACAAACAGCGCGTGCACGTAATTAGCCCGATTACACCACATGCCTGAGTTGCATATCACCGCCCCCTATCGATCCTGTAGTCTCCCCATTTTACTAGTTATTCCCATTTTGTGTCAAAACATTACGTCAATCCAAAATGAGGGGTGACGTATATGTTAGTTCAAAAACATGTGATGTGCTGATACATTTTACAATGTCGTGGTATATAACAACAGAGGAATGAATGGGGATCATTTTGATATGTTAACCATATATTTTGAATATATATTAAGAGAACTACGGTAAACGTTACATGATGTCGATGACGAAACGGAAGTGTTTATTTTAACATATTGCTGAATCTGTTGCCTTAAAATGTACATTTCAATAAGATATTTATTGTGTTTATGCTCCTCTGCAATACGAATAGTTTGCATAAAAACTAGCTTTGTAGCCCTATACAAACTATGAGAAAAACAAATTGCAATTGTGACTAAACGGCCATACCGACACCCTGTACGTCTGAATTTAAGTGCGATTTTCGGAGTGAGGTACACTGATTTCAGAAGGTTGCCCTCTGGATTATTGCTAACGGAGGTTTGAAGTTTAGAAAACAAAAGGGCAACCAAAAATAGCACGAGGTGTCCACTTCGACCACCGTGCGCCCCGACTAAAACGTGATAACTCTGGCTGCCATGTTTTGAATACGCTGGAGTTTATTTATCTGGTCCCGAGGTATTCCAATTAGTAGCGCGTTCCCGTAGTCCAGTCTCGATGTAATAAAAGCGTGAACGAGTGCTTTAGTGGCATCTATTGTGAGATATCGCCTGATGTGGCTAATGTTGTGAAGATGCATATATCCTGTTCGGCAAATGGTACTGATGTGACTGGTCATGCTGAGGAAGGAATCGAATACAACGCCAAGGTTGCGAACACTTGTTGAAGGAATTCTTGTCGTGTCACCAACAGTGATGCGAAAGTCCTTGAGTGTCGGCAACCTTTGCTTTGTTCCGAACACAATGACATCCGTCTTGTGGTCATTCAGCTTGAGTGAATTGGTTCGAGACCATTCACCAATTTCCTGGAGGCAGCTACACAAACGATCCATTGTGTTTTGTTGACTATCTCCCCCAGGAGCGAAGGAGATGTACAACTGTGTGTCGTTGGCGTAGAGGTGGTAATCCAGGCCGAATTTCTTGATAATGTCGCCTACTGGTGTAATATATGCTGTAAACAGTAGTGGCCCTAGTACGGAGCCTTGTGGGACACCAAACGTCACATCCTTAGGGGGTGATTTTTCATTACCAATCCGAACAACTTGGTGGCGACCGGACAAGTACGATCGGAACCACTCAAGCGCAGCGCCCGTGACCCCGAATCTGTGAAAGAGTCTGCTCAGAAGAATGGCATGGTCGATGGTATCGAAAGCGGCTGTCAAGTCAAGCATGACCAACACAACGACACAACCACGATCGACTGCACATAGAATGTCATTGTGGACCTTAATCAGCGCCATCTCGGTAGAGTGATCTTGCCGGTATGCGGACTGAAACTGGTCGTGTAAGTCGTTTTCTTGCAAGTAGACAGTCAGCTGTTTTGCAATGACACGCTCGATTACTTTAGAAATAAATGGCAGATTTGATATAGGCCGATAGTTCAGTAGTGACTCCGGATTTAGTCCAGTCTTCTTGAGTAGTGGCGAGATGTAGCTGGTCTTGTATTTTTCCGGCATGACGGACGATTGCAGTGATGTCACAACGATGTGCGACACAATAGGAAGAAGTTCATTGATCGTGTCTTTAACCAGCCCTGTAGGAGCTGGGTCAAGGTTGCATGATTTTGGTGGAGCATCCATGACAATAGTCTTGATTTCGTCTGGTGTTGGTAGGGCGAAGGAAGACAGTTTCGATGTGCAGCAGTTGTTGATATCTACGTGTTTCTCACCATTTGTTACGTCGGAACTGAGAGACAACTCACGACATATGTTGCTGATCTTTTCGGAAAAATGGCTGGAAAACAGACCCGCCATTTCAGCTTCGGACGTGTGCGTAGGGAGTATAGTTCCTACTTTGCGATGAAGCAGGCAATTTACAATTCGATAAAGTTGTTGTTGATTCTTGCCTGTGTCACGGATTTTGCTGGAATAGTAGACACATTTTGTTTTAGTAAGTAATGCATTGACTCTCTTGCACTGGTCAGCGTACAATTGTCTGTTTACCTCTAGTCTGGATTTTCTCCAGGATCTTTCTCTCTGGCGTTTCTTTCGTTTCTCTACCCGCAGATCATCTGTATACCACACTGTATCTTGTCGTAGTCGGATTTGCTTTTCAAGCATAGGCGCGTGTGAATCCACTAAGTTGACAAGCAAATTATCATACTGGTCAACTAGTTCACCCACGTTCAGCGCGGCTAGCTCATTGGAGCGGAACAGTGGAATATCTCGTCGAAAAACCACTGCATCGATAGCGCGTGTTTTCCGATATCTGATTTTCATAAAACCAGTGCGACGTTGAACAACGTTTATGCTAAAATTCACAGCAAAATGGTCGGAAAGGCCCATGTCCGGAATGGTGACCTTTCGCACTAGGTGTTCGTCCGTGCTGCGGGTCATGAGTACATCTAACGTGTGACCTTTCCTGTGAGTCGGCTCGCGAACATGCAACACCATTCCTGTGGCATTCACAGAATTGATCAGTCGCCGTGCATCAGCATTTGTAGTGTTGTCAATATGAATGTTCAAATCTCCCATCATAATAAAAGGACCCGGTTTTATGGTATGCTGATCGATGAACCGGTCCCATTCTTCAAAGAACACAGTCGTTGTTAATCCATTTTTCGCTGATGGCGGCGGACGATAAACGACAACGATTCTCATGGAAGACATGGGTGTTTTCAGCCGGCATTCGATGTGTTCAAACGATCGAAACGCATCGGTATCTTGTTTTTGTAGGACGATTTCAGATTTGTGGATAATAGCGACACCGCCTCCTTTGCCAATAGGACGAGGTGTATGCTTAATGCAGTATCCATTTGGCACGATGTCTTTAATCACATTGGAGTCGCGTGAAGATTTCAACCACGTTTCGGATATCGCCATCATGTCGAGTTGGTTACCCAGGATGTGGTCCGCAATGGCAAGTGTTTTGTTCCTGCACGATTGAGCGTTGACGTAACACACGCGTACACCTTGATCACGGTTGTTGTTGATCTGTTTACACAGCGGTAATGTTATTAAGTTGTGTACATCCCGGCTTCGTTGTGGCAACGTCGGTACTCGTGCGCAGTGAACTATTGTCTCGATCTGTTTTGCGATTTTACGACCGCCACAGTGTTTACGTGTCGTAGAGAAACGCCTGAAGATGCATAGTTGACGAAGAAGAAGATTCACACAGCCGGTCAGGCGAGATCTGGTATCCCTGGTTGCAGATCGGTCAACAGACAACAAATGTGACCTAGAATAACGCACTGTTGATGTCATTGTTGTTTCAAACTCACTGTGTACGTCATTGTTGACACAAATGCGGGCTGCATGTGCGTCATGCGTCACTGCGTACCATTTGCGATTGCACAAGTGCAGGCCGGGGTCCGGTGGTCCAAATAGACCACAACGTTCTGCTTGACGAGTTTGCAGGCCAGCCACTTATCAAACCAGGCATAGACGAAAGTCGATTTAAAATCTAAAAAGTCTGGCACCAGTAGCCGTTTTCAAGTAAAATGTAAATGTCCGGAATAATTACCGTACCTTCATAAACGCACTTGTGAAATATTAAAACGATCAGCGAGTTGAAATACGTCAAAAAGGCTGTACGCTCCACTGAATAGTTTGTGTTACCTGCGAACAGTAATTTTCTTACAACTGCCCATTGACCCTACCACAGGTGTTAAAAACATGTTGTCTTGACTTGTCAGCCAGTCAGACTATGTGAGGCAATGCTTCGCCTTATTTTGGTAATTTTTTACGTGTACACGTGAGTACACATACTACACGTGTATACACGTGACTACTCATGTGTACACGTGACTACGTGCGTGCACACATACTTCACTTGTGTACACGTGAGTGCACGCAAAATTTTCCACATTTCAATTCAACTACAAATACAAAGAAAATTTTCAAATTCAACTACACTGCCATTTTTGATTCAAATATATTGCAATTTTATATAAAATTACAAGCTCAGGTCTCAGCCAGTATAAGCATCAGCAGGGTATAAATAAAATTACCATTCAGATCCATGACCATGGTTTCAATTACAGTTCTAGTATATCGTAGTGGGTGGAATTTTGTTTTGAAATGTATTAGTCAAGGTGCATAGCTTTAAACCCAATCAGAAAACGTTTGTGGTTTCATTTGTGCGTTTGCACGAGTTTTACTGGAATTTATGAATAAAATATTTCATAACGAGATCTTATGCATGATGTAACGGGCGATAACTCGTCGAAATCCTAAAACGTCTTAAAGTTACGCTAGTTGCGTTTCACAAGTGCTCCATAGTTGCACTTCGGCTGCACCATGTATTTAGTAGACGTAACTGACGTCAGTTGAAATATATACGTCTTTCTCCCTAAATTCGTTGATGCTCCCGACACGTCAACGCTCAACTAATTATTTTCAATGTTTCAACTGCATGTCCTATATATTCATCAGAACATATCATTTGCTATATGAACGGCAAAGGCGGCACGGCACCTAAGTTAAAAGGGGTGTCTACAGACACCACATATACAGGGATTCCCACCGCGACCTAATTACGTCAATTCTACGTCGATGGGTTAACACGAATGCAAAATTTCTCTAATGAAAAAGGCTGTAAGCTCCACTGAATAGTCGCTGTTACCTGCGAACAGTAATTTTCTCACAACTAACTGCCCATTGACCTTACCACAGGTGTGAAAAACACGCTGTCTTGCATCTTCAGTCAGTCAGACTATGTGAGGCAATGCTTTGCCTTATTTTGGTAATTTTTTACGTGTACACGTGAGTACACATACTACATGCGTGTACACGTGACTACGCGCGTGCACACATACTTCAATTGTGTACACGTGAGTACATGCAAACTTTTCTACATTTCAATTCAACTACAAAGAAAATTTTCTAATTCAACTACATTGCCATTTTTGATTCAAATATATTGCAATTTGATATAAAATTACAAGCTCAGGTCTCAGCCAGTATAAGCATCAGCAGGGTATAAATAAAATTACCATTCAGATCCATGACCATGGTTTCAATTACAGTTCTAGTATATCGTAGTGGGTGGAATTTTGTTTCGAAATGTATTAGTCTAGGTGCATAGCTTTAAACCCAATCAGAAAAAGTTTGTGATTTCATTTGTGCGTTTGCACGAGTTTTACTTGAATCTATAAATAAAATATTTCATAATGAGATCTTATGCATGATGTAACGGGCGATAACTCGTCGAAATCCTAAAACGTCGTAAAGTTACGCTAGTTGCGTTTCACAAGTGCTCCAAAGTTGCACTTCGGCTGCACCATGTATTTAGTAGACCTAACTTTACATCAGTTGAAATATATACGTCTTTCTCCCTAAGTTCGTTGTTGCTCCCGAAACGTCAACGCTCAACTAATTATTTTCAATGTTTCAACTACATGTCCTATACATTATTCATAGCATGTCATTTGCTATATGAACGGCAAAGGCGGCACGGCACCTAAGTTAAAAAGGGTGTCTTCAGACACCACATATACAGGGATTCCCACCGCGACCTAATTACGTCAATTCTATGTCGATGGGTTAACACGAATGCTAAATTTCTCTAATAAAACAGGCTGTAAGCTCCACTGAATAGTCGCTGTTACCTGCGAACAGTAATTTTCTCACAACTAACTGCCCATTGACCTTACCACAGGTGTGAAAAACATGCTGTCTTCACTCTTCAGCCAGTCAGACTATGTGAGGCAATGCTTTGCCTTATTTTAGTAATGTTTTATGTGTACACGCGAGTACACATACTACACGCGTGTACACATGATTACTCATGTGTACACGTGAGTACACTCGTGCACACATACTTCATGCGTGTACACGTGAGTACACGCAAATTTTTCCACATTTCAATTCAACTACAAATACAAAGAAAATTTTCAAATTCAACTACATTGCCATTTTGGATTCAAACATATTGCAATTTGATATAAAATTACAAGCTCAGGTCTCTGCCAGTATAAACATCAGCAGGGTATAAATAAATTTACCATTCAGATCCATGACCGTGGTTTCAATTAGAGTTCTAGTATATCGTAGTAGGTGGAATTTTGTTTTGAAATGTATTAGTCAAGGTGCATAGCTTTAAACCCAATCAGAAAACGTTTGTGGTTTCATTTGTGCGTTTGCACGAGTTTTATTGGAATTTATGAATAAAATATTTCATAACGAGATCTTATGCATGATGTAACGGGCGATAACTCGTCGAAATCCTAAAACGTCTTAAAGTTACGCTAGTTGCGTTTGACAAATGCTCCATAGTTGCACTTTGGCTGCACCATGTATTTAGTAAACGTAACTTTACATCAGTTGAAATATATACGTTTTTCTCCCTAAGTTCGTTGATGCTCCCGACACGTCAACGCTCAACTAATTATTTTCAATGTTTCAACTACATGTCCTATACATTATTGATAGCGTGTCATATGCTATATGAACGGAAAAGGTGGCAGGGCACCTAAGTTAAAAGGGGTGTCTACAGACACCACATATACAGGGATTCCCACCGCGACCTAATTACGTCAATTCTATGTCGATGGGTTAACACGAATGCTAAATTTCTCTAATGAAACAGGCTGTAAGCTCCACTGAATAGTCGCTGTTACCTGCGAACAGTAATTTTCTCACAACTGCCCATTGACCCTACCACAGGTGTGAAAAACATGCTGTCTTGCATCTTCAGTCAGTCAGACTATGTGAGGCAATGCTTTGCCTTATTTTGGTAATTTGTTACGTGTACAAGTGAGTACACGCGTGATTACTCATGTGTACACGTGAGTACACGCGTGCACACATACTTCACGCGTGTACACTTGAGTACACGCAAACTTTTCCACATTTCAATTCAACTACAAATACAAAGAAAATTTTCAAATTCAACTACATTGCCATTTTGGATTCAAACATATTGCAATTTGATATAAAATTACAAGCTCAGGTCTCTGCCAGTATAGCCATCAGCAGGGAATAAATAAAATTACCATTCAGATCCATGACCGTGGTTTCAATTAGAGTTCTAGTATATCGTAGTGGGTGGAATTTTGTTTTGAAATGTATTAGTCAAGGTGCATAGCTTTAAACCCAATCAGAAAACGTTTGTGGTTTCATTTGTGCGTTTGCACGAGTTTTACTGGAATTTATGAATAAAATATTTCATAACGAGATCTTATGCATGATGTAACGGGCGATAACTCGTCGAAATCCTAAAACGTCGTAAAGTTACACTAGTTGCGTTTCACAAGTGCTCCATAGTTGCACTTCGGCTGCACCATGTATTTAGTAGACCTAACTTTACATCAGTTGAAATTTATACGTCTTTCTCCCTAAGTTCGTTGATGCTCCCGACACGTCAACGCTCAACTAATTATTTATGCAGAGGGAACAACACAAGTCAGGAATTGATTGAATCAGGCCAATTGTCTGACAAATTTATTAACAGTAACAACCACTACGAATTGTACACCAAATTATACAGTGCAATAACATTCAAAAACAAAATACGAACAATATAACGATAAATCAGGAAGCGAAGATAATCAGTACTCATTCAGCAATAAATTGTGAAGGAATGGGGCCGAGGCCGCTACGGCCATCACCTTTATAGTGATCTCTGATGCGCATGCGTGCATCGCATAGCCTTGTAACCAAAACATACTTGTCCTGTACCCTCCACATAAACCGCAGTATGTCCCTATTGCATAGAGACATACATCCATTTATGCAGAGGGAACAACACAAGTCAGGAATTGATTGAATCAGGCCAATTGTCTGACAAATTTATTAACAGTAACAACCACTACGAATTGTACACCAAATTATACAGTGCAATAACATTCAAAAACTAACTTACTATTGGCTACTTAGCCTAATTCACCATAAGTGTGGGGGTCATTCCGCCACCAGGTCACCCAACATTTTGTGACCGACCCCCAACAATATATATATAGTCGTGTATGCAGACGTGTGTCGGAATATTAGCTGTCAACTCCGCCACTGCCAGAGTCTAAAGCGATAAGTCATCATAGGGTTACATTGATGATATACAAATGTGAAACAATTTGTGTAATTATCATAACACACTGTAAATGACACAGGCATAAATACGAATTAAATAAATGAACCCAACCGTAGGTGTCAACTCTGCACCTGTCAGAATCTAGGCGATATGTGATCAGGAGAGGACCTGAAATGCAGTAATCATAACATGTTATTTATATCTCCCAGCCAGTGTCATCGAGCACAATGATCTACAGTAACAAGTTCCAAATTGCTTTGAAATAAAGTGGTTAACTGTGCCTCGCGAGAGCATAAACGCGATTAAAGGGTTATATCCACATACCATAAATGAGTTAGAAGATGGGCTGTCAACTCCGCCACTGCCAGAGTTTAAGCCATATCGCATTATTGGAACTGCATGCCATGACTGTGTTAAAGATAGGCTGTCAACTCCGCCACTGCCAGAGTTTAAGCAATATCTCATTATAGGATCATATCCAAGTGATCTACCCACTATCAGTGTCATTATTACACAATTTAAATATCATAAATATGTTACAAGCTGACAAATCCGCCACTGCCAGAGCTGAAAGCATATCTCATGAACGTGTCATAAGCGTATAGCAATTTAAGAAAAGTGCCATCGATACTCTCTTCATGCAATTCGGATATATTTACGAAAGGCATCTGATGCCCATCTGCCTGCAGCCCTAATTTTAGCATCGGAATCACCCCTTAACGCAGCTGATGTAGCTGCCCCAATACGGAAACTGTGTCCCTTGAAGACCTTAGGGTTAAAACCACTAAAAAGAAGTAAACGTTTTAGGATTGCATCAAACTCGCGACGCAACATGACAGACCCATCGGCATAAGCAAACAGTGGAGCCATCTGTGTACCTCGTGCCACAAGATAATCGCGAAGGAATTCAGCTAGGTATATTTCCGTGTCTGTCATACGCTGTCCATCTATCTGCAAGGACTGTGGGCCCTGTTTAGTGCTGTGTTTAAAATGACGAAAGGAGAGTGTTATCATATCACCATGTAAAGATAAATCTGAGAGCAGAAGACAACCATGTAACATTCTGGTAGAACGGGGAACCATTTCTCCTACCCGTAAGTAGGCCCTAAAAGCAAGGACCATCATGGCCCGCAACATGACACGTTTATAATGGGATGAGACCACATGCGGCAGAGCTGAAATTAACTTAAGTAAGATGGGCAATGTCACTGGAAGTCTAACATCAGCTACTTATCTCAAATTATGCGCACCTGTTAACAGCTTAGCTACAATGAAATTTCTAGATGGGTCAGGGAAACCGTTAATTTTATGAAAATAGGCAATAGCAGATATGTTTGAAATGATGGAAGCAGGTGCATAGTCAGCGTTATGTAAATATGCAATGAAACCCATTATCATAGCAACAGACACTGGCAGTACCGGTATGGTTCCTAGTGCCTGAAGAAATCCTACCAATTTTGCCCAAGCTCGCTCGTAGTGTGCCTTTGAAGACGGAGCCAGAGATGCATGCATCAGAACCTCGACAGTGTCCCTAATGCGGCAGGGGAGACGTGATATGGCACAGTCGCTGGTTCGGAGTTGGCCCATGGCGCCAGCCTCAGAAACTCGGCAATCTGGCAACGGGATAATCGGTCAGCCAAAGTGTTGTCACGACCTGGTATATGACAAGCTGTGAAGTTAATATTGCGACGCAAACATGAAAGAATTAGTAGTCTCAACAATGCCATTACACAAGGCTCCTTGGATGTTTGCTTGTTGATTATCGCAACCAATGCTTCATTATCAGTGTAAAAGCATACACTGCTGTTAGCCCAAGCAGCCCCCCAAGTTTCCACAGCCGCGACAATTGGGTAGAGTTCAAGCACAGTAATATTAAGGGGATTCCATGAAGCTGGCCATGTACCTGAAAACCACTCGGGACCACAAACTGCTCCATAACCTACACCGCCGGAGGCATCAGTGAATAGCTGCAAGTAATCACCAGTGAGAAAATTTGCATCAATAAAGAATGCTTTTCCATTAAACCCAGCCAGAAATTCCTGCCATGTTAATAGGTCCAGTTTTACCTGGCGAGTTATTCTAATGTGAAAATGCGGCTTTGTGACATGTAGAGTGAGATCGATCAAACGTCTTAAGAAACCTCGTCCCGGAATCACAGAACAGCTGAAGCTTAACACACCAATTAGACTTTGAATTTCTCTAAGAGTGGCTTTCTCTCTGTTCAAGAAGGAAAGTATCAGCGATCGACATTGAGCTAACTTGTCCTCAGGTAAGCGTGCTTCCATGCTGACTGTATCTAGAGTGATACCAAGAAACTGCAATGCTGTAGTAGGACCTACTGTCTTGTCAGGGGCCAGTGGGACACCCAGCTGCTCACAAAGTGTCATGAAAGCTTTCATATCATGTAGACATTTAGCATGAGAAGTAGCTAAAAATAGAAAGTCATCAATTATGTGCACTACTTTTGTAACACCAAGCTTGTTCATGGCAATCCATTCCAGTGCTGTACTAAATGCCTCAAAAATAGAACAAGAACTGGAACATCCCATAGGTAGTACGGCATCCATGTAATAAGCGCCCCTCCATTTAAAGCCTAACAATGGTGAATCTTGGGGAGAAATTGGTATAATTCTAAATGCAGCTTCGATGTCAACTTTAGCCATGAAAACTATTGAATCAGCTTCTTTAATGAAAGAAATTGCATGTTGAATAGTTGCATACTGCACGGTTGAAAATTCTTGAGGAATGTAATCATTAACTGATTCACCCTCAGGGTAAGAGAGATTGTGTATTACACGAAATTCCCCTGGCAGTTTCTTTGGTACAACGCCAAGTGGCGATATTCTATAACGCGAAATATCTGGCCGCTCAGTAAATGGGCCCAAAATACGACCCAGTTCTAATTCGTGCTGTAACTTCCTGTCAATAACATTTGGGAATTCAAACGCAGATTTCATATTAATGACGACCTGTTTCTGCACTGGCAGACCATAACACCTGATTGCAAAACCTGAACGGAAACCATTCACTAAATACTGGCTCTTCAGGCCATCATATCCGACTAAGACACCTTTTAGAGCTGTGGGTGACACTGGCGTGGGCATGGCATGACTACGGTTTGGGTAGGACACGTTGGAACGGGGTAGACTTGCGGACCTGGGACTTGGGGCAACGGAAACCGGGGTGGGCACCACCACACCACCTGCAGAGATGTCGGAAGGGGCAGGGACCCCGCATACAACGTCCCTGATTGAAGGCCCAACAGTCTCGACTGGGACGGTTACCCGTGCCCCTGTTGAGAAAGGGAGGACCCGTCTGTGGTGGTACCCGGGGAGATGGCAGCTGAACTGCGTTGAACCACAACTCATAATTGATACAGTCCCATGCCCACCCTTCACTGCGCATCAGCGTCCTAAACGACTCGTCATACCCACGCCAGTTTCCTCCTCGCTCTGAAATGTTCCTGACAACATGCAAGTATTTGAGCATCTTTGGTGCAAGCATGGCATTCCCTGGTTTGACAAGTAACACAGACATGTATATCTGGAAGGCTCGAGACCACTGGCTGAAGGAGCGGATGGACGTTTTCGTCTTAGGCATAATACACACGGCCGGGTTACCACCTTCACCCCCCGGCCGGATGGTGAGACTGTAGTCAGGCTGGTCGAGGGCACTCTCTGGGAGCAGAGCATACAAGTCAACAAACTCCCCTGCCCAGATTCTGTCCCTAGTCTTCTCAGACACATGCGCATGCAGCGCCAAAGTGGGCAGCACTAGACTGGCTACCCTGTTAGGAGCATCGCCAGGCAAGACGCGGATATTGTCCACAATACCTGGCATGGGAGCATCAGCGGGGCCAAGCAGGCCATCCATGGTTGGCCATGGGGGGGCAAGTCCAGGAGTCACAGATGATGACGCAATCGGTGCTGCGCTCTGGTGGCTGGATGAAGCAACAGGTGGCGCACCCTGCTGACTGGTTGAAGCTGTAACAGGCTGCGGAACAAGTGTTTCAATTAGAGTTCGCATTTCGCGCATCTCTCGACGCAAATGTTCGGTGGCATCGAGACGTCGCTCAATGTCGGCTTCCCACCGCCGACGCGCAGTCACAGATGCGGTAGCCGTCGCCAGGCGGGTAGCAGCCACCACTGGCTCAGCTGCGGCGTTGACCGGGCCAGGTACTGCAGGTTGGTCCGACGCATCGGCCTGCGCCCTCATTGCCCTCTGGCGTTGTGAATGCCTAATGGGAGGCATCTGTAACATTATAGTAAAATTTTAATAACAGCTAAGGAAACTCAATCTGTGATACGGCTGCACGTCCGAGTAAAGCTGTGCAATTGAAAAGCTATGCCTTGAATGAACAGGTTTTCATGTGAATTAAAGCTAGACACAGAGCAGTAATCGTAAAGAAGCTGGCTGAGTGGTTGATATAAAAGCAGCAATCCTATACATGTCTCCAAAGTTACACATTTCGGTTAAATTAGTAATTGCATAATGCACCGAGCAGTGATACTGCACATGTCTCCAAAGTTACACATGTCGGTTAAATTAGTAATTGCATAATGCACCGAGCAGTGATACTGCACATGTCTCCAAAGTTACACATGTCGGTTAAATTACTAATTGCATAATGCACCAAGCACTGATACTGCACATGTCTCCAAAGTTACACATGTCGGTTAAATTACTAATTGCATAATGCGCCAAGCATTAATACTGCACATGTCTCCAAAGTTACACATGCCGGGAATTTACTAATTGCATAATACACCAAACAGTAATACTGCACGTCTCCAAAGTTACACATGCCGGGAATTTATTAATTGCATAATGCACTAAGCAGCGATACTGCACATGTCTCCAAAGTTACACATGTCGGGTAATTGAGTAATTGCATAATGCACAAAGCAGCAATACTGTACCTGTTGCCTAGTTACACAACTCGGGTAATGTATGAAGTGCATAAATTTACATAAAAGCAGTAAGAGTGTACATGTCACCACACGTACACGTGACGGTTAACACACAGTACACCCCACAGCAACATGCACTTACCACCGGCCATGACTTCACTGCCGGAGTGACTTGACTGTAGTAAACACAGCACCTTTAATGGTGCGGAACAACTTGTGGTTACCCAGGTCATTAAAATGTACTCCATCAGGCCGAAAGATTTCCCGCTGGATATTCCAGAAACCCTTGTAAGCCCAAAAGGAGATGGGGAAGTCCGTGCACACAGCTTTCAGGAACTCATTAATTTCAGCCACCCTGGCGGACCCCTCGTCATAGCTAATGTGTCGCCAACGTTGACGCCTGACGACCTGGCATACAACAACTCTATTAACGCCCATGCTAATTAGTTCTTTGGCGAGTTCATATAATCGCATACCTACAAGTAACGTCTGCGGAGGTCCTGCGTGGTCTAGGTCATTTCCACCAACACTTAAAACGCAAACGCTAGGGACTTCGACGGCCAACTTACGTTTCAAATCCGTATTGGCGGCGAGGGAAGGAACAGACCCGCCACGGTACCCGTGGAAGCCGATCTGGCAATCCAGGCATTCTAATAAAGAATTAGAAAAGCTTACCTCCGTTGACGCAACAAACCGTCCGAGCCAGAAAACATGTGAATCGCCAACGATCCACACCAATTCCCGACTCGACGCCATACCGTTTACCAACCTCAAACTTCGGTCAAACAAAATGGCGACGTGGCGGCCTTTGTTCTCTCCCTCGTGGTCCGACGGAAAATACTTTAACTAATTACCTTAAATTTAAGACCTAAACCGAACGAAGCAACCAAACAAACGAATCTAGACTAATATAACCACTAAACCAAACGACTTAAAACAAAATACGAACAATATAACGATAAATCAGGAAGCGAAGATAATCAGTACTCATTCAGCAATAAATTGTGAAGGAATGGGGCCGAGGCCGCTACGGCCATCACCTTTATAGTGATCTCTGATGCGCATGCGTGCATCGCATAGCCTTGTAACCAAAACATACTTGTCCTGTACCCTCCACATAAACCGCAGTATGTCCCTATTGCATAGAGACATACATCCATTTTCAATGTTTCAACTGCATGTCCTATACATTATTCATAGCGTGTCATATGCTATATGAACGGCAAAGGCGGCACGGCACCTAAGTTAAAAGGGGTGTCTACAGACACCACATATACAGGGATTCCCACCGCGACCTAATTATGTGAATTCTCCGTCGATGGGTTAACACGAATGCTAAATTTCTCTAATAAAACAGGCTGTAAGCTCCACTGAATAGTCACTGTTAGCTGCGAACAGTAATTTTCTCACAACTAACTGCCCATTGACCTTACCACAGGTGTGAAAAACATGCTGTCTTCACTCTTCAGCCAGTCAGACTATGTGAGGCAATGCTTTGCCTTATTTTGGTAATTTTTTATGTGTACACGTGAGTACACATACTACACGCGTGTACACGTGATTACTCATGTGTACACGTGAGTACACGCGTGCACACATACTTCATGCGTGTACACGTGAGTACACGCAAACTTTTCCACATTTCAATTCAACTACAATTTTTTTTTCCAAATTCATCTACATTGCCGTTTTGGATTCAAATATATTGCAATTTGATATAAAATTACAAGCTCAGGTCTCAGCCAGTATAAGCATCAGCAGGGTATAAATAAAATTACCATTCAGATCCATGACCATGGTTTCAATTACAGTTCTAGTATATCGTAGTAGGTGGAATTTTGTTTTGAAATGGATTAGTCAAGGTGCATAGCTTTAAACCCAATCAGAAAACGTTTGTGGTTTCATTTGTGCGTTTGCACGAGTTTTACTGGAATTTATGAATAAAATATTTCATAACGAGATCTTATGCATGATGTAACGGGCGATAACTCGTCGAAATCCTAAAACGTCTTAAAGTTACGCTAGTTGCGTTTGACAAGTGCTCCATAGTTGCACTTTGGCTGCACCATGTATTTAATAAACGTAACTTTACATCAGTTGAAATATATACGTCTTTCTCCCTAAGTTCGTTGATGCTCCCGACACGTCAACGCTCAACTAATTATTTTCAATGTTTCAACCACATGTCCTATACATTATTCATAGCGTGTCATTTGCTATATGAACGGCAAAGGCGGCACGGCAACTAAGTTAAAAGGTGTGTCTACAGACACCACATATACAGGGATTCCCACCGCGACCTAATTATGTGAATTCTCCGTCGATGGGTTAACACGAATGCTAAATTTCTCTAATGAAAAAGGCTGTACGCTCCACTGAATAGTCGCTGTAATTTTTTATGTGTACACGCGAGTACACATACTACACGCGTGTACACGTGATTACTCATGTGTACACGTGAGTACACGCATGCACACATACTTCACGCGTGTACACGCAAACTTTTCCACATTTCAATTCAACTACACGTGAGTACACATACTACACGCGTGTACATGTGACTACTCATGTGTACACGTGACTACACGCATCCACACACATGACTATACGTGCACACGTGAGTACACACAAGTTTTTCCACCTTTCAATTCAACTACAAATATACAGACAATTTTGAAATTAAAATACATTGCAATTTTTTATTCAAATACAATTCAAATACATTGCAATTTTATATTAAATTATGATTCAGATACATGACTCATGTTTCAATTATAGTTCAAGTATATCATATTGAGTGGTATTTTGTCTCGATATGTATTAGTGACAGTGCACAGCTTTAAACCCAATAAGAAGAATGATTTTATATCCTTCATAATTTTTTTTATTCTTTGGTGCGTTTGTTTGAGTTTTACATGAATTTATGAATAAAATATTTTTATAACATCTTATGGATGACGTACAAGATACAAGATACAAGAAGCTTTATTTAACGTTGGTTACATGATCATTAGGCAACATTAGCTCATCTGAGCTATTTTCCGACAAAACGAGTATAAAGCAACGAGACGACATAAAACCATAACAAGCATACAGAGGATTTAAAATGACAGCAATTATACATATAAAATAGGGTAATGAGTACAAAATAAATATAATAATAATACATGCATGTATAATATATATATACAGGTGTATAATTTTTTTTTTTTGGCTTCATAAAACATGCAAAGTATATTGGGTAAAAAGTAGATTGAAATAATATATAATTTAAGACATTAGCATAAATATAAATGTAGAGATGTATATTGACTAAACTTATTAAAATAATAAATACTTTAAAACATAAAAATAAATAGATCTAAAGAATAAATTTAAGGATTAAAATATTTTACACATATCCATATTGCATATATATACAATGAAAGCTATATTCATAATATTGGCATGGCGACAAACATGTTAGATGTTAACTGTTTACCTGCATATAGAGCAATTGCATGATGGGCCATCCCAGTTCCGGATCAGTCTGCGAAACTCGCCGTAGTTAACTGTTTTCCGCATTTCATTTGGCAGGCTGTTCCAGATCCGGGGCCCATCATGGACAAATGATTTAAGTCCATATTTAGATGTGTTTGCCTTGGGGACAACTGCAGTGTTTTCCTTTCGCATGGCATACTGGGAACATTTTAGAGTGATAAGATTTTGAATAAAACTTGGAGCAATATTATTTACAATTTTGAATACTTCGCATGCCATTTCTTTTATCCGTTTAACGTGGAGGTGTTCGGTGTTAGCGGTCTTTAAAAGATCATGATGCGTCGATGAATAATCATTGTATATAAAGCGAAGTGCTCTCTCCTGAATTTTTTCAAGTTTTTTGGTGCTAGGTTGGCTACAAAAGTGCCAGATCAAAGGACAGTACTTGAAGTTTGATGTTATGAATAATTTAAAAATTGCAAGTTTCCCTTGACGAGTAAGGAGATGACCGAGACGCTTTAAGACCGCTAACTGTCTAGCTGCCTTTTTGCAGATGTTCGCGATATGTGTGTTAAAAGTTAACGAATGATCAATCTCAATGCCGAGAAGGACAACAGAGTTTTCACAGTGAATGGTAGTGTTTTCAAAAGTAAAATTTGTTATGTCCCTTGTTCCCCTCTTGCCGAAGCTAATTGCTTGGAATTTGGATGGGTTAGCCTTCATCTGGTTGATATTGAACCATTGTAATGTAGAAGTACAGTCTTGTTGCAAGGTGTGAATGAGAGTGTCCGAATTTGAATGAGCATAAGACAGGGTGTTATCATCAGCATAATTGTAGAGAGAGGATTTATCCAAAAAGTGAAAAATATCATTAATAAAAACATTGAAAAGAAGAGGCCCAAGAATAGAGCCTTGGGGTACACCTCTGACGATGTCAGCCCACTCACTGTAGTGAGGTCCTAATTTCACTCGCTGTTTCCTGTTGCTGAGATAATTACTAACTAAACTGCATGATTTCTCAGAAAGGCCATAAGCACTGAGTTTACCTAAGAGCAGGCTGTGAGGTAGGCAATCAAAGGCCTTTGTCAAGTCCATGAGAATGGCTGCGACATACTTATGGTTGTCAAGTGCCTTGCGCCAATCCTCTACTAGTCTCAATAGAGTGGACTGACACCCCATGCCTGGCCTGAAAGCACCGAGGAAAGGATTGAACAAATTCTCAAAATGAGTGCTTAATTCGGAGTTGATGGCGTTTTTAAACAGCTTAGAGATGAACGGGAGAATGCTAATCGGTCTGCAGTTTTGCTTGTCTAAAAGATCTTTTTTCTTATACACCGGGATAACTTGTGCTTCTTTAAGTCTGTTTGGGAAGGCTGAGGTCGCAAGTGAGTGGTTTATTAATTTTGCAAGTGGTTCTGAAATTGATTTACTGCAAGATTTTATGATTTTTGCAGGGATGCCATCGACTCCAGTGACTTTTTTGGGGTTAGATTTAGAGATGAAAGTATATATGCTTTCAGAGGTGACGGGACTAAAATCAAAACCAGTAGGAGCAGGGATGTGGGCTGTTATTTTTTGATGCTGGGGTGATTTAATGTCTTCCGGGATAGGTACAGATGATTTGTCTTGGGCAGCATTTACAAAGAACTCATTTAGAGTACTCGCAACAGAGATTTGGTTTGATATGATACTATCGTTTTCTGAGAGTATTATTACAGGGTCTTTTAGGAGTCCTTTGTTTGACAAAAATGGTTTTACGGTGGGCCAGAAGTCTTTTGACTTGGGTCCACTGGCACACCTCTCAGAAAAGTAATGTCTTATTGACTGCCGTTTTAGTTTTGTACAGAGATTTCTTTGCATACGGTAAGCTTCCCAGTTGGCCGGAGTACGCCATGTTTTGTATTTGTTGAAAGACATTGATTTTTTAAAGATTGCTTTGCGAAGTTTGGAGTTCATAAATGGGGTTTGCTTGGTTTTGACTGTTTTCTCTTTGATCGGGGCATGCTCGTTTAAAACATAGGTGAGGAGGACTTCATGAGCCCAGTAGATGTCATTGACGTATTAAGCGAAAACTCGTCGAAAGCATAAAACTAACGAAAAGTTATGCTAGTTGCGTTTCACGAGTCTGCTCCATAGTTGCACTTAGGCTGCACCATGTATTTAGTAGACATAACTTGACGCCAGTTGAAATATTTTTGTCATGCTCCCTAAGTTTGTTGATGCTCACAAGACGCCCACTTTCAACTTATTATTTTTAATGTTTACACTGGATATGCTATACATTCATCATAGCATGTCATTTGCTATATGAACGGCAAAGGCGGCACGGCACCTAAGTTAAAAGGGGTGTCTACAGACACCACATATACAAGGATTCCCACCGCGACCTAATTACGTCAATTCTACGTCGATGGGTTAACACGAATGCTAAATTTCTCTAATGAAACAGGCTGTAGGCTCCACTGAATAGTCGCCGTTACCTGCGAACAGTAATTTTCTCACAACTGCCCATTGACCCTACCACTGTACCACATGTGTGAAAAACATGCTGTCTTGACTCTTCAGTCAGTCAGATTATGTGAGGTAATGCTTTGCCTTATTTTGGTAATTTCTAATACATACATTCTAATAATATTTAGTTGTATTTGCACATAATTTTCAAATATAGATCAAATATCAAAAACATGCCCTTTTGTAATTTCCAATTGAAATCAAATACCAAAAAATTCTATATTCAAATAGAAATTTAAATATAAATATATATTTTGACCCAACACTGCACACAAACTTTTCCACATTTCAATTCAACTAAATATATTTTTCAAATTAAAATACATTGCAATTTTGACTCAAATACAATTCAAATATATTGCAATTTTTTTTTTTATTAATTTACGATTCACATACATAACCAATGTTTCAATTATTGTTCAAGTAGTGCTGGTTCGATATTCGATATATCAAAGTATTGCGATACTTGCAAAAGTTCGATACCAGTATTTAGTGGTATCGCGATACTTCGATATTTTAGTATCGAACGCCCACTGTTCGATACCTTCGATATTTCGATACTCGACATCGAGTCCATTCGACGAAGTCGATGCGAAGGCGCAACATCGTTGTTGATGATGACGTTGTTTACGGGAGCTATCACTACAGCGCTTCGTAGCCTAAATTGACTTAGGCGAGGTTGTTTAAAAAAATAATATAACATAAAATGTTAATTGTTTTCTAAAACTTTATTGTAGAATTAGTCTGTATACTAACTGTTTTCTGTGTGCGATCTTAGCCCAGGCCAGACTTCGGTTAGCCTCGTTACCCAGACCAAAGTTCGTACGTGACGGTCTCGTTTTGTGGCCGTACCGTGCCATCTTTCTCCCTACTTTACTTACGGTTACGCGTACAAAAACACACATCCTATAGTATTTTTATAGAGTGTTTATTGCACGCACTAATATTTAAGAAACTAGTTTAATAATATTATTAATAAAAATAATTAATCGAGCGCGATGCAGTGGCTGTGATTATCCGGGTTCCGTTTGTTGGCGCCACCATTTGCCGTACACAATGCCCACAACCAAGGCGAACGACAAGTCGCAACGTTCATCGCTAATTTGGCAGTTTTTCAACAAAGAGTGTCTACTATGCTAGAGGCGTCTCAACGATAGCGGGGGAAATACATCGAATTTGACGAACATGTCACCAATCAAGAAGCTATCAAAACGTGATGATCAACTTTCATTGTATGGCACGTCGACGTTGCCATTAATTCGACAACGTATTCTATCGAAATATTCGACAATCACAATATTCGCCATCGGTTGCCGAATCTACTAAGTAACTGCGGCCACATCGTCAATAAGTGACATAAACGACGTGACTGATTAACGATGACGATTCGCTTACTGCATCTGCTGCCACTGTGACACTGGCACTGCCACTGGCCAAACAAGTTCACCACTGGCAGAGGCAGAGCCAGAGGTAGAGGAAGAAACTGACCTTTTCTTGAAAACAGTTGCAAAAACATTATGGGGCTTGTTATGTGTACTTGATAATGTGGTAATTTAAGTTTTATATTAAAAAATATTGGTGTGAAATGTGAAGTACAATTGTAATTTTTATTAATATTTTTTTCCTATTATTAATTAGTGTTATTTTAGTGTACTCGTCAATACAGTTTTGATGTTAAACTTAAATCACAATTATCTTTACGATACAAATAAAAAAGAAGAAGTTATAACAGTGAGTGTTCAGCTGTGCTGGCAGTGGCACTATTATAAGTGATAGGTGTTTTTGTATAATAATTATTTGTATGTTACGTTTCAGCTGTATTTATTGAAGGTAACTTTAAGAGACATATTGAACTGAAATTAAGCTGCTATATTATAGTGTATTTACAAACAGCTGGGGTGAAGTACTGTTATTAATTTTAAATAATTCAGTGCAATTTATGAATTTATTTGTCACTAGGTATTTTATTGCAGTTGTCTTTATTGTTTTAAAAGTATATTACAGTTAGCTTTTAGCTTTATAACAGTAATCAATTATATTGAAACTGTTGTTTGTTTACTTACATTTATAAAATGAAAATTGCATATTAATCATTGTTTGCATGACTATAACATTATTACATATTTCCCTACAAGTGATTAATTGTGTGTTTCTGTGACATTAGCCTAAGTGGATAGTACGTGTTTCTTTGGAGATATCTACTGTACTGAATTACACTTAAAGGTAAATTTCGAGTATCGAATAAAAATCTGGTATCGATTGGTATCAAAGAATTCTGGTATCGAACCAGCACTACTTCTGTTGCATACTGTGCTTCTACTGGGAACTGTGTTCTATGTGAATATTAGACTTACAACGTATCGAGTATCGAACAAAATTCAGGTATCGATCGGTATCGAACAAAACCTGGTATCGAACCAGCACTAATTATAGTATCATTGTATTTGTTTCTGGTAACATCTGTACACATGTGTGCATTGCACAAGAACTTTCTATAAAATAATTAGTATAACAACAATAAAACATGCTACAAAATCAATCACATTTAACATGTTAATGTCCAATGACACTAACCATCATAACCCAAGTCAATTGGCAATATTACTTGGGAACACATTTAGTATTTTAATTTAAGCATGTTAAGAGTGTCATCATAAAATATATATAGAATATATTAGAACTTCATGTATGCACATTCTGTTATTGCTGTAGAATGCATGTGACTGTGGTCATAATATACAATATACTTATTTCAATCGTTTGCAAGCAAGTGTTTTGACATACATAATAAGTCACTAGTATCCGATATTTAAAAATTGACATATTAATATATTTCTAAATAATCAAAAACAACGGTTTTTTACCCCCAAAACAATTTGCACCCAAATGTGGATCTCACCCTTAAGAATATGCAGTTTTGCTTTCCAAGTGACAAACAACGAAACAAGTACACATTTGTTTAGTTGGGGGTCAGAATAGTCTTCTGACAGCAGGTAGTAACATCACTGAACCCATAGTTAGATGGGTAAAAAACATTAGGAACCTAATTGTATGATTTTACTTATTTTGGAACAAAAATTTGTCGACAAGTCAACACATTTTTGCTTCAAAGTAAGTAAAATTGAAAAATAAACCATTCTTCGAGCCATGAACAATATATTCAATATTAAGAACTTTACATTAGCCCATATAGCCTGCATTGTTACCTGCAAGGGTTATAAACATCATGATCAAAGTGCAACAGAGGCTTGCTGTTACTAATTGCAGTTAACAGCCTAGTGCAAATTAGACAATAAGATCACAATCTTAGTAGTGTCCTGTGTTTCCCAGCTACAATGAAGACTATCCATACCCAATACCCAATCACTGCCTGGATGAAGCCCCATCATCTCTAGTGCGTTTGCATTTCTTACCAGTTCACAGTTGTGTGCTATGGCATGATGAAGACAATGTGCAACAGAGGTCAGCTTTAAAATGTTGCTAACTTATGTTTAAAAAGAATCTTCAACCATTTTTGGTACTAATGGCTGTTGGAGAATGATTATCAACCAACATCACTAGTATATTGAATCTGAAATAAATAATGTTACTGTGTATAAAAAATAAGACTAAAATAAGAATATAAAGTAGGAAAATAAAACTTTGATAAGGCATGTATTATGCTTTCAATAGTACCGCAGACATCAGCATTGTTCAGTTAGTTGCAGTTTGTGCAGTTAGTGTTTGATAACTGGAAGGTGTCCATAAGCACTTCCCAAAAGTATTTATTAGGAAAATGGCTATATGAAGTTTATTTAGAAAACCTTACACACTGCAATAACCAAAAACGTACATATCTCGGAAAAGACTCACTTGGACAAAACCCCACCCACAAATGAAACTTATGTATAAAACCCAATGTAAAAAAATTATTCTTAACTCTACTGCGCAGACCGTCCAAAACCGCCCAACCCCTCGTACGCGCAGACCGTCCAAAACCGCCCAGTAAAATCACAGTTCGTGGGCCTTTCGTTTACCGCGATCAGATCCCTCTTTTACTTTAACCGGCCAGCTGAAACTGCTGACCTAAGCTCTATGTAGGTCACGGAAACATGTGCTGTCGCCATCTTGTGAAAAATTGTTTTCGTTTGCGAATTAAGTGAGTTTATTTGGAAGGATGTTGAAGTGCGTTCGTCTAGTTGACCTCCGACATCGTGCGGCATTTGGCGGATATTACTGAGATCAATTCTCGACGATTTCGAGTCGGATTTCGATGTTTGCAACGTGAATAATGTCGACAGCGATCACGGAGACCCTGTTAGTGTTATCGTCCATGTACGTGCGACTTTTCGGTGTTGAGATACGAAGAAGATGACCCGTCGGCGGCATGTTCGTTTCGCCGATTTGCAGCCATTTTGTTGATCGGATCACCGTCCGTACTTCGTTTGGTTTATTTAATTTATAGTATTTGATTAATATGCACTATGCTCACATTGCTTCTGATAAGGGAGCATCTACTTGTGAAAGGAGTGTGCTATCTTTCGTTATTCGAGTGTTGATTTTACATACGAAAAGAACATTGCATTCGGCAACATGATCGGTAAACGATAGCCATTTTGTAAATTATGGCATGATTTTTGTCTTCTGACGCGTTGGTTACAAAAGCAATTATAATTTGAAAACTAACCGTCAAAAATTGATAAATGTTTTACTAGGATAAAACTAACATACATGGCTACATTAGTTCCACAGGATCACTGTTATGTGTTCTAATATTTTTTCAATATTTAGCATGATGAAGTTGCTTATTTATTTGTTCATTATAATTGTTGAAGTTTGCTTCAAGATCTGAAATGTAATTGATTGCAACACATAAATTTTAATAACACATTTTATTCACACAATCATTCCATGTACAGTGCAATTAATTTCATATATTTTCGTGCATCGGTTGTCGAGTTATTCGAATTTTAATGCAAGCAACATGCAGGATAATTGACAGATAGTTGCCATCTTAAAATGTTCTGCCCACAGCAGGGTGTAAAATAAGAAGGCGGTCTACCCAGTAGAGTTAAATAAAAAACAAGATATTAGTATAAATTTAGAATAAAGCTGACATTTGTATTTTTGGAAAATACAAGTACGACTTTTTATTGATTATGGCCAAGTAGGTGTCTCTGATTAGACCAAGCAGTACATTCATTGCACTTAACTAACTTAAACTTTTTATTTCCTTGCAAACAGTCATAGTACTTAGGTAGTTGGTTAGTTTGCTTGCGACTGTTGTACGGAACCAAAACATAATCCATAACAAACTTCTTCACAAGTAAAAAGGTGATAATATATTTGAAGTGTGTTGAAATCTGAAAATTGTTGTGGCCTCACTGGCCTGATGTTGAAGATAAAACTACATCAGTTGAACCACAGATGTTTGTATAGGGAGTGGTGTGTACTTCAAACGATGTATATACAGTTCTTTTCTAGACACATGTTTGATTTGGAAAATATTACCATCATAAACCAAAAACTGGCATGAATGCAACACTTGCATATAAAATGTATGTATCGAATTGAAGCAAAATGTTAAATTGTAATAATAAATAAGTAGATCTATACATTTTATAACCTGAACTTAGTCAACAATAAATTAGTAACTAAAATAAAAGAAATAATAATAATAAAAGAAATTAATAAATTCAGAATAACAAGATACTAAAATAATTATGGTTAAGATAAATTCAGTAGATTACAGAAC
>OZ024862.1:20728593-20796093 GCA_964017155.1 Oasisia sp. SBJ-2009
TATGTATGTATGTATGTATCTTGAGCACATCACGGGAGAATTACAAACATCGTACTAAAACATATACATAACACATTCTTTAAGAAACCATTTCTTCATCTGGGTTTCACACTAGGATTGAACCAGCAAACCCCACGCCTGTGGGCATTCGATACCCTGACATTATAGCATGGAAAGGGAACACTTGTGAGATCATCGATACCAGGATTTGGGGCGACAATTTCGTTATCAATGAAGCCCTCAGTTGTATTACACCAACCCGTCATTAATAAATGGAAAGAGAATGTATAACTCAAAATCCTGACCTGCTGGGATAAATATGACTTCCGAATTGGAACCAGCATATTGGATTTAATCTAAATTGATTCCGCTAGCAAAAGTTGTGGTATTGCGAAATAGAAGAAATCCACGAAATCGACTAAGTACAAGAAACCAACATGAAATCCACGAAAACGACTAAGTCCTACGAGAAATGTGTACGTTATTACATTATCAGGCGAAAGTTATTACATTATCAGGTAAGAGGAGTTTATTATATTATCGGTTGAAAAGTATTACATTATCGGTTAGCAAGTTTATTACATTATCGGTTGATGTTATTACATTATAGGGTGGTTATTACATTATCGGTTGATTTTATTACATTATCGGGTAGTTATTACATTACCGGGCGATTATTACATTATCGGTAACACGGGCTCTTAATGTCAGAAAAGGCCATAAATTTTCACATCTGGACAAAAGCATGAAATTTGGCACAGATGACCTCCATGCCATACTATTTCAGAATTTTGATGGAAGCAACCTGAGATTTTGATGCTTCCACAATTTTGTGCAATATTAAAAATGGCTGCCATCGAAAATAAAAAACTTGCTTTTCCATATTTCATGAACAGTTTCACATAAAACATTAACATTAGGCTTAATGTATACATATCCGGGTATTTTAATTTCATCTATGGTATATTTGGACTTAGCCGACAATCACATCCGCCATTTTTAAAGATGGCGGCCGTATTCACTAATGTTGCCGTATCTGATAAAGTATAAAGTATGATACTTAGAGTCGTTAGTTTGGCATCTTTGTATAGCTAAGTGGATAGCGATTTCAAATGTATCAAACATTTCACATCTGGCCTTAAATTTGACCTTCACAACCGCCATTTAATAAAATGGCGGCTGTAAAATCGAATTGTTTATATATCTTTAAAACGATATATTTGGAAGGATGCTATACGGACACTTTTTCAATATATACATATATTGGGGAAGATATTTTAAATATTTTATTACTTCTTGACCTTGACCGACATTCACATCCGCCATATTTAAAGATGGCGGCCGTATTAATTAATGTTGCTATAACTTATCAAATATGGCACCTAGAGTCTTGATTTTGGTATTAATGTATAGGTACCTGGATAGCGATTTCAAATTCGTCAAACATTTTACACCTGACCTTAATGTGACCTTCACAACCGCCATTTAATAAAATGGCGCATGTAAAATCGAATTGCTTACATATTTTTTAAACAATTTATTTGGAGGGATGTTATATGGACAGTTTTGTCAAAATATACGTATGTTGGGGTAGCTATTTTAAATATTTTACAGTTTGACCTTGACCGACATTTACATTCGCCATTTTCCAAGATGGTGGCCCTCAAAGCTAATGTCGTTATATCCTGTGAACTTTACCACCTAGAATTGATAACAAAGCTACATGTACAGCGCAAGTGGTGCTGACTCTGTCATGGGATATGATGTAGGCAATGCATATCACATTATGATAATTATAAAGTTAAAACATAAATACGTTGTTTTAGAAAACATGAAGTTTAATTCAAATCGGTGAAAAGAATATCCTTCAGATCATGACGTAGGGCGTAACATCAGTCACAGATGTCCGTATTTTTAGCATCGCATAGCTTACACTCCATCGTTATTGATGCACTCGCCTTCACAGTTACACAGAATAGTGCACTTGATTCCTGCTCTGGCACATTTGCAGTTTCCTCTGCACGACTTTCCACATCCACAGTGGTGGAGGAGAGCACACGCTTTGCTGGCGTCATCTAGAACAGTCCAGAATGGCACCCAGAGTTTCGTGTTCACGTCTTGCGTCCAACCACACGCTGAAGTATCCGGGACATCTTGGTGTCGCTGCCTTGGTTATCTCCATATGTAACCTGCCTGGTACAGAGCTCGCTTTGCATGTTGAAGCAGCGCTTCCTGCGTGGGGGGATATGGTCGAGCGTCCTAGTACCATGGGTGAAGAGTTGACGTCTCACATCATTCACCCTTGAGCAGCCACTGCTCTTGCTGTACATGACAACAGTCCAGCGTTCAAGGCGTGCCATGTGGATGGAGTCGAGTGTCAAGAGCGTAGGATAATCGGAAAGAGTGAGTAGTGTTTTTATAAAGTCAGGGTATGCCTGCCATGCTGCCCAGGCTGTCTTCTTCCCGATACCAAGGAACGATGATGTCGTATCACACCCCGTGAACGAATGCAATAGTCAACATGACAGCGACTTCTCAGGACCAAGTGTTTGGGTGAATTCATGAACTGGGATGTGTTGGAAGGCTTTTCCAGTTCCAAAGCCTATCCACAACTCCATCACACCCAGGTAGCCAAAATGTCCAACAGCAATGATGACAACATCACTGTCGACTGTGCGGATGAAAGCTTTCGAATGACCTTGTTGTGCGGCGTAAGAAAGATGCAGAAATATCCTGCTATCAGCCTCCTGGTGATTGCATGGCATGATCGTGTCGAAGTCAGCCGCCGTCTGGCTGTCGGAGGTATTCACCAATACATGACCGTCATACGTGACAGCTTTTGAAAGGAACCTAAACAGCTGCACCTTGTTTCTTGAATTTGCTAGAAACTTGTTCCAGTCACGAGGTACAGGTGTAGAGCCTTCGACGATGGTTGTCACGCCGGGGTTGCCTCGTTTTGCCTGAGCCTGGACTTTGAGGTTGTGATCAGGGTAGATGTCCCAAATGATGTCGAGTCGCGGTGTCGAATTTGTGAGAGAGTTGGTAATGAATGGCATGAAGTGACGCACAACATATGGCTGGTAGTTAGTTCCGTAGGTTGAGCGAACTATGTGAACCACAGCTGGGCCATCCAACACCTTCACCGTAACATCATCAGGAGGTGTGAGTTTTGGGATAGTCAGACATTGTAGGACATCAGACTTTGTGCCGGATCTGACCTTTCCCTGGTCAGACAACGATGGTGGCTCTTTCTGGTTTTCATACTTGAAGAAGTTGTCCAAGTCGAAATCTGGCCGGGACTGCAGTGACAGGAAAAGAGTGGACACGAGTGAGATGTCGTTTCCAGTGCAATGACTTTGCTTCTGTTCTTTATATCATCTGTACGTCTTGCGAACGTCTGACGCTCGACCACATCCCCCACACAGGAAGCGCTACTTCAACATGCAAAGCGAGCTCTGTACCAGGCAGGTTACATCTGGAGACAAGCAAGGCAGCGACAACAAGTTGTCCCGGATGCTTCAGCGTGGGGTTGGACGCAAGACGTGAACACGAAACTCTGGGTGCCATTCTGGACTGTTCTAGATGACGCCAGCAAAGCGTGTGCTCTCCTCCACCACTGTGGATGTGGAAAGGCGTGCAGAGGAAACTGCAAATGTGCCAAAGCAGGAATCAAGTGCACAATTCTGTGTAACTGTGAAGGCGGGTGCATTAACAACGATGGAGTGTAAGCTATGCGATGCTACAAATACGGACATCTGTGACTGATGTTACGGCCTACGTCATGATCTGAAGGATATTCTTTTCACCGATTTGAATTAAACTTCATGTTTTCTATGTTTTCATGTTTTCTAAAACAACGTATTTATGTTTTAACTTTATAATTATCATAATGTGATATGCATTGCCTACATCATATTCCATGACAGAGTCAGCACCACCTGCGCTGTACATGTAGCTTTGATATCGATTTTAGGTGGTAAAGTTCACAGGATATAACGACATTAGCTTTGAGGGCCACCATCTTGGAAAATGGCGAATGTAAATGTCGGTCAAGGTCAAAAAGTAAAATATTTAAAATAGCTACCCCAACATACGTATATTTTTACAAAACTGTCCATATAACATCCCTCCAAATAAATTATTTTAAAAAATATGTAAGCAATTCGATTTTACATGCGCCATTTTATTAAATGGCGGTTGTGAAGGTCACATTAAGGTCAGGTGTAAAATGTTTGCCGAATTTGAAATCGCTATCCAGGTACCTATACATTGATACCAAAATCAAGACTCTAGGTGCCATATTTGATCAGATATAGCAACATTAATTAATACGGCCGCCATCTTTAAAAATGGCGGATGTGAATGTCGGTCAAGGTCAAGAAGTAAAATATTTAAAACACATACCCTAAAATATGTATATATTAAAAAGTGTCCGTATAGCATCCCTCCAAATATCTCGTTTTAAAGATATATAAACAATTCGATTTTACAGCCGCCATTTTATTAAATGGCGGTTGTGAAGGTCAAATTAAGGTCAGATGTGAAATGTTTTATAAATTTGAAATCGCTATCCACTTATCTATACACTGATACCAAAATAACGACTCTAAATATCATACTGTATCAGATATAGCAACATTAGTGAATACGGCCGCCATCTTTAAAAATGGCGGATGTGAATGTCGGATCAGTCCAAATATACCATATTTGAAATTATAATACCCGGATATGTATAAATTAAGCCTAATGTTAATATTTTATGTGAAACTGTTCATGAAATATGGAAAAGTTTTTTTTTTTCGATGGCGGCCATTTTGAATATTGCAAAAAATGGTGGAAGCATCAAAATCTCAGGTTGCTTCCATCAAAATTCTGAAATAGTATGGCATGGAGGTCATCTGTGCCAAATTTCATGCTTTTGTCCAGATGTGAAAATGTATTACATTAAGAGCCCTCACTACTTCATATTTTCCCTCCGAGATCACCTTGGAATTTTGCGTCGCCAGCAAACCGCCAAGTACCATCCGATATGTGAAATTTATTATTAGTATCCATAATTTATCAGCCACTACGCCTACGGCAATGAACAATGTAATACGCAAAATCGAGGATAGAAAAACATGTCTCACCCAGCTACTGAATGTAGCGCGAGTGAACTTCGTCTTCACTTGAGCGCCACCTACTGTTCTACGGTGAACTATAAATAGTGTTAGCTTGTTTAGTCCGTTGGCCATTGCACATCATAAGTGTACAGAATTCCCCACATAAAGGACCCTCTACGTAATCACGTATTTTTTTTTATAAACTCTAATCTGCCTACACGGTCGAGATGCATAATAATCATACATGTAACAACTTTTGAAATTTGACAAATAAAAGACTATGCAATACAATTAATTGTGTGATTGTAGTATCATAATGTACTGCAAAAATTACTGGGGAAATTGTGTAATCTGCTTTTTCTAATTTTTGAACATGGATATACAATCATAAGACTTATCTTCGGTATACTCCTTTTTTTAACATAATAATAATATGATGTACTAAAACATCAGAATCGTGTATTGTTGTGATGGGGGGGAAATAAATATTATTATTATTATCAAGACAATACGAGCTATACATGGCAACGAAAAAAGGTAGTACCGAGGTATATTGCGTGATAACCCTTCTCTGTCATCATAACCCCCGGGCTTCATGCTTGATTACTGGCTGGCTGAACCTAATCGATGAACCTAATCGGTTTTCTGGTTTCAGGCCACGTGCTCAGCGGAATGTGGTTAATTCCGCCTGCATGCTGATGATCTTGATCGCGTTAGCCAAAGCCTTTATTACAAGTTTCCCGTTGATCCAGCAGTCACCAGTTTTCTTGGTTCTATTCAGCTGCCTTGTAGCGGCGGTAAGTGCTTTGTTGTGTCAGATCTTCGTTTACGAAGACTAGGTGTTAGTCTGTGGTGTTGCGCAATCGACGTCTGGCTATTTTGGCGTTGATCATTTCCACTAATTTTTAAGAAGTGTTCTCCCCCTCCCCAGTTTCTGGGATTCCATGGAACATCAGATTACATCTTCTAGAGTATTGTTCTAGATTATCTAGATCATTTTGTTCTCTTCCAGCACGGCGATTCTGCGCTCCTTACTCTCAAGCTGTGACGTGACGTCAGGCCCGCGAGTGTCTGTGTTAGTGTGTCCAGTTTGTCAGACAGCGCCTGCGGGTATAATGCCAACTTCAGTTTTCGTACCACCTGGTCGTCGTTAAGTAGCTCTAGACACTTCAGTAGCATCACGCCACTGCCGCAGACATCACTGTCAGTGACACTGGACGTTTTTTGTTTGTTTTAGGCATGTTTTTGCAGCAACTCAACAGCAAAAACCATGATGTAATAATTTAGTATATTTAATTTGTTTGATTTATCAATTAACATTAAACCATACAGTAAACCATGACACAACAAAAGTAAATAAATTAATTATGATATAATCAGGTTTTTCTTTAACCACTATCAAATTGTTTATATATAACTCGTATACGCATCTAGCAGTTATTTGTGACTATTGCTATAATGAATACAGAATAATGAACACGACATCCTGGATTATGGTTATGTATATTTTAACGAATATGTGGGTTCATGGATTTAGAGTAATCTATGGTGTGTTGAGGGGTAGCAGTCCCTCTAGATCGTCGTAATTTTACATCGCTATGTTTTCATTAGAATAACGTTTCCCACATACACGCTTTCCGTTTGAAGCTGACTTCCCTTACCACATCTAAATGTTGCGCGATGGATATTCTTGAGTTCTGAACGTCGCCGCGTACAGGCACCACATGTTCTACCCTCCCCCTTCCGCCGCGCCCCCGTCGTCTTCTGCCGTCGAGATCCGACTACTCAGAAATTTCCAACGTCGCCGCGAAAAAAAATGAGCGCGAAGCTACGACTCAGTCTTCTCAATCGAAGATTTGTCTCCCTTTTCTTAAGGCTATGCCGCCCGTTTTTGCACACGTGCTATTTCATCTGGTCTATCGTTACATGATTGTATCCTTAAAATAGGTCAATTTCGCAAATGTGTGCATAGTTGGTGTATGTTCGAATTCTCTCAAACGAAACGATTTCTCTGTTAGAAATTATTGAAACCATTTAATACCGAAAAAGTTATAAAAATAAACTATAATTCCGGTACACGATAAGGTGGAAGGTAATTCAATTGTTGGCAGTTGTCACTACAATAGGGCCACAACCAGCCGATGAGACGCTTCGCGCACAGAGACATGCAAGACTTCGCGACGGACTACGATCTTCCGAGTGGCGATTCCGATGTTCGTCTTCTGTTTCGGATGCAGATTGTTGATGACGAAGGCGCCAAATCGGAATAGTTCAGTATGTCGGTCGTAGCGAGGCCGACGAACACCATAGCGCCAATTGTTTCCCGCGTCCAGTTGTTTGAAGGCACAATGACGAACATTTCTAGGCAGCCATGTTTTACAAGGGATGGACGAGAAAAAGAGCGAGAGTGTGACAATGTCTTTCGTAGCTGACATGCGACAAGCTGCGCTATATAACGATTGGCGGTGTATCCGAGCAGAATACTTCACCCCGACATTCACGAAAACGGCAGCGTAGTGTACACACACAATGACAGTGACATGTCGTTTAACTTCACCTTGTCGATACTGAGTTTTTTAATACCATATATTGGAATAAATACGCCGCTGTAAGCAAAAAATGATTTAAAATGACACAGAGCCAGCTGGTGTCAGTAACTAAATACATGTGTCGTATCACAATGAATTTCCACTACATTAGATGACCGTAGCAGCGTTTCTTTGATTTACTGCCAAGTTTCCTTAGACGCGGGAAACGTATCGGGCCACAACATATGGCTGCACTCCTGTGACTGACTACGACGAGCGGAAAGGACTAAAGCGACATCAACGTATACATACCCACCTCTGTCTACAGGGAGGTACTCATTTATATACCTGAGTGAACTGTAAATGTAATATTTTGCACATGCGTAAAAGGTTAGTGCTTTGTCAGGAAGTTGATGGTGAGTGTAGTAGTAAAATTAATTTACCAGTTCAGATATAAACTTCCGACTACCCAGTGGAAAATCATTAGATGAATTGCTTGGTTGGCCGCTGCGCGGAGCTTGATCTTAGTCCAGTAAATATTCGTCATGTCGGCACGGGCGACGATCGGTGGGGGACGGGGGGGGGGGGGGACGCGTCCCCCCACTTTTCAGCGTGGGGGGACAGCATAGGAATTGCCCCCCCCCACTTTTCAGTTCATAAAAATTGAGGGGCATGTAGCCTAACTCACCACTCTTCTCTCTTAAAAGCCGCTACATAGAACTAGTAGCTAGACAATAAACTCGCAATATGAAGTTCCGACCACCATTTAGTCTTAGACAATCGACTAGATACATTGCTTGGCTGGCCACAACGCGCAACTTGATCTTACTTGAGTAAATAATCACCATGCCGGTGTAGTGGTTACATTTTGCTGGCGTTATAAAGGTTCTGATTGACGCTTCTGCGCAAGCGCGATAAATGTAAAATTATTAATGTACAGCGAAAGGACAATACATATATGGTATAAATACTACGGGTTGTTCGTTAGGATATACATAACCTCTCTACAAAGTTATTTGTCGCTAGTTAACACGAGGCAAACAAGTTTTGAGGCATGTTTTGATAGCAAGCGTAAATCACGTGACTATTGTGCGCCATAATCCTTGACGGTGATTTAAACAAACGTAAGATGTTATTCTATTGAACGACATTTTAAGCAACTCTTCACAGTGATCATCACAGGAGAATGAATGAACTGCCCGTGGCATTTATACAAAAAATGCTTTGTTGTTTCGCTGCACGTTGGTGATTTTACATTTATCGCGCATGCGCAGAAACGTCAATCGGAAAGTTTATAAGGATCGGAAAAATGTATGTGTTTCACTTTCACCCCTCGCCTGCTTGATGCTTATCGCCTACGACAGAAGCGGCGGATTCCTGCACTTTGTGTAACTTATTCCCATTTAAGTGATGACAAATTTCTTTGCCAAAATGTAGGACTGGGAAATTCCACACAGCATGGGCGTCGATCGGTGAGGGACGAGAGGAACACGTCCCCCACTTTTCAGCCTCAGGGGGACAGCATAGGAAATGTCCCTCCACTTTTTCTGTTGATAAAAACAAATGTACATGCATATAGCGAGACTGACCACTCCCCTCTCTTAAAAACGTTACATCGGTCTAGTAGTAAAATTAATATACGAGTCATCAAGGTAACCATCAAATGTAATAACATCAGTGTCGTTGATGGTCTTCACATGCCTCTGTAGCAAACCATTTTGTCATATATTTAGAATCCAGTGCATAGTCTCAATGCACATGGCTATCGATTGGTGGGGACATATGTCCTCCCACTTTTCAGCCAGAGGGGGACAACATAGGAAATGTTCCCCCCCACCTTTTCAGTTCAGAAAACAATATATGAGCATATAGCGAGACTGATGACTCCACTCTCTTAAGAGTCCCTACATAGGCTTAGTAGTAAAATTACTCAAATATAAACTTTCGACTACCCAGTGAAACATTTCTAGATAAATTGTTTGGTTGGCCGCAACTTGATCGTAGTCCAGTAAATATTCATCATGGCGGGCTCTGTCATTTTGCATCCTTGTGTTGATATATTAATAGGCACTAGCCATCAAACACATTATAGACTATTAATTTTGTTTGACCTGTCACCCGTTGAATTGCAGCCTGGTCACCCTTGTGGATACTTATATCGCCTACGGCGGAACCAGCGGATTCCTGCACCTTTTGTAATTTGATCCCATTTGAGTGTTGAAAAATGTCTTTGCCAAATGATGGGATTGGGAAGTCCTACACAGGCACCCGTGTAACCTCTGCATCTTGTCACCACGGACTTATATACACATAAGTCCTTGTTGTTACTCTGTGAATCAGGCAAGAAGTTATGGGTTCAAAGTCTACCCTCCAAAGTTTCAGTGATTGGGGTCAGCCACGACCCCTCTTCAAATATGATGTAGCCAACATAACTATTTTAAATAGCATAACATGTAGGCCTTTGTTTATTTTAGAATTAGCACCAGACCAACAATGAATTATGTTTTATATTTACTAAAACAGTTATATGTATTTAAGGTCATATATATATTATAATATATATTATATACGTACATACAAAATGCATACATATATGTATATGTAAATTGGTCCCCCGTCCCCCACTTTTAAAACCGGATCGACGCCCCTGCACCGTGACAAACATGATGTAACCTATGTTGAGTTTTGCAAACATTCGGTTATGTTGAGATGTACGTACGCATTAAGCGGTGTGATAACTCACCGTGAATCCTTATCCATTCGTTATACTCAGCGCCATGAAGTCGGAGAAAACACCAGGTCGCATTTTAACACAATAATTCGGGGCAGAAAAAAGCGAACCATTAGATAAATTGAGTTCAAAGAACAACAATTGCAGTTATCTGTGACTATTGCTATAATAATTTACTCTGTACACGACTTCCTGGATCATGGTTATGATATCTTTTAACGAACATGTGGGTTCATGGACTTACACCATATAGTGCCACAGAGGAATCTATGGTGTGTTGAGGGGTAGTAACCCCCCTAGATCGTCGCCATTTTGCCTCGCTATTTTTTTCATTAGAATAACGTTTCGCATATTTCCGCTTTCAGTTTGAAGCTGCCTTCCCCACCACATATAAATTTTGCGCGATGGATGTTCTTGAGTTCTGAAGGTCGCCGCGTACAGGCACCACATGTTCTACCCTCCCCCTTCCGCCGCGCCCCCGTCGTCTTCTGCCGTCGAGATCCGACTACTCAGAAATTTCCAACATCGCCGCGAAAAAATATGAGCTGAAGCTACGGCTCAGTCTTCTCAATCGAAGGTTTGTCTCCCTTTTCATAAGGCTATGCCGCCCGTATTTGCACACGTGCTATTTCATCTGGTCTATCGTTACATGATTGTGTCAAGGATGGACGCGGAGCGCTGGATCATCGTTTCCCAATTCTTTATTTACACATGACAAGACAAGACCCTGTAACAATAACACAGGTGTTACCACATATATAAATATATACTCATACACAATACAACACAGGGATACCTTTACCCTCAATCAAAGTAAACATCTTTAAACTGATGTCAATATACATTAAAATTAAGTACATGAACCGTAAGTTAAAACACTGTCCAACAGCCCAATACACAACCAGCATATTCCAAGACATGTACAATGTACCCAGTTAGTACTGGCAACTATTATAGGTAACTAAAATTATATTATAACAACTGAACCCATCCGATGTGGTAATGGCGTGACATGTTTATGATAATATTCATAAACCAAGACAAATACATACACACACATTTGGCAACTATAATACAGTGAGCTGTATAGAAATACCAAACTCCATCACTTATGTGGTACCTGTCCACAGCCTGACGTCAGTGCTAACCTCCAGCGACCATCTGGGTGACTACTTCTGCTCTCACTCGTTGGCTCAATGCCGCCCTCTAGCGAGTATCCTGGTACGAGAATTAGGGTTATTACGCAAAGGACAATATTCAACAAACTTCTTACTTTCTGAAATATCTTCAATAATCGACACCACAACAGTGCTACTGTGACGCTATTAGCTTATACCATAGGATACATACAAACGACGACATATTATTCCTATGAATAACCGAGAATACAGGTGGATAATTAAACCATTAAATTTCACCACCACGAGGGAAACCAATTTGCAACTGATACAAGTTTATAATTATTGGCAAGTTCCTATCATAAATTGTCACTGATCGCTAGCTCCACAACATCATCCTGACTAAGCGAGTGTCAACACGTGACAATAAAACAGTTACTCACAATCTTTCAAGATAATTCATCACATCTCGACTTCGATCGTTGGTCGCAAGTCTCGAGTCCCGCGCCTTCCTCCCACGCAACTCCCAAATCCCACTCAACCAACTGCAGTGCCACCTATTGTGACTGCTAATTACTAGTCGTTAATCGCCAGGTGGCGTTAAGGAAATAATTAATCGTTAATTGTAATCGTTGTCATGGCCTGTCCATGACAATTGTATCCTTAAAATAGATCAATTTCGCAAATGAGTGCATAATTGGTGTGTGTTCGAATTCTCTCAGACGAGACGATTGCTCTGTTAGAAATTATTGAAACCATTTAATACCGAAAGTTATGAAAATAAACTATAATTACGGTACACGATAAGGTGGTAGGTAATTAAATTGTTGGCAGTTGTCACTACAATCGGGCCACAACCAGCCGATGAGACGCTTCGTGCACAGAGACATGCAATACTTCGCGACGGACTACGATCTTCCGAGTGGCGATTCCGATGTTCATCTTGTGTTTGGGAGCAGATTGTTGATGACGAAGGCGCCAAATCGGAATAGTTCAGTATGTCGGTCGTAGCGAAGCTGACGAACACCATAGCGCGAATCGTTTCCCGCGTCCAGTTGTTTGAAGGCACAATGACGAACACTTCTAAGCAGCCATGTTTTACAAGGGATGGACGAGAAAAAGAGCGAGAGTGTGGCAATGTCTTTCGTAGCTGACATGCGACAAGCTGCGCTAACGATTGGCGGTGTATCAGAGCGGAATACTTCACCCCGACATATCACGAAAACGGCAGCGTAGTGTACACACATGATGACAGTGACATGTCGTTTAACTTCACCTTGTCGATACTGAGTTTTTTAATACCATATATTGGAATACATAAGTCGCTGTAAGCAAAAATGACTGAAAATGACACAGTGCAAGCTGGTGTCAGTAACGAAATACATGTGTCGTATAACAAAGAATTTCCCCTACATTAGACGACCGTAGCAGCGTTTCTTTGATTTACTGCCAAGTTTCCCTAGACGCGGGAAACGTATCGGGCCACATGGCTGCACTCCTGTGACTAGCCTCGGTTACCCAGACTCCGTGAGGTGGCAGCACTTTTAAGCCCCTCAACTCCTTCTCGGCGTAGTTCCGCAGCCGACCGACAGTCGGTTAAGCGAGACTATCCTGTGACTGACTACGACAAGCGGAAAGGACTAAAGCGACATCAATGTATACATATCCACCTCTGTCTATAGGGAGGTACTCATTTATATAGCTGAGTGAACTGTAAATGTAATATTTTGCACATGCGTAAAAGGTTAGTGCTTTGTCAGGAAGCTGATGGTGAGTGTTCCAAACGTCTACCTTCAGCGGTAAAAGGCTAGTGTTTCTAACAACACAAATACACACAAAAACACACGATCGCACACGTGAACGCACGCCCACAGGAAGTGTAAGATTTGGCACATGCGTAAAAGGTCAGTGCTTTGCCGGGAAGTTGCGCATTGCGCAACTGCGGATTCTCTTAATTAGTGGTCACGTGATTGCGGTTTGCGCCCAGCAACGAGACAACGAGTAGGACTTCTGATGCGTACGAAAGCGAAGTGGATCCGAGGCAGGTTATTTTGTTAACGTTTTCGTCGTTTTCTTTCTCGTTGCTTCTATCTGCTAGTTATTGATGACCTAACTATTAAATCGCTTCAACGTTGTTGTAGTTAACGGCAGCGATGACATCGATATTTGGAGTAGATCCTACAAGCTCTATAACGCATGCGACACAGCCATGGGATTGGAACTCGAAGAGGCTTTCTTGGCGAACGTCGGTCGCAAGGGAAGAGACGTCGGGTTCGATTCAAGTTTATTTCATGAAGCGGAAGCGAAGCTTACGTTACAATGACTTTATTCACATTTGTCGGACGTTACGGGGTGTAGATCGGTGTAATTTATTTTCGGTAACCATGGTCGGGAGGAGAGTAAACTCCTTTCGCTGTTGAAGCACTGGGAAACCAGACTTCCTCCTCCCCGAAAGGGGTTGGACGTTCGCCGGCTTGCAGATTCCTTCCATGGGTTACCCGCCGTCTTCAACTGTCGGTCATTTTAAGAAGATATTTTCCATATCTAATCTAAATGACTGGTTGATTGCTGACGGTGTCTTTTACGTCATTCGATGTATCATTTTGTTAATTATGTAATAAAACTGAAAACAAAATCAAATAGTGTACCTATTTTGTATTGATTCAATGCGTTGTTCAGTCGCACGAAGCGTGTGTAGACCTCCAGATGATAGACATTAGCGAAATGGTGACTCCACAAGTATACCGTGACAAACATGATGTAACCTATGTTGAGTTTTGCAAATATTCGGCTATGTTGAGATGTATGTACGCATTAAGCGGTGTGATAGCTCACCGTGAATCCTTATCCATTCGTTATACTCAGCACCATGAAGTCGGAGAAAACACCAGGTCGAGCTGTAACACAATAATTCGCGGCAGGAATCCGCGAAGCATTGGGTAAATTGAGTTAAAAGAACAACGATTGCAGTTATCTATGACTATTGGTATAATGACTTACTCTGTACACGACTTTCTGGATCATGGTTATGATATCTTTTAACGAATATGTAGGTTCATGGACTTACACCATATTGCCACAGAGGAATCTATCTTGTGTTGAGGGGTAGTAACCCCCTAGATCGTCACCATTTTGCCTCGCTATGTTTTCATTAGAATACCGTTTCGCATATATATACGCTTTCAGTTTTAAGCTGACTTCCCTTACCACATCTAAATGTTGAGCGATGGATATTCTTGAGTTCTGAACGTCGCCGCGTACAGGCACCACATGTTCTACCCTCCCCCTTCCGCCGCGCCCCCGTCGTCTTCTGCCGTCGAGATCCGACTACCGAGAAATTTCCAACGTCGCCGCTAAAAATATCAACACGTCCCATCCCAATATCGTGTTGAGCTGAAGCTACGGCTCAGTCTTCTCAATCGAAGGTTTGTCTCCCTGTTCATAAGGTTATGCCGCCCGTATTTGCACACGTGCTATTTCATCTGGTCTATAATTACATGATTGCATCCTTAAAATAGACCAATAATTTATTACGCAAATGTGTGCATAGTTGGTGTGTGTTCGAATTCTCTCAGACGAGACGATTGCTGTTAGAAATTATTGAAACCATTTAATACCGAAACAGTTATGAAAATAAACTATACGGATTACGGTACACGATAAGGTGGTAGGTAATTCAATTGTTGGCAGTTGTCACTACAATCGGGCCACAACCAGCCGATGAGACGGTTCGCGCACAGAGACATGCAAGACTTCGCGACGGACTACGATCTTCCGAGTGGCGATGCCGATGTTCGTCTTCTGTTTCGGATGCAGATTGTTGATGACGAAGGCGCCAAATCGGAATAGCTGAGTGTGTCGGTCGTAGCGAAGCCGAAGAACACCAGGCACAAGCGCCAATTGTTTCCCGCGTCCAGTTGTTTGAAGGCACAACGACGAACACTTCTAGGCAGCCATGTTTTTACAAGGGATGGACGAGAAAAAGAGCGAGAGTGTGGCAATGTCCTTCGTAGCTGACTTGCGACAAGCTGCGCTAACGATTGGCGGTGTATCATAGCGGAATTGCTTCACCCCAATAGATGACGAAAACGACAGCGTAGTGTACACACGCGATGACAGTGACATGTCGTTTAACTTCACCTTGTCGATACTGAGTTTTTTTAATGCCATATATTGGATCAAACAAGTCACTGTAAGCCAAAAATGATTGAAAATGGCATAGAGCCAGCTGGTTTCATTAACGAAATGCAGGTGTGGTAACACGTACACCCACAAAACCCCCACACCCACACACTATGCACTCAAGTACTTTCTCTGCACTTTTGTCTTTGTATGATAGTTTACGTACGCAGCTATCGAATCCAAACTTCTCCCAACTTTGACTTCTTCGCGACACGGACACAGTTTTCTAGGCTACGGACGGGACCGCGCATGGCGTCGTCTGTTAATGAAACCTACTTTCAAGCGCGCAAACGCACTTACCCACGCACACGTCAGACCAGTAAGATGGGGTACGGTGGGTCTAATTCAATTTAATGTAATGTGTGTACGCGCCTATGAACGGGCTGGTCCCGGAGATTCGGCGCTTTATAAATGCTTGTAATAATAAAATAATAAATAATTCAGCGTTTCGCCCAATGATACACGAGAGTCAGGCCTGAGGTAGTAGTTCCAATAAGAAGACCACGGCCAATATAGGTCAAGTAAAAGACAGCGAATGATACTATACTGTCTCTCTTCCTATTGCGGCTAATCGGTAACACCAATACCTTTTCAGACATTCCGTCAAAATCTTTCATAATGACGACTGCATATATATACGAGATGAAGCCCGATTAGGCAAGTATACCTGACAAATTCGAATTATCACAAGATGGCCGCCTGGAATAGACCTAACACATCTTGTGGCAGAAGTTAAAATTGCTAGGCGCTTATCGCGTTTTGCGGCAAACCTGAAATTTAATCTCTGCTGCATTTTGCGGCAAAAGATTGTTTTTATTTAGTGTAGAACAATCCACCACAAAACCGAACATAGCTGGAGATAGTTTTGGCGGATAACGCGTTTTGTGGGCAAACTAATTAGTACCACTTTGGGACCGGATATAGCTAGCGTAGACAAATAATACATTAAGACGTAAATGAGTAAAATAAAAAATATTGAGTCGTTCTACGTCTAAAAAATACAAGCAAAAACAAGTTGTGATTATAAATGACACGAATGCACAGCGAGAGGGGCAATATTGCGGAAAATATTTATAGTCAGAATGTTATTGACCACACTTACTAGTACATCTACTGAACATAGAGTGTTTAGTCAAATAAACCCAATATGGAAAAACAACAGTATCATCCTGAAAACAAGATAAGACTGATGCGAGCACTGGTTATATCGATTTTTCTGTACGCTTCCGAGGCATGAACCTTACACGAACAACTACACCGGAGAATACTGGAGATGATAAGTTACCGAAAGATCATTGCACATCCCATACACAGACCATGTCACCAATGCGGAAGTAAGACACATCACTCGACACATCGGTCAACACTAAGACATCATGTCTACAGTGAGAAGACATCAACTGGGACGGCATGGACATATCACGCGATCTAATGGCCTGGCAAAAACATCCAAGGCACAGTGAGAGGGAAAGGGAGGAGAGGCAGACGGAAAAAGAACTTTCTACGAGTCACAAATGACAGCAAAAGACTGGCAGAAGTGAGAACAGATTGTGAGGTTGTCACCAGAGGCGCCACAACGACCATAGACAACTACCGGATAGATGCAGACACGTGTAAAGTGATACAACCACGTGTAAAGTGATACAACCACGTTGCCCCCTCAAAGTTGGCGCAGTAATATATAGCCTGTTCTAGTGAAATAATTCACTAACTACCAACATTAATTATAACGTTTCGAACACATACACACACATATAAAAAGGTCACTTTATTACATTAAATCATTTCAAGAAATCCTGAAGACATTTTAATTATATAATCACTGTCCACATCAGGCCGCTGCTAGGTAAATGTAAAACCAGCAAACGTAAATAACAATACATTTTACATTTATATTGAACACATTTCAAAACGACGAAAACTGTAGCATGATCGGTATAGGATCGACAGTTATGACCGTTTTATGACACCGTTGACTGTTGAGGCGCTGCCGTGGGTTCAGGCCTCCGCTGCTGGTGGAGACGTTTAGCCGTGGAGTTCTATTCTGTTGCCAGACTCGCACACATCGCCTGGGTGTTGTGGGACATGATATCATAAGATGGGGGTGGCAAGCTGTATTAACGATATGAGGGATCAAACAAAAGATGTTGCCGTTTCACATGTGTTTTCAACTCGGATACGACTCATCTAAAAACATCAATAAAACAGCGGCTGAAGAGCCGGGCGCTGTCATCTCCTCTCGGGTCGCCGTCGCCCTCATTCCGTCATCGCGTGCTTTAGAACACGCACTAGTGACAGAAATGCGAGCACGAAGCGGCCTAGACCTTGGTCTCGGTGAAGGTGTTCGAGCTGGCGGACAGTTCGCACGATGTCGACGTGCCGTGGTCAAAGAGGAGCACACTGGACGCTGGACTGCGCGGCGTGTCTCCAGGCAGGAACAGCTTCTGTGCGCCGCCGGGCCGTGGCAGCGAGTCTGGCGGAGCGAAGACGGCCAGGTAGACGTGGCTGACCGGGAAGAGGCGGTGCGTGCGGACGTAGCGGGACACGACGGCACCGATCACGTGCAGCACGACCATGACGGCCACGGCGCCTACCAGCAGGAAGCTACACTTGACGAGTGCGTCGCCGGCACTCATCAGGACTGGCTCCAGACTTGTCGACAGGTCGTCCTTGAGACTGGCGTCGTCTGAAGGAAAGAGACACACAGGGAATGGTCGTTGGGTGGTGCGTTTTGTGTTAGACTTATTTATAAAGCGTGGACACGCATGCATTTGCAACAAATTGGATTTTCAGAATATTTTTTTTGGTAATCACACAAGGAAGCAACCCTCCATGCTTGCCTCAGAGCATTTGCTCATCAATCACACGAAGTTCTAATAAATTAACGATGATGACGTTTGTATTTATACACGTGACTTGACAGTGGTATATTTGCGTGATGACTGGCTGGAATTGGTGGGTATGACCGCGTCAACAGATCCTCAAGATACATATGTCTTACTGAAGATACAAGATGGCTGCCATGATATGTTGATCACAACATGTTCAATCACCCAGCTGGTTATGTATACATATGACTAAACTTACAAGTAATTCCATGTATACACAATGAAACGTGTGATTACACACACCCACACATGTGTCAGAGTGCGTGCACTCATGGACACATTAAAATACCTCCATGTCCAGCTCTGAATCATTACTTAGGTTGCCTTGGCTAAACCCTACGACCGTTCACTTACCTGCAACGGGTTGTGGCTCTACCGGGACAAAGTTGGTGCTCAGTGTTGGAATGTTCAGCAATCTGGGTGTGTCGACGGCGCACGGTTGGTGGGGAAGACAGCCCAAGCCCGTCAGGTTGCCCTGTTCTGGAACATGCAGTCTCTGATGTAGCCAAAGGTACGAAAATATACAACCATAAATTATATAAAAACTTACTAGTATGGTTTAACTAAGAAGCAACGCTTTTATTTATACTATTAATAGGTTTGTATTTACAACTTACGTTCTGAGAAACCCGAGTTCATTGGCCAAACAAATAAGAATCATTGCGCAAATGCCATATACCTGGGTATACCATATACCAGGTCATACAGACTTAAATTATATATATATTTTCAGTCTTTGCATCACCATTATAAAATTATAATATATATATATATATATGTAATTTCAGTCTTTGTATGATCATTAGATGTTCTATGTATATTTCGTATAAAGATAAACCATTTTTCATTGAAATTACAACAAGATTATACATCCAGATATAACTGAAGGTTGACAAACCTGAGTTGAAGTAATCTGTAAAGCCCTTGATCTCGGCCATCACGACCTGTACACTTCGCCTGTACCACACACCCAGCAGAGAGGTGTGGTGCCGCGCCATGTACTGCATAAACCACCATGTGCTGGCAAGGTGCGCATCTAGCCCATTCATATACGGTAGCAAACCGCCAAAGTCACGACACCACGTGACTGTCATCACATCAGTCATGACAGTGGTGACACAGTAGACAGAAAGTAGAAACACTGACGTGATGACAAACATTGGCACCAAGTTGCTGTGAACAAAGTTGGTGACAATCAGTTTACTGACGCGCAATGAGTTACTGTGAATTGCCATGCGTCCTGTTCGTTCGCTATCTGCCAATTTATTGTCGTCTGCACAAGCATGATACAAATGCCCGTTGTGTTTTGGTTTTACACTTTCACTTTGTGTTGGCTGCGTATCCAACTCGCCTGCTGCTGGTGTTTCTTCGGATGTAGTGCCACCGTTGCTGCCACACAAAGGCAGCAAGTTCTCCTGCATTTCTCCGTCAGTGACAATGCATTTGAACTGTACTTGTTCGCCTGGGGGATGCACAAGCACTGTCTCATCCACACTGGCACACAGCATGCGCGCTGTCACAAACAGCCGGGTCAGACGATGCCATATAAGCAACACATCGAGTATAACGGCCATCAGCTGCAGCAACTGCATATCGGTGCTGCCAAACAGGAACTGTCCCATGTTGACCATTGTGTGGGCGGGGTCGACCACAGCCGAGTCGTCCATCCTCTGTTCTGGCTTTAATCTGTGGTGGAATGTGTCGACTGTTAAGTGAGGTGGTGTCATGTGCACGTAGCGGAGAGAGTCTCTCCGGGGTGCCGGCCGTCTCACCCAGTCGTCCACTACTGAGGTCTTCCCACAGTGACCAAGGTCTGGCCAGGAGACGGGTGATACCGCCATCGCAGGCAGTAGCAGTCGGTAGCTGCAACATAAACAGTGACCCATGCAGAAATCACATGCAACAGAATTATGCTTTTATAAGAAAGTTATAATTTTGTATTCATACTCACAAATCACACCAACGTCATTAACGTTTTATATCCTCTTATTTATCACGTAAACATTCTATTAAACAACTCGCTTTGACACACACACGCATACAATATTATACATAGTGTGTTACAGTGACACACAAACGTGCAGTAATGCACACATATATCTTCACACACAATCGTCTACCTACAGTGGAGTCTCACGCTGCAACTTGGTCAAACTCTTCCACAAATTCAGTGTTCACATATCCATAAAACATGGAAGGCCACAACAAGGTTTCCTTTTATGTCGATACACATGCCAACGTCCCAACAGTAACATCACACTTTGTGTTAACATGGCTTACCCTACAGAATACTAAGTCTTACCGATTTCTGAAGATATCCTTCCACATATGCACTTCTTCCACTTCATTAATTTTCAAAAATCTGGCAAATTTCTCTTCTGCAGTTAATGGCTTTGATTCTATTTCAGTCATCCATTCCATGCTGGAATCTGTTGGCTTTTCACTTCCGTTAAACAGAGCTTGCGGAAAGGTCAACCAGTCAATGAAGTAGACGGAATTTACTGTTTCCCTATATTTACGAAAGGCAGGCTTAGTACTCCTGTCAAGATACTTAAAATATTTTACTGTGTAGTTTGTTACTTTGTTTGAATATACGTCTAGTAAATCCGAGACTTGTGAATGAACCACATTTCTGACGGATGATTCCGAGTCAAATATCTTGTGCCAGCTGTCGTGCGATGCAGCCTGCTCCACTCGTGTCGCCATGGTGATCATCAGGCCATCGAGGTAGTGCTCGCTGGCTGCGTACATGGTTTCTGTCACGTTTTCCTGCCTCTCCAGTTCCTGGCTGGTGAACGTCTCCAGGTTGAGTGACGCATTCAGACTGAGCCTGGCGAAGTCAGCCACCACGTCACCGAGCTTTCCAACGAGTGTGTCATTGCCCCGAAAGTACAGAAGCAGCACTGCTGAGAATGCGGTGAACGTGAACACAAACGCGTAGATGATCTTGTACACCACCAACGTGACAATGACAGCGTACTGGCAGTGACTGAGTCCACTGGAGCCACAACACCCTCGCTTAGCTTTCTTCTCCGGCATTTTGTCACTCGGAGAAAGTGATCCGTTCCACTTTGTTCTCGTGCACTCAAAATACACAAGTACGATAACTCCTGCGGTGACAACAAGACCGACCAATGTAACGATGGTGATGAAATACAGTGGAACTGACATGAAGACATTGCTGGCGTTGCGATGGGTACGGAGCATACTGCGGATGTTTCTTGGGCTTTTCACCGTATCCTCCTTGCTGAGTGTCAGATGGGTGAGAAAGATGCTGTGGTTTTGTTGTGAGTCTGTGATCTGGACGTGGAAAGTGTGCACTGATGTCTCCTCTCCCGTCGTTGGGAACACAAGGGTCAAGTTGAACCTGGGTGGACAGGACACGAGGAGGTCGTACTTCATGATCTCCTCCATGTCCGACTGGTCACTGATGGTCACTCCCAGGTAGGCTGGACACCCACTCACCTGGCCTGGAACACAAGGAGATCTGACATAACGTATGGACGTTGACTGAATCAGTCATACTTTACATACCCACAGGTAGTAACAGACTTGACGGCAGCACCACCCCGTGAGGACAGTCCAGATGCCTACATATATGAAAAACATAGGGCACCTCCAAATCCAATTACCCATTATTCTAATTATTTCAACTTCCTGAACCAAAACCCAGCCAGCCGAATCTTGAAAAGCTTTACTTCTGGAAATCTGTTTTCTTTCATCTTAGCAAGGTGTTTACTGAGACTAGTGCAGTCAGCAGCTGCCCTGGGACAGGAGAATGCAAAGCATACAGATTTGTTCATGGTGAATTGAAGAAGAAGCATGTATGGATTATACGAGTGTGTGATTGACTGTGAGATACCTTCGACACTGATGGTCCAGGCCGTGTGGTCGTCACTGAGGGTGAGGTTGGAGGAGAGGGAGGCATCGGTGAGTAGGACTGGACCAGTCTCACGGAAGAACCAACTCAAGATGGACGTGTTCCCTGCAACATGACCACACAGTGTCACGTTCACACACAATCAATAAGATACACATGACAACGTATTGTAAACCAAATTTCATTTTTTCTAATCCAACTGACAATGTATGTATGAATACATTAATTGTTTCAATCATGTGTGCATCCCTTCGAGTATATGTATGTACAGCCGTACACACACCACACACACACATGTATATATATACATATATATAAACCCAGTATCTTTTTTTTTCATATACATGTATATATATATGTACATATATACAGTATATATATATATACATATATATAATCTGTAACCAACCATGTACCACCCAATGTTACAATTGACAACGTTCCTTTGAATGTTGTGGAGAAGTCCACATATCTTGGGAAGGCGAGCACATCTTTTAGCAGATTAACAAAGTGCCTGTGGAATGAATGTGGTACTTGCTTAAGCTCAAAAATAAAAGTATATTGTGCTGTCGTACTGTCAACTCTGTTTCGTAGATGTGAGGCATGGATCCCACTTTGCATCACATCAAACACACACACTCATGCACATGCACACACACGACTATTTCCATGCTTGTAAATATGTCTGTAAGCATGCATTTCATATATGTGTAACATACTTTGTATGGCTGTTTTTGCTTGTGAAATAATTTATGACTATGACTAACAGTAATGTTTTGTACGCTCTGACTCACCTGGTACAAACAGTCTCGTATACGCCAAGACTCACCTGGTACAAACAGTCTCATGTACACCTGGACTCACCTGGTACAAACAGTCTCATGTACGGCCGGACTCACCTGGTACAAACAGTCTCATGTACGGCCGGACGTACCTGGTACAAACAGTCTCATGTACGGCTGGACTCACCTGGTACAAACAGTCTCATGTACGGCTGGACTCACCTGGTACAAACAGTCTCATGTACGGCTGGACTCACCTGGTACAAACAGTCTCATGTACGGCCAGACTTACCTGGTACAAACAGTCTCATGTACGGCTGGACTCACCTGGTACAAACAGTCTCATGTACGGCCAGACTTACCTGGTACAAACAGTCTCATGTATGGCTGGACTCACCTGGTACAAACAGTCTCATGTACGGCTGGACTCACCTGGTACAAACAGTCTCATGTACGGCTGAACTCACCTGGTATAAACAGTCTCATGTACGGCCGGACTCACCTGGTACAAACAGTCTCATGTACGGCTGAACTCACCTGGTATAAACAGTCTCATGTACGGCCGGACTCACCTGGTACAAACAGTCTCATGTACGGCCGGACTCACCTAGTACAAACAGTCTCATGTACGGCCGGACTTACCTGGTATAAACAGTCTCATGTACGGCTGGACTCACCTGGTACAAACAGTCTCATGTACGGCTGGACTCACCTGGTACAAACAGTCTCATGTACGGCTGAACTCACCTGGTACAAACAGTCTCATCTACGGCTGGACTCACCTGGTACAAACAGTCTCATGTACGGCTGGACTCACCTGGTACAAACAGTCTCATGTACGGCTGGACTCACCTGGTACAAACAGTCTCATGTACGGCTGGACTCACCTGGTACAAACAGTCTCATGTACGGCTGGACTCACCTGGTACAAACGGTCTCATGTACGGCTGGACTCACCTGGTACAAACAGTCTCATGTATGGCTGGACTCACCTGGTACAAACAGTCTCATGTACGGCCAGACTTACCTGGTACAAACAGTCTCATGTATGGCTGGACTCACCTGGTACAAACAGTCTCATGTACGGCCGGACTCACCTGGTACAAACAGTCTCATGTACGGCTGGACTCACCTGGTACAAACAGTCTCATGTACGGCTGGACTCACCTGGTACAAACAGTCTCATGTACGGCCGACTGGTTGCTGAACTCAACAGGTATGTGTAAGGCTCTGCCATGTTGTCCGCCACAACCTTCACTGCCTGACTGATGTTCTCGTAGTGAGGCTGCATGCCTGTGATCCGAGACATGTCCTTGTCACACTGCCGGCCCCGCACCCACTTTGACGTGCTGTACGCGAAGGGCTCATCGAACTGAATCGATGACACAAAGACGGTGTTTGATATCTTGTGCACACTTGGCTTCACCACCTGGTAGTCCGCGGCTGATTTCTTCGGTTGCACGGTGAAATTGATCCTGTTCAGCAACCCTGGATCTTCCTGGCCAATCAGGATAAAGTCGTCGTGGAGCTGTACTCCGGTGTAATGCTCCACGGTGATGAAGTCGACATCGTGGAACGCGGCACCGAGACTGGGGATATCGCTGGCGTGGACCGTGTGGTAGCGGCGTGGGGTCTCAAAGTCTGTGCCGGGGACAGTGATGTAAAACCAGAGACGGTAGAAGGTGGCGGGGGTTCTGTAGCGGATGTGGCACTGGAACTGTTCACTCAGCTTCTTGAACATCGGCTCAATGGTGTAGCGGTACGCGTCACCTACACGCCATGGAGGCAAGACACATCATGTGAGGACATGTGTCTTCTTAGGTAGGGATTCAGTTGTGTTGTTTCCAAATATAAAAAGTAACTAACACATTAAGATTCACATAGTCATATTCAATGTAGCTGTCAAAGGTTATGATATATCATAGTGATGTTTGTGTGTAGTTGTATTACAAAGACGTGATTATAAAACCTGTTCTCAGTTATAATACTGCATGGCCTATAAGTGAATGTTGCTGCATTATGAAATAAACTATTTAATGTCATTATGTAAATAGTAGTGCTTATTAATAAAAAAAAATGTTTTTAAGTGTTGCACATTCACTGCTACAAAAATAATACAACTTCTATTGTGCCTTGTAGTGTCCAATAATGAGGTGTAGTTCTGGGAGTATAACATTTGGGAAGGAATGCAGCAATGGCAGGGAAAATGAGGCAAGGACCTTTGACTTTTAACCTACATTTCCACGGGTTGATAGGGTGGAGGTTGGGATGAAAGATTGGACATTGAAAGATATGAAGAGGAGTGACGATTCAAAAGCATGAAATGTGAGGAGCAATAATAAAAACCAGAAGCTGTGGACCAGTGTCGAAGCAGCTTCCTCCTCCACATAGACAGAAACAAGAGAAGACGCCCACAGAAAGCACTCACCCATGGCACATTCGACAGGTGCTGTTGCACAGTCGTTGCTGTTTGCTGTCTTACAACTGGCTGTAGTATAACATTCTGCCTTACAACAGCGCTGCTGGAATTGGTCTACAAGACAGAACAGGCACAGATAAATCATGTTCATTACTGTGTTAAAATCGTTTAATACAGTACAAATTTGCTAGCACATCACCCCGAAATGCTTATTGAAGCAGAAACAACACTTGTATTTAACAGCTCAATGTTTGTGCAAAAGACTGCTGCGCTCTTACTGAAATCCTTGAAGAACAAGTTCAGATAATTCTGCAGACCATAACTCGATGGGGTAGAGGTATGACCCCACATTACATTACTTAGATACTAAGTCTGGCTGCTTTCAGCAGCCAGGGTTAATAGCCACATCAATGTAATAGGTGACATTTAAGAGAGTCAACTCACCAAGCAGTTGACACCTCTGACTAGTGAGACACTGTTCACACTTGGCGATCGACGTTCGACAACGCTTTGGAGCGAACCTAATTGACCGTACTGGTGGCGCCGTCTGGTTGAAGATATCGTGCAGCATGCTCGTCTCATGCAGACACACTATACTGTTGGCAGCACCGTGAAACACCTCAGGATATGCTCCCTGCAGAAGGACAAATGATGTTTTCAACTAGTCACATCTATGTATTAAATACTTGTGGTAATTCTCTTTTCTTATAAATGAGAATGTTATCATAATTTCTTCGTTTAATTCAAAATAATTGCAAATACAGGGAAAAAGAGGTGACCTGAATTGAAAGCATGAAATGCATTTTAATATCTTAATAAGCACAATGTGAAATCAACAGTTTATGGTTATAGAATGTTTTTTACTAGTATCTTAATCTACATGAGTTATCATCTATATAAAACAAACTAACTGTGTAAAATACAAAAGCTATCAGCTACATTTCATTTCAGAACAGCCAACACTCTAAATCCACTGTCAGGCCAGACCTTTCTCATTTCAAGAATAGCCTTCTAAGCCACCCTTCTTTACGACCAAGATGTCCAACACTTGCATGATATCAATGACACCAGACCACACCTTAGTGTATGGTCAAAACATAATGTTGATATACAATACATATTTCATTTCGATGAAGATTATATTGATATACAAGACATATTTCATTTCGATGAATATAATGTTGATATACAAGACATATTGCGTGTCGATGAATAAAATGTTGATATACAAGACATATTTCATTTCGATGAATATAATGTTGATATACAAGACATATTGCGTGTCGATGAATAAAATGTTGATATACAAGACATATTTCATTTCGATGAATATAATGTTGATATACAAGACATATTTCATGTCGATGAATATTGAGAAGAGTGAGAGTGAGAGAGGAAAGAAAGAGTGGGTAACACTGTCAACACCAGCACTCACCACTGACGGGTCACACACAGGTGTCTGGTGTTGACAGTGTTATTCTATTACAGTAGACGGCCATGACAGAGCTGGCAGCTGCTGTCATACCCAACAGTGATGTGTCCATGCTTGCAAAAGATGTTGCTGCAGTCATATTTCATATATTTACTCCATTCACAACCAGAAAAATTCCCGTGGCACTTTCTACATTATCACTATTTGGGAAGCAGCCAGTGAGTGTTTATTTTATACACCGAGACAATCAGTTCAGTGAATTGAATTCTTCACAAGACGTTTTGCATATTTGTCCATTTGAAAATTTTTACTCCCATTTTTCACAATTTGCTGGCATATTGACTAGGCCTGATGTAATCAATTCTGAGTATTTTTTTTAACCGGTTGTGAGACGAGGAAATGTATATGAAACAGATGTACACATTACTAACCAGATATCTTCACTGCATTGTCATGTTAATATAGAACCACAATTCTAGCAGTTTAAAAACATTCCAAAAATACATTCCGATTAAATGTCAGAATGAAAAAAACAATACAAACAATTCAAATACACAAACAAATTCCAACAGATAGTCAGGAAGAAATGTGCAAAACAAACTGCTACTGGAGCAGTTACTCTCAAAGTTGTATAGTACACAATAGACAAATGTATTGGAATGACTGTCATTTATGTTAAACACACTTTTCTTATGTTCAAACAAATGTGGCATTGATTATTGTTAAAAACAAAGCCAACAAAATCATAAAATGATTGGCGAAAACAATTGATCCTCCATTATGTACTATACAGGAAAGACACTATTTTCTTCTTCTGTTGAACTGACCAGTAAGAACAAATAGTGACACATGATGAGTTGATGACCAACCACAGAAGTACAATGTGGCTGCCAGCCGAGATAAAACCTCAGTGATTACAAGTAACAGACTCCTGTGTCATCAAGTACCACACTCAGAGGAACTGCAATGAACAGGGATTTGTAAGAGCAACCATTAGAGCTGGTACTGCAAACATATAAAGTGTAAATGTAATTTTGAACAAGTCTTAATTTTTGGCAGCTACAGTTTCATATGAATCTAAAGTGAACGAGATTTTAATCCAGATTTTGGGTGCAACTGCAAAGAAAGTAGCCAATGTTAAGCTAAGTCATAGGAACACAGATTTCTGAGACAGATGATCTTCGGAGCTTGGAAATATTTGAAAGTTACATAAGACTAACCAGGCAGTATTAGAAAGATGATAGATGTAATGATGAATATCCTCACTCCGTGAATATTCTGATGAACAATTTCATATGGTGAATTGTATGATAAATATACTCACTCAGTGCCAAACATCAGTTTAAGGTGGCCTAAACTAGTTCCTGCCATTTGTAAAATCCTCTACAAAAACACATTTTATCTAATGTATAGTTCCCAGTATGTATTGCTGACAGCTTTATTGCAAATAATATTTTCTTTTTAATATTAACAATAAAAAAGTAACTTGACTAAGTATTTCATGCATATCTGATGGATTGCCTTCATCAACACATATGTCAAGGGAGTGGTAGTTCCATCCATTCAATGTTGCCAATTAAAACTGTTGTACAAATGTTACTGATAAAATAAACTGGTATTGCAGATATCACTACCGTAACAAAAATACACTGTATCTTTTTCAAAACAAAATTGTGTTATGTAAAAAATTTTGATATCTGCATTAGTCAAATATCTATTTGGATAACATTTTGAGGTAACACAAACTTACACAAGAGTGCAAGGCAGCATACAGCTTAAGCCACCTTAGACTGCACCAAACCACACAAGTGAAATATGACCATGTGACCAGCCACATCCTGATTGGCTCACCCGGTCACGTGGCCGCTTCGTGCCACGTGGGCGATAACGAAACTGGAGTGAATTCAATTTTCTCCTTCTATGTCGATTCCTTCGTTGCTTGTTTGTCTGTACATTTTAATAAATGGATTTTACACTATATTATCTGACCTTAAGCAATGTAATCTCAGCCATCAACTTGAAGTACTATAGGCTGTTGACTTTAAACAAGAATATCATAGTAGATAGTTTCATAAAATAAGTATTTTTAATGAGTCAAGCAATAAACGTTGTTTTGATTAGGGATTTTAAAGGGCTGTTGTTTCACCAGGGGTCATCCTGGCTAGTAATTATTAGCAGGAAATACATCTAATCAGTTGTCTTGAATATGGAAAATTGGAATTATACCCAAACATCCAAGAGCTTTGTGCATAAACCAACCAAGTTATATTACCAAGAGTTGGTTGTATACAATCTTGAAGTTTATTTTATATATAAAATTATAAAATAGACTAAAATTGAAATTGTCAAAGGTGTTTCATGTTTGTTAAAAACAATTTGGCAAGGCGAAAACATTCAGTTGATTCAGTAATTCTAAACATTATATTAGGTAATAAAATTACAACCTCCTTGTGAGCTTGAGTCAAAATGCTTATCACTTGTTTCACGATTGTTACAAACCGTTTTCTTGGACAGAAAGGAGCAGGTTTTATCTCTTGCTGGCCCCAGCGGCAGGCAGAATTATTATCAAGAAATACAAAACAATTTTACTAAAAAGTAGATGAAATATATTGGCTATACTGCCAGCGAGAACCGGGCGATCTCACTATACTGTACCTTGTGGCGGAGCTGGGGAAAATACAGGAAAGAGGTGAACACTGACCACTCTCACATTGCAAGACGTCAGTATGGATACATGGACCTGTTCACAGCTTACCTCAAGACATATCTCAGCAAAATGTAATCACCATACATTTTGTTGCTGATCACTAATTACTCATTGATGATAATTAATATAAACAATATTGTGACCCACTATTAATGATAATTCTATTTGTTCCATCTTTGCTATTCTAAACATTGTTTAATTCTCTTTATAATTTAATACATATAATGTTTTATAATTTCATATCTACTCAAAATTGTACATTAATCCATCAGTGAATGCAGGGATTATCACAGCTTTTTAAAGTGTGAAGACATACCATTTTTGTACAAGCATCATTTAGCGAGCGGTAAATGTAGGTGTCGCCGTCAGCATAGTTGTCAGGGCAACGGGGTCGAGAGGGGTCACCCGAGTTGCAGATGATGTTTTCAGCCTTCGTGCTGCGATCTCTTGAAATCTCCAGAGTCAGACTGTAGTAGTCCGGGATTGGGTTCCTGGAAGTCAAACAAACAAACAATCAGAACAAAGCAGACATCATATTTTCTGGATCAGATACCTGCAAATGACCAAACCAAAACTGGCAGCTGACCACACCCACTTGCATCGGAATCACACCCACAATGTCCCACATGAAAGGAATTGCCTCCACCTGAAACTAATAACCCTCAAACATAGCCGATCACACGCATTCAAAGTTTAATTTACCTTACCCTCAATAAACTGTCCTTTCTCATATGAAACTGACCACATCCATACTGCATCTGACCATGCCCAATAAACTGCGAACACCCACAGAAAACAGACCACATCCAGTTGCACCGGCAAGATCATGCCCACCCTATAACTGACCACACCATATCACTGACCCCATCCATCCTGCACTTGACCTGTGTTTCTAACACTAGAAAAAACAGCCATTCTTCTGATGGTGATTTCAATCTTAAAACCAATAACAACCCAGAACCTGCAGAGAATTAATAACATTACCACCTTTCGTTCAGTGGGATCAAAAATGAATCCCTGAAAGTTAGGACACAACAGTTAACATACTCCCACGTGTACATGAGCTCAGTCATAATCAGACACACTGACTGTGGCCGACTGGTGCTGACCTGCAGTGGTGACTGATGATCTTCTGGAAGTGGTCCTTCTCCTTCTCTGTGTTGGGGTAGTTCAGCATGAAGTTGTTGTCACTCTCGTAAGTGACGTCCTCGTACAGGGGCAGGATGTTGATGTCCTCCACCCCAATACTGATGCGCATGCCAGACTCGCGGAACCAGAAGAAGTCTATCATCTGCTTGTTGTTGGTGATGTAGTGCGGGGTCGTCTCAAGGTCACGTGCCCCAAACAGAGGCTCCAGGAAGACGTTGCTTGAGGCGTTCACCCGCAACACTGTGTACAACGTAACTGTGTTACTCACAACACCGTAAACATCTTTTTAAGTTTGTTTTCAAAAAACGTTTGCACAACATTTCGGAGATATGATCACAATTGTACAGCAGGGCGAATGGTAGGGTCAACATTTAGTCACTGGGTTTGTCAATTTCATAAGTGCAATTATACAACTATTACAAAGGAGACAATTACACAGCAGCACTGCCGATGAGTGAACTAGGATAGTCCATGTTTGCAATAAATTTTAGATACTGGCTCAGAGCTGCAATGTTGTGTTGGAAAGTACGCATGACATTGAGTTCCCTGAGCATTCAAGAGGTTTGCCAAGTTTTCACCGCTTACTTTATATATATCACTGATGAAGATAAGAACAACATCCCATAAAGTAGTATATGATTATTCCACAATGTATAAATGTAGGCGTATGAATAAATACATATACACAATGCTCTCAGTGATCCATATACATGCTTAGTTGTTCAAATGCTGTCATGGTTTGCATGTGATTGTTGTGTTGTCTTGTTAAATACACATAGCAAGAAATAAACTCCTATATAGCACAGTAAATATTGTAAAAGTCAGAGATGTATTTTTTTCTTAAAAGCTGTTTTGCCTTGTTATCTTTCGTGTTTTTAACCCACATTTTCTATTTTATGTGTCTAGGATAGATATGGGCTTTCAGTTCTGGGATTGGTGTGTAGAGATACAAGATGTAAAAGAAAGCTTGCCTGCATTGTCAAATACCAATACAGCTAGCAAATGTATTCGCCATGATTCCAGACAGTTGTCTAGAATTATGTGGCACTAAGAAGAAAAGCAACTCAAATGTTACAAGGTTCTGTCAATCATCTGAATGCAGCTTTCCAAACCCTTCCATCAGCTAGGGAGACATTTGAAATACCACTAGCAAGAAAACAACTTTATTTTAGAAATGTTTATTCCCGCTGCAACTGTAATCTGAACTGCAACCTTTAAGCCAATTATTGTAATCTTAACTGCAACTTTTAAGTAAGCTGTTTACAACTTAGCAAGTAGGAAGTGAAGAGTGTTTTTAAATGTTATGATTATGAGTTTATCAACTTTATGTATTATACATTTTATGACTTGCATTTCCATGTGTAACTAATGGAACAATTTTGTTTTATTGTTTTAAAAAGACAACAACATTGTAAAATCTTGAAGAAACTCACCTTCTCTGTATGAAGGCAGAGTGTTCTCTTGACTCAACAGTGCAGGATGTGCCACGTCTAGATGGACAAGACAGTTTTGTCATACACAGAAGTGATCTATTGAATGGAGCGCTCTAGATATACTGAAGCATATATTTATACAGACTGTTGACTAAACGATGTTTTTCTAAACATAACGATATTTACAGATGCAAAAGTGATTTATCTCTGAGGCATCAATTTAATATTTATTCTAACATTAATTAAAAGCGTGATTGCTAAGATACACGTCGTCATTATGAAAAGACAAGTTGTGACACGTACGTATGCACTGTGTGTCCTTTGGCGACTGACATCGGCTGACCTCGTATGTTGACCCCTCACACCGTCTACACACTGCCAACACGAAAGTCTCAACTATTACGGCAATATCTAACAAACATGTTCAAGGTGCAACATTTTATTTTTAATACTATGACCTTGCAGCCTGAAAGACTGCCAGACAAACATCATGTGTTACTCCTTTAGTTAATGAAGATGTAACATACTGCATTATAATTATAACACACTGTATAAAATAAAAACAGACGCTTTTGTTTGTTGTAAATACTGGTTATGAGATTGACAATAAATTGGTTATCTCATATAATAATCATAGCTGGACAAAAAGAGATAACATGTTTCTCTTTCAGATGGCAGCACCATTGCATTCTACACTATGTTGTGTGCTAGGTGGCAGCACCTACCTGAACATATTCTGTCTGAAGACTCGCTGCATGGCTGGGACTCAAACTGACCCTCTGGACAGGCCCCACTGCATGCTGGGAACAGGAATAAAATTGCATTAAATCATAGATCAAAATAATCCATAGTAACAACAGATGCTTGCAACATAACTATGGAATGTTTCCTGGTTCATAAGAGATATGGGTTAATATCGTTTTGCGTAGAGCGCAGTGGCTCAGGGGTAGGGCTTCGGACTCTCGACTACGAGAACCCGGGTTCGAATCCTGGCTGCGGTGTTAAAACCTTGGGCAAGTTTTTTCACTCTACATTGCTCCAGTTCACTCAGCTGAATAAATGAGTACCTTGCTATAGACAGTGATGGATATGTGTACAAGCAGCCTTTGCGCATTAATTGTAGCATATGGCTGGATGCTTCCCAGAGAAGCCGAGATGGTGTCTGAGTGAACAGGTCTGTCAGGGAAGTAAAGTGTAAAGCGCTTTGAACGGTCCTGAGGACTGGATACTGCGCTATATAAGAACTTGCTTTCACTTTTTTTTTTATTATTGACACATCATTTTATTCTTCAATTTCCAACTCGTAAATATTGGAAAATGGAAGTGGATAGAGCTGGAAGTACAACCTTGTATACATGTGCAATTATTTTATTTGTACCTAATACTACAATATATTACACTATACTGGTCTATACAATTGTCATAACACTTACGTTAAACATATCTTTTATTGACAATATAATACAATCTTTTTTAAGATAAATAAAAATCAATACTGCTGATGAAGACATATATAACTGTTACATGAATAGAGACGTGTACAAACACTTACAAGTTGTCACTACTGCATGAGTTTGATACCTACAAATGATGCTAACATGACATGTGAGCATATCTTACGTGTGCATCTGTCGTTCCTGTAGTAGAACTGTGGGCCACAGATGCACAGGTAGGAGCCGATGTAGTTGTGACATACTGAGTCGTCACGACACGGTGACACAGCATACTGACACTCATCCACGTCTGAAGTAACAAGACAGTCGCATGACAGAAATATCTAAAACATTTAATACCTACAAACGAAACTGTCAACTCATAATCTCAGCTGATATGTGTGTTTTAAAACCATTGAACTGTCAATCTGCTAAGACAAATTGTTTCATAGTAAGTTTTATTTGGAAATAATAAATATGCAATGTGCATCAAAATTTTCCTAATACCATTGGTTGTTGGTGTATATTAACAATCCCAAATAAGAGAACAGTAACAAAGTCCAACATATATGTTGCAGATTTGATACCCAAAATGTGATATTAAATTATTTTATTATATGTTGTTCCCACTCACTGCCAGTAGCTTTGGAAGTGACACTAAGAGCTGTGTCCACCTGGTGTCTAAACCAGGAACCATAATACATTCCAAGCAGCAGTTCTGACACTACAGGTCAAGGTATTAGTGATGGTTCTACCTGTACAAAGCCCGTCGGTGAGCTGGTAGCCACGTTTGCACACACAGTGCCCCTGTGCGGGGTCACACCCTCCCAGGTTCTGGGTGTAGGCGTCAGGACACGCCTCCTTGGCAGAGCAGGGAGGGTTGTACGTGAGACTGGCATCATCCAGGTCTACAAACAAAGACACTGTCATCACTGGAGGATCTGTGAGTAATACAAGCTGACCCAATGGATACTTTAGTGACCACAGTGTTTGTTTCATCTACTAGAATTAACTGTTGCTTGTTATCATGGCACACATTAAGATATGAAGGAATATGACTGCAGTGTGACTGATTCATCCTATAATAGTATAAATGCAGAAATATTTACATTTCATATATCCAAGTTGACCGGACCGGACCAACAAACTGACCCGACCTGACTTGACCCGGCCCAATCCATACGATCAGCCGCTCTTTATATGCGGATAACCTACCAAATATATCAATGCTTGTGATGTTCTGGTGCTGCCACCTGGTGGTTACTTCATTTCTGTGTTTCTTATTGAAGAAAAGTTTCACTGCTCCTGAAAACAAGACATATTGTTCACAATAATCACCATGAGATGATGATGTTTGCTGACTTGATTTTACTTTTGCTTATAATGAGTAATACAGGCTACAAATGCAATTACATTGGGCTTTATTATTTTTAGAAATTGCTATAAGGCTACCTACTAATGTTGTTCACTGCAGCATTTCCATTTTATAAAGTGATACTGGACAATTTGTATTTAATCAAAGGTAAAATAATTATCAAGAAAAACGAAAATGTTGCCATTAAGCATATATTAGCAGTGAGTAAATGTTTCAACTATGTAAATCAATTTGCCATTTCCCTGAGGTTTCTTCAATGAATAAAAAATAAACTGTGTAAAAGCGTCAAATATAATATCAAGACGAGTGCGATAAACAGCGCTAATGGGATGAGCAATTTGTCTAAGAAGATTACGTGTGATATAAATTATTGTTTCCTTTTTCTTAATGCAGTATGAAATATTGCCATTAATGTCAGCCATGCAAACATGTGCACAGCTGCCACTGTCACGTAATTATCAATCCAATGTAAAAAATAATAACAGATTTTATCTTAGTACAAAGACCGGGTCGAATATTAAAATGGCACTAAAATAGAATGTTTACAAAGCTTTCAATCCACCAGTATGTATAAAAACGTTCGCATTCAAGCATAACAAATTAGCCAGTAACTTTCTCATTGGCACAAAATTCAAGGTGAAATATCCAGACACCATTCTGGGTAAGTTCAACAGTTGTAATGGACGTTTTCTCAGACAGAAGCCATCAAATAATATGTTCAAATTATATGGCTCTCACTTGCAATGAATGACAAACGTTTGTAAACATTGACCTGATGATATAAACAATATTATTAAACATCGATATCTGATGCCAAATAAAACTGTGTCAGACTCCCATCATAAGAATGTAATTTAATCTGATATCAGATGTCAAGGTACTGTGAGGTGAGTTACCTAGTGGGAACTGTGGCGGAATAGTGATGATGACAGTGGCTTGTGTGTCGACATGATGACACGCGCCATACACTACTGACACAATGAGTGACACAAGGCTGAATGTCACCACTGTGTTACGGTATAATCCGGAAGGTTTGCCTCCTCGCCCTGATGACTGGCATGTTGATGACCGTGGTACTGTCTGAAAAAAAAAAAATTATGTTATTACACGTGTAGTAACATGTAAGAAAATATATATATACACCTTGACTGATGGATAATAACAGACAGACACGCACACACGCAGACAACACTAACAGGTGAATGAACTATAAATAAGTAATAAGATTAAGGCAGACATACACAGGCAGGCAGATGCATGCAATCAATGCAAATAGTTGATCCTGCTGGGTGAAATAAAGACAGTTATTGGAGAAAGATTGTTTTCTTCTATGTTATCTTGCAAGATAACTACACAACAGATGGGTGTATAAAGACAGTACAGCAAGTAGACCAGTCAAATTAGAACAGTTAATACAATTCCTTTTTGATTATTGTCATATTAGGCTTCAGGCATGCTTGCGCAGAAGCAGACTACCGGGGATATGTTTTAAGACAGATCATTAAGTGTCAGCATTTTAATATTGTATTTCTATTTTGTCTTAGATTAATCAAAGTGTAGTTGGACAAAAAACATCAATATTAGAAAAGGATTAGATGGATGTGATATGAGAATGCGGGGAAAGAATATTTGTACATTCACCAGATTGAGCATATTACAAACAGTGAGTGGAACGGGGAGTCACTGACACTTGCAGATCAGACAAAACACTGAAGGATGTCACATGTCACTGTTACAGGAGTGAGCTGGGCAGTGGCTTGGTACTGGTTTGGCCGGTTTGGACGTTTGTGTCAAAACGTCGGCAATTTAATTCACCTTTGTTGCATAAGTTTTTTGAAAGCAGCACTAGAAACCATTGGTCCCCGCCACCTGGTGGCTGGGTCAGAAGTCAACAAATCACTTGAAGGAAATGCAATGGTCATGGATTCACTGAGCTGGGAACTCATTATCTAAATTCACAATAATAATAATAATGCCAAAGGACCTACATTCTTCAGAATCCAAGCTATTATATACAACATACAAAATCATTAAGTGATGTAATGAATGGGGACTGTCAATAAAAAAAACGATTGTTGGAAAATGCAATGACTTAATCAGTATTTGAAGTGTCTACAGCATGTTGAGCCAGGAAGGCAGCAAAGAAGGAGTAATAATAAAAATTAGCAGCAATGCTGTCCTTCAGGGGATGTATTTGGCAGAATATTCATTAACTACATCTGTTACGGTCTAAATGTGCTAAATGTCTGCGTTATCACAACAAATACAATAAGCCTCCAATTCATCTGTACTTCTTGGAACAATCACAAGAATACTGGCAACTGATGCCCAATCGATTCATATCCATCCAACATAGAGTATGAATCCTAAAACCAACAAAACCCACTAACAAATGGTGAATTTCAAAATGGTAACCTAAAAGTGTTGCTTTACTTCTGAAGGGTCCCAGATTAATCTCAGAATGCTTGGCTGCTGAGATTCAGACCACACAGAAGGAAAACATTAAGACACCCACTCATGGTAGCTTGATTATAATTACATACCTTATCACTGCACCGGCTAACAATGTGTATAGAAAGGTGTCACTAGGCACCAACTGGCTGCAACACTACCAGGTATGTTTGCTACCAGTGAATTAGGAGCATTTTTACATCAAGCAATTGCCAAAATGTGTGGTTCTAAGGAAATATTGTGTGGTGTTACAAACTGTTGTATAAACCTAGATTTCTATAAATAAATAGTTAATAAATACTTTGTTAACGCACTGACTAGAACAGAAGGTAAAGCTAAGAAAGTGTAGATGGCCATTGCAATTCTAGGAACTGGCTTGACTTAAGTGGTGCTACATAGGTGAATGTCACAACCACTCTCCTCGGCCTACTTCCCTCTGTCATCTGGCCAACAGGCAATTGCATACAGCAGGTCTTTTATTGCAGCCTCCCTCCACTCCAAGCACTGTCCCAGCAAATATACGCTGACAGTGTGGCAGCTTCATGGTCACAAATGGACTAGTAAGTTCTCGCACAGATGAGACTGCCAAGCACGGAATTAGCTTGCTAGCAGGGATACCCTGGCAAACCTCAGTGACTAACAAACAGTTATCCCACCTGCCTGACTTTGTTAACAGGACAGCAACAAAAATGTGCAAATAATCAAAAATACACAATGACACATTTCCAGACAGTAGTAGTGGGCCAAATTAAGCCACTACTAGTGGCTTAATTTGGAAATAACAGAGCTGCCATTCAGACAATCATCTTGTAAATGGCAAAACAATGCATCTGTTTTATTTGTATCATTGAGAATATATAGTTGTAGATATCGTGTGTACATGTTTACAGGAGGCGATGGTGGTTCAGTCCCATCTACTGCCATTTCGAAACTTAGGCAATTTTGTTCACTCCACATTTGCCTGGGTCTTTCAGAAGACACAAAAAGCTGATAGTCCCTTCTATCTGGTGTCTACCCCAGGGGAAGTAAAAGATCCCACACAGGGGGTAAATGTGCAACGTATACTGGACTCACTAATTCTAAAGAAGGACAACTTCTGCATTAGCCCCAGTTTGTGCTGTTTGGAGGAAACCACCTAAGAACCTAAGGTACATTCAAACACAGTTCCACTAGAGTGTACATCTGTAGTCAACACCCACACTGCCCAGTGGGTATTGGAGATTAATTGTACGACATCAACAGAGAGGAGAGGTCAGCCTCAGTGTCTCAACCTGCCACAGGTGATTACACTTGTATACACAGTCAACTCTAATGATGTACAGCTGCGGTCTGCAAAACTAATAGTCACACAATATGGATTCTGCAGATGAGAGTCAGAGACACAGAAACGGCTGTGGTCAAGATCAAGTCATTATGGAAGTAGGTTCTCAGTGTTGGCTAACAGACCATGTCAACAGCAGTCATTGTGACCAATAGTGAATTGTCACTTAGAGTGTTCAATGTCGGCCACAACATGGACACTGCAGATAGACCAGGAAGAGGTGTGGCAGGTATCACAACTGCCCTGACACACCTGCAACTAAAGTTAGTTTTCACATATTTTTAAGTGAACTCCCACATATTTGAAAGTGACCTCCCACATATTTTAAAGGGAAACACAAGTCAAAGTTTGGGTGATAGGCCTAATAGAGTTATTAAAAGTAATCACTTCCAACAAAAATCAATTTTTTAATGTCAGTGGTTTACCAGAAATAGTTAGACCACATAACCACATAATCATCGAAAGTCTACACAATTTTGTGTATAAATTATATATATGTTCAGTGATATACATGTGTATGTGTGCATGCGTGCGTGAGTGCATGAGTGTGTGCATGTGTTCATGTATGTGTGCTTACATCTGTTTATCTCCAGTAACAGATTTCAAGCAAACAAATTGTTCTACACAATACAAACAAACTGACTGAAGGGCAAAGACGTTTAGTTATATTTTCTCATTTACACTTTCATAAATGAAGCCACCTCTCCACCCTTTGTGTTCTACCTCCTCTCACCCTCAACCCATCCACCATGTCACCAGACCACCCAGACAGTGTCAATGTGGTGACCTGTCATACGACGTTACTGCTCAGGTGACACCGTGTAATGACTGTCATTCTCACTCATAAATGCAGGAGCTAAAATTATACTAAGAACATCTGATTAAATACTAGGAACCTTGAGAATTATTACCATTTCTCCAATGTTCATAATATGTATACTAACGTTGAAATAAATGTCTACACGAAATATTGGCCACCAATCTACATTTGATAAAGGACTTTTAGATGTATGAGAAACAAAGATGGCAATAACATTAAGATGTCCGAGGGCGTCACCATTATGACATTGTCATCTATTCCTTGAGGGTCTCCACATACACTAGCGTGCACACACTCAAAAGTGCATGCGTGTGTGTTAATTGACTACCAAGCTGATTAAACATGGCTAATCTGAATCAATCCTCATCTGGCCACCCCAGTCAGGTCCACAGCGAGGACATTCTACAGGCTACACAGAAGTAGTTTCTATTGACAGTCACGCTGATTATTTATATAACAGAAGAATTTTTTTAATATCCATTATAATAGTGCTCATGGAGGTTGTGCGTATCATAACAGGCCAGCATTACAGGTAATGACTGTTTATGTTGCCTCTCTGAGCTCAGATTCCAAGATGTTACACAGGTCTTACTATAAATATGCTATATGTGTAAAACAAATTAACACTGACTACAACTGTGTCTTACTTGTGGGTTGTGTAGACATGAGTGTAGGCCGGCTGGAGGTGTAGAACAAACTAACACTGACTACAACTGTGTCTTACTTGTGGGTTGTGTAGACATGAGTGTAGGCCGGCTGGAGGTGTAGAACAAACTAACACTGACTACAACTGTGTCTTACTTGTGGGTTGTGTAGACATGAGTGTAGGCCGGCTGGAGGTGTAGAACAAACTAACACTGACTACAACTGTGTCTTACTTGTGGGTTGTGTAGACATGAGTGTAGGCCGGCCGGAGGTGTAGAACAAACTAACACTGACTACAACTGTGTCTTACTTGTGGGTTGTGTAGACATGAGTGTAGGCCGGCTGGAGGTGTAGAACAAACTAACACTGACTACTACTGTGTCTTACTTGTGGGTTGTGTAGACATGAGTGTAGGCCGGCTGGAGGTGTAGAACAAACTAACACTGACTACAACTGTGTCTTACTTGTGGGTTGTGTAGACATGAGTGTAGGCCGGCTGGAGGTGTAGAACAAACTAACACTGACTACAACTGTGTCTTACTTGTGGGTTGTGTAGACATGAGTGGAGGCCGGCTGGAGGTGTAGAACAAAGTAACACTGACTACAACTGTGTCTTACTTGTGGGTTGTGTAGACATGAGTGGAGGCCGGCTGGGGGTGTAGAACAAACTAACACTGACTACAACTGTGTCTTACTTGTGGGTTGTGTAGACATGAGTGGAGGCCGGCTGGGGGTGGGGGGATGGGCAGTGACCTCCGATCAACTGTTCCCTCACAGCTGTGTCCCATCGTATCAGTTTCATGATTTCCATTAGCACCAGTATTGCCATCCAGTGTATGCTGAAGCAGACGATTTAATAATTATCATAACAACTTCATCCACAGGATAAAACACAACAATATGCTGGTAAGCAACCTTTTTGCAGAAATAGATTTCATCTGCAGCTGAGATGCAAAATGACAAAAAACAGGTGCGATAAAGTCGATCAATCTTGATATAGCAGGCTTCAGAATCTAATTAACTTTGAGAACAATATTTCTTCCTGCATCAAAAATGTTTATCAACCAGCAGTTGCCACAATTATTTTTTGTTTGACACACAGAATCTACTCCTGGGGCTTGACACCTGTCAATCAAGGCTTCAGACAATCTATATATCGACTTGTAATTATTTTCTCTGAGTTTAATGTGAGCATACGCTTGGCAATATCAAGATGTTTTTGACATTGACAAATAGCAGGATGCTGCAAATTGAGCAAAACAAGTTCTTTGATTACACTCATGACGTACGTGACACTTTTCTGAACAATTATACAACTACTACTGGGAGTCTGCACCTGAACGGTGACACCTGCTCACTTGTTGTCTCTTGGTTCTAGCAAATTGGTTTGTGTGGGTGTGCGCGTGCGCGTGCGCGCGCGCGCGTGCGCGTGTATGTATCAGTGAGATATAGAAATACATCGCCACAGACTGAGAGAAAATCATAATATAAATAAAATTAATTAAATATTCATTTTTTTACTGCTGAAATATGTTCGACTGGTAAACAGTACGCAATTTTTTTTCTAGACAGATATAGGGCCTATGCTGGTATAAGCTGGACCAGACACCTGCATTTACAGCAGACACCTGCATAACAACCGTTTCTTCATCGTCTGAATCTCCGTCCACAGACACTCACATCATCCGACAGCCAATATTTAGCAAGGCGGTGTTTAGCTTGGGTTGCAGTCAACTACTTCGGCCCGGGCCTGTCACAGTGATCGATGTGCATTTTGTGCATCTTTCCAGAAGTTGACAGCCCAATTCATGAGACCATATGCGTGATTCGCCACCAGACGTCCCTGCCGCCTCACTGAAGATGGCGTGGCTGCAGAAGATTGGGTTCAGTCATCCGCCTGAGACTCAATTTGGTGCCGCCAGATTGCCCAGCTACAGCGACTTGTAGACATGTCGCACTCTTATGACGAAGTGATATAAACGGACCACTATGACAACTAATACAGCAGTAGTCAGCACAAGATTGATGAGTGCCGTTATTAATGGCTTCCTGTGTCGCCAAGTCGACTCAAGATTAAGACAATAAATACAAGACGTTGTAAAAAGTTGTGTATTACTTCCAGTGTTTTGCATCTGATATGTACAGCTTCTGGGTGTGTCAAAACACTTGCTGTACTGATGTCTTCATCAAACTGAACTAGACAAGTCTAGTTTGGTCAAAGCCACATGCCACTGGTCAAATTCATCCAAACCAAATATATAAGATGGTACAATGATGAAGACATTGTCTCAAACTGGTCAAATTTGTGCATTAATATGTAATCTGATATTTTATGATGTCAACAGTTTTCTTCTAACATATTCATGCTGCTAGCATGTAAAAGAAGAGTAGTGATCTATATTCTATTTGTTTAATGCTGTCCATGAAAATAAACAGTTTTCATATATAATCTGCATCTACCTTGTCCCTTGACTAACGTTACTCTGAGTTCCCTAGTTCTGCTATATTTCTTAGGTGAGAATTGAATATTACATCAGTAGTTTCATAACAATTCAATAACTTGGAAACTTCTGTCTGATCTCTTCTTATTTTCCTTGTCACATGGCAAAGGTCATGTGACCTGACATTGGTGTCCTATCAGTGAGGCCAATGGCATGGAGTCATGTGATTCATGTACATCAGCATATGTCACTTCCTCTGCTGTGGTGCACTGCTCTGGGTGAAGCTGGTAATTAAATACAACAAGGATCTGGAACAGGTTATAATAATTTGAGTTCTAAATCAAATGCAAATCACAACATAAATGCACCATATTCGTGTTGCAATATTCATGCAGCCATTCTGAGATTTCCAAGCATCACTAATTCTTGATGGTTAATTGGTAACTGTTAATTGTGATAATGTGATATAGTATTTATTTTTGCACAACTGCATTGGATTTATTCTTGATGATTAATGTTTAACTTTAAATTGAGATTAGGTGATATTAGACTATTATTATTTCGTTTTCACACCATTACACATATATGTTCTTCGTTAATACAATTACGTGTAAAAGGGACTGAGCAAGATGGCTTTTTCTCATTGTCTTCAATGTTATATATAATAGTATATGCTATTATGTACATTCATCGTTTGTATGTCAATAACATGAAGGCAATAAATATTATTACGATATCAGAACTGTTTGTTAGGAAATATACTTTGAGAACACTTTGTGATGCATAAAAACACAACAATTATGGTCTGAAGGCATAAATCTAACCAACCACTGCCAGGTTGTTGAACCACTGCTGTAGAAAAAGAAAAGACAATGCTTGAAAGCCGTGTCATTACTCAGACCATTTCTATCATTACATACAAACACAAGCATGGATTGTACGATGAAAATATCCCCGGCTACTAGAAAATCGCCTGTCGGTATATGTTTTCAATGGGCTTTCTCACTGTCAAATCATATAAATGTCATCATTTGTTGCACTCAGTAAAGTGAGTGGAACAGCTAACTGTGTTTGCTAATCCCCACTTCCATGCCTGCTTTGGGCAGCACTGTTAATGCACTTCAGTATTCTGTGGCCAGCACAAGGCGATGGATCAAACGCTGTGGCTGTCATGCGGATACCTCATAAATCTAGCTCTGTTCTGCCGTGCCACACTCCTGCGCTTCCTCCTTATTATTCTCACCATCCAATCAACCTCTACTAATACTTCACCAATCTCCTTTGGATTACGCCAATGTTAGTTAATAAACAGCGTATTTCATGCCCGTTTTAACGGATAGCATGTTATTATCAATATTGAATACCTCTGCCATACAGAGACTGTGTAGAAAGCTTTGGGATATCAAAAACACGCTGAGATGTTAGTTTGATGTTAAACTATTTAGTAATACGTTAAGTAACTCATTATTATTTAAGGACACACATGCACAGTTTACACTAACACAGTGGTAACTGTGCTGGTGTATAGACAGCAGTACATTGGAATTAATCTATTTTAAAATAGGCAATATACTGTTGCAAACCGTTACTAAAGCACTGCAGTAAGTTCGACAAAAATTACCCTGTTGTGTAAAATACTGAAGCATAGTTCATAAATATGTCAACTCACACAGAGGTAATCTCAATTTAGCCTGCTGACAGGCCAAAATGTTCACAGTTTAACAATACCCATGTCACATGACACATCGAGACTAATATATGGACTGGAGCTGCAATGGAGGAGGAACTTCACAGATGCACCTTGTGTGTCACTCCCGTCACTTAGCCTGTCTTACCTGTGTGTCACTCCCGTCACTTAGCCTGTCTCTTACCTGTGTGTCACTCCCGTCACTTAGCTTGTCTTACCTGTGTGTCACTCCCGTCACTTAGCCTGTCTTACCTGTGTGTCACTCCTGTCACTTAGCCTGTCTTACCTGTGTGTCACTCCCGTCACTTAGCTTGTCTTACCTGTGTGTCACTCCCGTCACTTAGCTTGTCTTACCTGTGTGTCACTCCCGTCACTTAGCTTGTCTTACCCGTGTGTCACTCCCGTCACTTAGCTTGTCTTACCTGTGTGTCACTCCTGTCACTTAGCTTGTCTTACCTGTGTGTCACTCCCGTCACTTAGCTTGTCTTACCTGTGTGTCACTCCCGTCACTTAGCTTGTCTTACCTGTGTGTCACTCCCGTCACTTAGCTTGTCTTACCCATGTGTCACTCCCGTCACTTAGCTTGTCTTACCTGTGTGTCACTCCCGTCACTTAGCCTGTCTTACCTGTGTGTCACTCCCATCACTTAGCCTGTCTTACCTGTGTGTCACTCCCGTCACTTAGCCTGTCTTACCTGTGTGTCACTCCTGTCACTTAGCTTGTCTTACCTGTGTATCACTCCCGTCACTTAGCTTGTCTTACCTGTGTGTCACTCCCGTCACTTAGCTTGTCTTACCTGTGTGTCACTCCCGTCACTTAGCTTGTCTTACCCATGTGTCACTCCCGTCACTTAGCTTGTCTTACCTGTGTGTCACTCCCGTCACTTAGCCTGTCTTACCTGTGTGTCACTCCCGTCACTTAGCCTGTCTTACCTGTGTGTCACTCCCGTCACTTAGCCTGTCTTACCTGTGTGTCACCTGTGCTGTCCACTTCACCACTGTCACATTCTTCTGGCACTGAAACAAAATAATACATTTACCTAATCTGTCAGTGATGACGACTACTGCACGCGTGACCTTATTAACAGGACCAGAACTTTATGCAGGATAACATATTTGTGAATCACACTTGTTGGATGACACGTGGATATTATCTCATACATCTACATGCCAGTTAAGATGTTTCGAGGCATAACTGACAAAATCTATGGTTTTTGAAGACCTTTTCCCCTAATTTGTTACCTGTCCACCACCCAAATGACGGGTGGACGGGTTTGTTGTCTAAAAATTACTTGTGAATGTCCTGCCTTAATTCCAAGGTGGCTGCATTGCAGAGATACAAGTCGTTACCATGGCTTAAAATTCATCAAATTATTCACTTGTCCTACAGACGAAAATAATCAAAGGTTCTCCTGGCCATACAATTCACTTGTCGTGAACATCTACACTTCAGTAGGTAGTTCTCCGTAATTTTATTTCTGCCAATTTAAATTACTACTGTATCAATAATTTTATTATGGTAGCCAATGTGAACGAACTAATATTATTGGGAAATATACCTTGCAAAACAGTTATTTTATTACAGTTGTACACATTCTGAGGACACATTGATATTGCTTGGCATGAATGGTGGATATGGTAGCTCAAAATTGCAATTATTTATTTAGAAAATAGTTGTGTACTTCATATTTTTAATTTGCAAAATGCTTATGTACTTTATGTTACTCTAAGCTATCACGAATGATAAAAACAAATACATATGCACCCACGGCCATACAGTCATCATATGCAAATATCAATGTTAACCACAAATCCTTTATTTTTTCATGGAAACTCTGCCAAATTATTCCCGGATGTAGATGGGAGATTTAACGACACCAAGTTTACATATATCTATCAAGTAAAATGGTACTTTCTAGCAAAATGAAATCAACAGTCGATCATAAATACTTCACTATTCATGTTAGCGATGATCATGAGCAAGAATTGCAGTTGCTTAGTTAGTATGTCCAATGATTTGGATGAAAATGTGAAAAGCAGCAGCGATGTTGACAGCCGTGGTTGACACTGACAATATTTCAGTCTGTTCTGAGTTGTCAAATAATTGTGCATTAGCCACAAAATAAAACTGCTTTTCGTGTGTCTTATCGTCCATCTTGTTTTGTGTATGGATTGTTGACATAAATAATATTCTGATTATTTTTAATATGTTTTGTAGTCATGCGACACTAATTTTGATGAAACAGTATAGGCAAATTTATTCTGATTTATACAATATCACTTTGTTTTGTATTTGCATGCGCTATACTTGTGATGGCAGTGCCATTTGCTGTATGTACTATTTCAATCGTGATTTGAGATAGAGAGAACCAACTTCCTGAGTGACATATCATAGAATCCCAATTGATATATGAGTGTTAGTTTTTGTGTCACTCATAGAAGATAACTTATATCTTGCAGTGATATAATAACTGATAAAATAATTGCTTATAATTGTGGAGGAATCAACAAAACAAAACTGATTTCCGGATTTATTGCTGGCCATCTTGGACTTTTGATACATATAAATTATATATTAATTAGTTTCAGTTAATCATACAACAATACACCGATGTATAGATAATTCCTTTCTGGTTCAGATTATGTACACTTTTATATAATTATGATGAACAGATTTTACAAATTATGGGTCATTATGTGAACCCATATCTGGTCATAGTGTTGAGGCCCTCAGAAAACTCAGGGCTTAAGACGTTAAAATGCTGTGCCCCAAAACGGACTGTTTACCACTCTCCAGCATTACATGTATTTGTTAACAAGATCCATAGCCGGATAAATTACCCATGTCCTGGCTTTTAACAAAAAACCTAATTAGATTCCCACAGAATGAATGCCAATTTAGTCTCAAACAATTCACCCAATAACAAAGTAGAAAGTGCCAGATCAAATTGTCCCGGGCTGACGGACAAGTGGAGCTTCAGGCCCTGATTACTAATTAACTTTTCAGCTATCCTAGGTACAAACACAAATGATATCTGGTGTCCAGCTAGTTCTATCTATGTCTCATAGTTTAGGGACTGTAGGGGCAACAGAATGCTGGATCTTGACACACAGATTGTTCACATTTTTGTGTGGAAAACCAGTTACAGAGGCACAAAGACATGTGTCTTGCACACATACATCCAAAACAAAAACCACACAACATTATCACTTTGTAGAGTTTTAAGGGGTCTGGAAACATAGCAAGCCCAAAACATGATTCCAGAGTCACCATGGTAACAGCAATGTTCTTTAAAAAATACCTAATACCTTTATCCTTGCTATTTCACCGCCCCTGGCTCTGATGCAATCAACCTGCCCAGTCTGCACTGAGATAACTCTACCCATTCCTCCATTAAGCTTGACTGCAAGACAAACACCTCGGGTGCTTTGCCAATAATAACATTAAGAAAAAGTCCACCACAACCTGCTTTGAGCGCAAGGCACCGTGACCTTGGAGGTCTGGTCCAGCACATGGAAGGTCACCAGCAATACCGTCTGCTCTGCAACTTCATCATCAGCAACGGCCATTTTATAACTGATATGTTGCATGAACTATGACAAACGCGGCATGCCATGTGAACTAGAGTGAGTCGATCTGAAGCATCTGGATTATGAGTAATGCTGACAGATCACAGATGAAACTAGAGCCTTCCAATTTCTCTATGTCCAACACTCCAGATCATCATAGTTTTGAAAATGGCTCAGATTCTTGGTTTTATATAAGAGGAAAAATATACCTGCAGAAAAGCTGATTTTATTTTATTACCACAAATTTACATTTAAATGGTTCAAGATGATCATGTTAGAATTCATTCACTAGAGCACTGTAACAGTAACTTGAGCTGGTAACTGGCTACAGATTAGTAAAAGGCACTCTCATGAGCAGTCACTGCAACAAAATAGGTTTCTGTCACTAAAACAGTGGATGTCTTAAAGCAATACATAAATGTCATCACATTGTGTCACTCAATAAACAACAGCAATGGAAGTTTAGTAAATGATTTACCTCTCAAGAAACTCTTTTGTTTTCTCCTTATATTTCGGCTGTCTCTCACAGCCTTTTTCAACGAACTGAATTTCACGGTCGTATCGCATGACTTACATCATGTAACACAAGCTGGAGCGTGACCAGTGGGAGTTCCTGACCAATGTATCTGTTTAAAACCAACTTCCCCTGTGTATGCTGATGGCCTCTTTGATTATTATCCTGTGCGGGTTCTCTTCAAGGTCTAGGATGATTACATCCCTTATTGAACACAGGTGGCCTGTGTTTAACTTGTGTTCACTTACCAATGAAAATGGCTGTGAGAGACAGCCGGAATATACGGAGAAAAACATTTCTTGAGAGGAAAATCATTTACTAAATAACATGAACCAAGAAACCAGACCATTACATTCAAAGAGTAATGGATGTGTTTGTAATGCCGCCACAGAACTTACGCCACGGAAAACAAAGAACTACATTTTACACACCCAATTACAAACACATTAACATAAATGACATTTACTTACAGGATATTACCAGTAATTAATAATACTGTCAGAAAGAACTTTCATGTGACCCTTCTTGAAACACATATACATGCTAATCTGTCATTAACAAGTGATAATCCGTCTGATATGAATGACAGAGCAACAAGATCAAGATTATGACCACAGGTATCTAGTGGCGAGACCTTTCATAATGCATGTGACACACTTGACAGCGGTGCATCGACATGTGACATGTGCTCCAGGAAGGACCCGTCTTGACAGGAATCAGAGAAGGAGATAGGTCAGTGAAACGGATTCAAAATCACTCCCGTCAGCAACCTGAGATTGGTGGAACAGCGGGGAGACTAAAAGCTTCTGAAATTGCCATTATTGATGAACTACACCTCGGAGGCCAAGGGGACCGGTCAGACTCCTGGTGGACAAGGTAATATCAACTGATGGTCGACAAGACCAGGAATCACGACTTCGCTGCTGCCCAGGCACGGGGTCGACTGTGGCGGCTGACAGCATCAACAGGACTTAAGACTCATCACCTCAAGATAATCCATCGCTTAATTGCATTATCATACCACTAGAACTGTGAGTGATGTCCACTTCATTCAAGACATGCCTGCATGATCTGTCTGTGAAAGAACTACATAACATCAAGGCTCAGGGTTGAAGGTTGTGAATGATATGGGAGGGAATTAACACTATTAGGTCATTTCTGGTTTTCAGAAAGATTTCTGTTGCTCTCATCTGTTTCTGTCTCTCTGTGTCCCACCCTGTGTCTCCGTCTGTTTCTGTGTCACCTTGTCACACACATCTGTTTCTGTCTCCTTCTGTTTGTCTCTCTGACAGCCTGTCCCCTAGCCACCCATCAACCTGCTTATACTAGTGGTTTAATGGTATAAATATTACTAGTCTAGAATGTTGCTATGCATTAGATGCAGAACAGAAGTATATATCACACCGAAGTATCCTTGCTTCAAATGTCAGTAATAATATGTCAGAAAGGAAGATGTCGGCCTAACTCAAACAAATACAAAGGAGCAAACATCTGGTTTCACCAAGGTCAAAATGGATGAAGGTCAGCAGAAGAGTGCAGTGGTCAAGTCGTCAGGACTCTTGATCAGAGGAACCAGCTCATTGGGGATGTCACCAGAAGTCGTGTGACTTTCAATAGATGTAATTCCATATGAGTTTACACCTGCATAATCATGACTCCTCTTGCACAAGACTGAATATGAAATGTTCATTGTCACAGCCTGCACCACAACATCAGCTACGGGCAATAAAAATGAAACATTATACTAAAAACTTATTTTTAAACAATGTAGACACGGTTTCTAGCTTGAATGTTAATACTGTTTAACCTTGTTTTTAAGAAAATAAAACTCCCTTATAGTCCTACAAAATCATTGTATTTGAAAAGCAAACATTTCATTATTTAAAGACAAAACCAACAATATTAAGAAACAAAACCTGTTATGGTTATACAAATACCTGTTGCAGTATCAGAACAGTGGGTCCCTGTGGAAGGGAGGGGGGCAGGGGGCACTGAATTCACAAAATAAGGTTTCCAGATATCTTGTCACTACCTGAGTGAGTGAAATGTATTATTTCCGGGGACATTTATTTCCTGAGACTACTCACTGTTCCACACTGACCCCCCACGGTGCCCGACACAGTCACTTGGTTTGCAATCACCACTGTCCAGCACATTATGTCGCCTGAATAATGCATGTGTGGACTGATAATCTTCAAATGGTGGCCAATATAGGTATTCTCTGATGTCCAAGCAGTAGAGGACACTGCAATAAATAAATAGTGGTTCTCTGGTCAGATGGCCTACAGTCACTTGTTACTGGTGATGATTGTGGGTACATTGTTTGCAAGAAGGAATCATGTCGTTGTGTGATTTGGTGGAACTCGTTGCTTCTGTGTGCTGCTTCTGTTTTCAAATTTTACTAGGAAATTGTGTGTGTGTGTGTGTGTGTTTATATTATATACATGCAAGTGACACATACACACACAAATAATGACAATAATAAAATATGTTTCCTTTTTTAAATGATGGATATAATACAATCATAATTTATTAAAATCTATCCCCCCATGAGGTTCATTGCAAACAGTAAACGACCATTATTTCCTTGCTAAACTCTCATTCACTGACTTTCCATTACTTGACATATTGTAATATATTACGTCTTTAACAATGCCCTAACTCACTGGCACCCGCAATTGCCTGTAATTATCCTGCTGCAATGAGATGGAGCAGCTTTCCCAGAGCACTGAGGTAAGCGGTAAGGATGTAATAAAGTTGTCTGCACTGTTTCCTTCTGTCAGGAAAACTGCACTTCCATAAATCAGAGAAACAATGACACTCGTCACATGCCGCCGCACATTTCGCACACCACCGCACATTTCGCACGCCACCGCACATCTCGCACATGGCTGACTTTTCCTATACGAACCACCCTAGCCAAATTGTGGGTGCTGATTTACTATGACTAATGACGGTGTTGATTGAAAGATGAAAGGATTACATACCACTCCGTCTGTTGAATGTTGTCTCACTTTCTATGGCATTGTCATGAGTATGTTCTATCTAACCCCAGGTATTCTCGTAAACACTAGCTCCAGGGGTGTTTAAAGCCCATCACCTTGATGATTGCACCCTTTGATGTTGGACCACCTGTCTTAATGACCACACACTGTTTACTACGTTGCAGGTGCAGAATTAATTTTGCATGGAAACAAGGTTCTGTTGGTTTGGACCCATTATAATAATAAAAATATGTTAAAGTGACTATTCAGGTTTTGTCACGTTTACTCTATACACTGTAATATTCTATTGACTTCCACAGAATGTTTACACCCATATCAGTTATCATATCGTTACTGAAATCTGTAAAATTATACATTAGAAAATATTATATAGGAAAGTTTATGTTTTAGATTAATTTATAGATTTATATGTATGTTTACGTACAGAGTTTTAGAAAGGGTTTTAATTTTATATTAATATATATATATATAATTTGCATACCATGTTTTAGTACTATACATCTTAAAAGCAGTGTTTAATATAATTTATTTATATAATTTACATACAAAGATTTGCGAGTTAGTATGATTTATATTAATTTATATAATTTACATTTTTATTTATTAATATACATTAATTTTAGTATTTTTCTTGTGCAGCGCATCGATCCGCCATGCGGGAATTAGCGCTATATAAAAACTGTATTATTATTATTATTATAGGAAAGTATCCACAAAAACCTATAGAGTATTCAAGAACATTTCATGCTAATCAGATATGCACCTTCTCTAGCAAACCTTTCACCTCACCAAGAAGCAAGGCATTCCCACAAGGCAACAGCCATTTAGTTTGGCAGGGTGTAACACCTGAGGAGCACTAGGGCCTACTACTTGAATGTGTCAAAGTGTCACTGTCAACTGGCCTACCTGTCAGTCAGAGTGATGGAGGATGTTTTAAAGATTATTATAGAAAGAGAGCAACAGAACAACCAAAACAGAAGGCAAGCAAACCGTTATCTGGGATCATACAGACCACAAATACATATCTGCTAGATCGGTCTAGTTTAGGGTGTAAACAATACAAAACTTTAACAAAGCCAGAACCAACTTGCCAAATACAGACATATATATTTGTGGATAGGACAGTAAAACCTTCTGGTTTCAGATAGTTGATCTGGCTTCAGAGAGTGATGTGATGGAATGTTGTTACCAAACAACTGTCATGGTAGGCAATTTAGCAGGACCCAGGCACTGGTGTTGAAACGAACAGGCCTAGCATGCAGCAAAGTGTAAAGTGCTTTGAACGGTCCTAATGTGCCTTGAAAAAACTGCACATTTACCGTCTTTTTAGCACTTGCAATAATGCAATAAATGCTCGCTGCAACCCGGTCCATCCCGATGAGAGTAAACGACATCGACAATGCCATGAGCGACAAACGAGCCATTCACGATAATGTTCTAAATACGCCAATAATTCAGCGGCTTCCGACTGATTCACCTCGTAACGCGGCATTTGCAGTCTACTCTCACACACACTCAATCTATTACAGCGTCTGCTTTGTACAACCACATGTCACCATAACTCAGTGGCTCCGGGAAGTCGACAATGCCCAAGAGGACAACCGTGTCCTGTACAAAACTATTTTTCTCCCACAGAACTGGTTCTTAAATGTGGTTTCCATGGCACAAGAGACAAGAACCTACATGTACAAGAGTGGCACTTGTTGAACCTGACACATCCAGAGTCTGGTGTCACAGCAAGTTGAGTGCACTGAGGCAGTGTGGAGTGGAGGAAATTGACTAACTCTTCACAACCACCAGTGACTTTTAAACCATCATTATATATTGCTAGTGAGACCACACAGCTGTAGACCTGTGTCTGGGGCAGGTGTGACACGGCCGGCTTCTTGCACCTAGCAGGGACACAGTGGTGGTGGTCGCTTCACTCAGATAGTGAGGTCTTAAAGAAAACCCATCATTAAACGAACTCATTTATTAGAATTAAGAAACTGCTAGAAGCTGGTGCAAATCATTATGATAACCTTCCTGTGATACACTAAAGAGAGACTTCAACGACACATCCTGGTGTTGGCAGTTTTCATCAGTTCACATAAGTTCACTGTTAAGGAGCAAAATTATTTTTTAAGAGCAAAATGTGACTTATAAGAATGTCAGTGAAATGAAATGGTGAGTAATGTAGAGTAAAAAACTTGCTCAAGGTTTGAAACAGAAGCACGGGATTTAAACCCGGGTTCTGTCGATTGAGACTGCAGTGCACGAGACACTGGCCCACATGAATCAGCAGTCTGAGTGTGAACTCCACAAAGATCATAGCTGTGACTCTGGATGTCCATCAAGCAGCAAGGTGAATTCTTAGGAAAAAAGCAATATCACTCTCTGCCCTGGTCTGCAGTTATCCGACACTTCACTTTTCATTTTTCCTGCAGCTGTGAGCCATCAATAACCTCTGTGGCTGTGGTTGCTGAAGACGACCCATGACGCAGAGACAGAGACGTCAGGTTTCATTGGAAGCTTCCTGCTGCCAGACTGTCTCTTGGAGACCGTACTGAGAGACTGTCTCTTGGAGACCTTACTGAGAGACTGTCTCTTGGAGACCTTACTGAGAGACTGTCTCTTGGAGACCTTACTGAGAGACTGTCTCTTGGAGACCTTACTGAGAGACTGTCTCTTGGAGACCTTACTGAGAGACTGTCTCTTGGAGACCTTACTGAGAGACTGTCTCTTGGAGACCTTACGGAGGTGGACCATAAATAGTATAAGTAAAGTTAATTACTTGTTGCTCACTCTATTTTATGTTCTATTTGAAGCATGCAATCTTTTAATTTGGTCATGTAGGCCTAACCTAACTGAACCACAAATGGTGCTATTTATAGATGTGATTACTTAGTGTATCTCAAAGATACACATAACACCTATATATAACAAAAATTATGTTGTCAATAACCTTACTACCACAACATTGAGTTTGGTTTTGTGTGTGAAATAATTAACATATCATTTCAACAATGCTGCATTATTTTAGTTAGGATTACAATTATTTGCAATTTGCTTTCGCAGCAAAATAGAACAGCAAAAGAATGCTATATATAAATTGGTCAATTTAAAAAAAATAGAAATTAGGTTAAAAATGTATTACTACAGCATATTACTGAGAATATATCCTATATTTACGATCTATTTCCTATTCTCAAAACAATGTATACACAGTGCTCCTCCACACCCCACTGTGAGTAGATGCCAAATACCTACAGACAAAAACAAAAAACTTAATAACCGCCATGGGTCCAACAATGGACTTCAAAAGAGCATACGTCATGCGCGTGCAGTACGGAAATGCCTGTCCAATTTGGCAAATCACACCTGACGGGAACACAAACATCGACGTTAATGCTCATTTTGTGAATTCTCCATCCCGGGCGAATCCTGCGGGTTTATTGGAAGCGACAGTTTTGAATGGTTGATCACTCGCAAGAGACGCCACTCATCAGACACGACGAGTCGGCACGCACAATTAAAGAAGCTGCAACAGTCAGCAATCTGGCGGGTTCATTTGTGACTATCGGGACACGGAGAAGTCCTACAGTGGCCCAAGTACATATGAAGTGCATCACGCAGCGATCCACCTCAGATACCAGACTTGTCGATGATAACGCGAGGATATATTGCCCATTTGCCCACATGCTGCCAATGAGCAGCCAGACAATAACTTGTAAACAATTTGGTCCTCACCAATTTCTGACAGGATTGCAAATTTGCTATGATGAACTACACTGGCACGCAATCTATTATGATGATGTTTTCCCGCAGGGATAGAAAACGGTTACATTTTATTCTTGTGTTTATGTATCGATCGCTGTCTATTAGGTTGTTACTATGTCTGTCTGTAGTTGTTTTCATGCGAATGCTTTTAGGAACTCCCATTATTTTGTCCATCAGTTTCAATAAGTAGCAGAGAGTACAGAGTGGAGAAGAACCTATAAATGTGCTGAAGTAGAAATTGACTCCTGAACCATTCCAGTAAACCAGTGAGAAAAACCAGTAATTCAACAGAAATATGTCAACCCCTACAGTTTTATATGTACTGTTACATTTTCTTCTTAAGTAAATTAGGTTTATTTTAAAGAAAAATAATTGTTGAACAAGATTTCCATGAATAATCAACTTGAAATTGACTAAAGTAAGACAATCAATTGTGTAGATTATAAAAATTATGTATATTAACATTTAGGCATTTCTCGGTATTTAAGTCATGAAATTATAAAACATATACTGCCATGTCAAACAATTATTTATTTATGTTCAGGTTCAGTAATACAACATGCAGAATGAATAAGTCAGTAATGTTAAAAACCAATGCAAAACACCAATGTAACTGCTAAACAATATCTTCATAATATGATAAATCAAAACTTTTTAATATTAATCCACACAATTAAATAAATTGTTAGTACACAGGATATGTATTGTGAACCATTATCCAGTAGATGGCAGCACGTATGTGTTGCCGAAGTTGGTGACCAAGGTTTATGACAGCGATTAAATGAATTAAAAACTGTTACAAGAAAATGCTATGTATCTACTGTGGTCCACTAATCATTTGAAAATGTCTGTTGAAACAACCCCTTTGAAAAAAGGGCAATCTATTTGATAACTATCATTACCAGTTTACACTCACCATTAAAGTATTTTTTAATAAAATCCATCTACAGGACTATTTGGAACGTTGATAAAATTCCCATTATGGCTCTTCTCACTACAGCTTTTTATAATAGCACATGGCTCATTTTATTCCTCGCAGAACTTAGAATTGACTGTCAAACTAGTGCCATTAGAGCTTATATATTTTCTATATAAGTTATATTCTATGGTGCTTCCCAATAGCTAGAAACAGTTGCTGAACAAGGCTCGGTCCATGCTAGGATGTGTGTAGAGGGACCAGTGATAACTTTCACATGTATTTCTAAGTTATTTGAAGCACATGCACACAAACTTTGTAATTCATACATTTTCTAATGGAATTCAACAATATTATAATATGACAACATACTAACCATATTATTGTTGTTATGTTTAATAACTAATCGTATTTTTAACTAATCGTATCTTATACCATCTTGACTGATTTTTTTAAGACTACTTCTAGACAAAACGCCAGACAGCTAACATTTATCCAAAGAAGTTCGATCACGTGGTTTAAACTGAAGACATACACACCCTGAGTTCTGTTTGGCGTCTCCAAGGGACAGTCGAGTTGTTGACTGCGCTTGTGGTAGATGGCAATGGCCAGACAGATGAGGATGAGCACGGTGGCGACACCTAGTGAGCCTCCAACTAGCACCAGCAGAGAAGACGGTTTCTCTGTGTGGTCCTGCAGTAGAGAAAACATAAGCGTTAGATCGGCAATCAGGGATGCCTAAATGTAAAGCAACTGCTACAACATATTAATAATCAGGTATTACTGATGATCATCAATGACAAAGCAAGGAAACATCTGATGCAGGTGTAATAATAATAATAATAATAACATTTATAAAGCGCCATCAATCTAGAAATATTCATTCGGAGGCGCTGTACATGAGTAAGTATACATGTGTCGTAGAATTATAATATTAAGTTTGTTAAGGTAAATAAAATACATAAAATATGTATAAAAAAGTAATAGTAATAAATAATAAAATAAATAAGTTAGCTAAAGACAATTATTAAAATAAATGGTATATTGATAATAAAATAATGAGTATGACATTTGGTAAAATATAAATTAATGTAAAACATGTACAAGATAATAGATAGGTAAAAATACAAATTAAATAAACTGACAGATGTCTACACTTCATACACAGCCCGGAATAGGTGGGTGTACCATGTAAACAGAAAATCTGGCATGAACAGACATGTCTAAAATAAACTGGAAAACAACCTATATAAAATGGGATTATGTGATTCATATAATTTAATAGGCATTGCCAGGTAGTTTTCTCTCATGTGAGTGATGACACATAATGGACACATATATAGTCTAGCAACATGCAAATGCAGATATCCATGCATAGACACATCCTGTTTCACCTGGTGACCCGACTCTGGACACCGCCTGTGTCGTGTGTCATTTGTCTTAGGGGCATTTGTCCATAATCAACTTGGTTTCTCTACTTGGGTGAGTCACTGACAGATTAACAGTCGTAACCATTGCCTGTAGCAGTTTTCTGACAAATACTCACTTGGACACACATTGAAGAGATTTATTTCTGACACTGCTAATAAACCACACAATACGTTTCTTTAGTAGCACTGGCTTTTGTAAAAAGATGAGCCATCATTTTAATTAATGCTATCTGCTCAACAGAAACACTTCCCTGTAATGAGTAAAAGCCAGTTTTATTTTTAATATAGAAATTACACTATGAATCTGAAGTTAGTTCCTTCTAATCACCACTGATATGTATAACTTGACTTCACTCATATTAAATACCCATGTAATGTGGACAATGTTTTAGCTGTGGAAAATACATCATAAAACAGTATATGTTGTAACTATTTACAGTAGTTGTAAACAGTTGTAAACAGATCCTACATGAAAAGATACCTTTATGTTTAGTTTGTCAGAACAAAATACAAATTACTTGCCAGGCAAAAGAATAATTTATTTGAATTACTACATATGTATGTAGTCATTTTGACACAGTGCTTGGTGAAATTACCATCATTAATTTATAGCTTGTCTCACATCAGAGCTAATATTGCCTAATAATATTACATTTCCCTTTTTAATTCAACTAAATACCCATACATACAGTGCACAGACAAATAGGCATGAATGTCACTCATAAATAATCAACATGTTTTGATCGTGAACATTCACACGTGCGATTAACTGCTGAATTTCAACAAAACAACATCACAAAGCGAACTACAGATGTAACTGTCCCATAAATTATATATGTTGGCCTTTTGTCTATGGCAACTTACAGTGGTTCACCACAGAGAACACAACAGTGACGCTGCAGACTCATATTTTACAGGGCAGCCTGGCAGAACAATGGATTCGGCCATGTGGAACGCTCTTATATGATACAGTTATTGATGATGTGGAAAGGAACAAATAATTGGAAATGCGAACAGTAAACAGACACAGGGCTGCTAATATAATTGTAGCATTGATACAACCAAGAACTGTATACCACACAAGGATGAAATACACAAATACTCCTTTATCACTGAATTCATTTCATCAGATAATGATCCATCAGCATCTCTATATTACTATGGAAATTAATTCAACAAATATAGCTTTCAAAAGTTGACTTTTTTTCTTATTCTTGAGGAATGGCCTAGATTTACTAAAGCAGAGGCTTAGGCCTTCTGAGTTATAAGACACATACTTGATAAGTGTAATCTACATTTTATATATTGTTTAATGTCTCCAATTCATCTCTGTTTAACCATTTGTTTTATATATATTTTTATATTTAATTTTAGTTGTATATTATTAAAACATTATTAACAGTAATTGATTACATTTGTGTGTAATCACCCATCTTAATTTCATGTATGTGAATATTGTGTATCATTTACTACACATGATATTTTAATGTCAACAACTTGAACAATATACATAATAAATTACAACTATTAATTGGTGATGACGACATAAGAATATTTTAAAAGAAACTATTTTACAAATGTGTCAAAATTATATGGTACACACACAACAAATTGTTTTTATTTTTTGTAGATTATTAAGATGCCCAAAACATACGGTGCCTGAATACAGGCACTCATTACAGCAAATGGAACACAAGTCCACACACTCTGCAGTGTGGTCACAGATCAATGTCTGAGTCAGTGAAGAGGCCCACTGCACAGCTTTGATGTAATTAGGTGAGCACTTAGTTGTAGGCCAAGAACCTTAGGTGGGCTGTATGGACTTAGTGCACAGAGAGGTGCAGTTAACTGTACTAATGAGTGACACATTCTCACCACAGGAGCACTAGTAATGAGGCCTCCACACTCACAGCACCAGATACAGGATTATTGAGATCAAATGAAGGGAAACAAATATCTGGAAGAACAAGACAATTGAAAACACTATGAATAAATACATCTTGTTCATAAGATGTGTGTGTGTGTGTGTGTGTGTGTGTGTGTGTGTGTGTGTGTGTGTGTGTGTGTGTGTGTGTGTGTGTGGTGTGTGTGTGTGTGTGTGTGTGTGTGTGTGTGTGTGTGTGTGTGTGTGTGTGTGTGTGTGTGTGTGTGTGTGTGTGTGTGTGTGTGTGTGTGTGTGTGTGTGTGTGTGTGTGTGTGTGTGTGTGTGTGTGTGTGTGTGTGTGTAGAGTGTGAACAATCTTGTTCATAAGATGTGTGTGTGTGTAGAGTGTGAACAATCTTGTTCATAAGATGTGTGTGTGTGTAGAGTGTGAACAATCTTGTTCATAAGATGTGTGTGTGTGTAGAGTGTGAACAATCTTGTTCATAAGATGTGTGTGCAGAGTGTGAACAATCTTGAACTTGTTTGTTTTTATGTGTCACCATAGGCATGAGGCAAGGCCGAGGCTTCAGTAATACTCTCCTCAATTTCTTCTCCTCTCTTTTCCTCGCTCATTCTCTCTTCCTTTCTCTCTCACTCACTCCTGCTCTCTTTCTCACTCCCTCACACTCTCTCCTGCTCTCTTTCTGTCTCTCTTGCTCTTTCCCCTCTCCCACTTGCTCTCCCTACCTGTCTCTCCCCTTTGCCCTCTCCCTATCACCAAACTCACTCCCTCTGTCTCTCCTTTGGCTTTATCCTGCTCCCTTTCTCCCTCCCCTCTCCCCTCACTGTCTTGCTCACCCTCTCCCTCCCTCCCATTCACTCCCCTCTCATTCTCCACTTCTTTCCTCATTGTCCAACATTTCTCTTCACACAATGCTTCAACCTCAGTTGTGGCCCTTCAGAAGTGGACAGCATCTTACATTCAGTGACACTTGACATGGCTCTACACTCTGATCACTGTAGCAGCTGGCTGCACACGTGGCCATTATCTTCACTAGTGACAAGATTAACTTGCAGATAAATTAACAGGACACATTACAACATTAATGCAATTGTTCCATCCTGAAGATGCCAAAATCAAAACTGTGTGTGTGTGTTCTAGATGTATTGAATGCCCCAATGGCAATTAATCAACTAACAAACATGAGATTATACTTGGGACTCACAGTAATAATATTAACAAGCATAGTAATAATATTAACAAGCATAGTAATAATATTAACAAGCACACATAAACACACAACTATTCCTTTATGAACAATAGCACTAAAACTAAATTTGTTTGTAAACAGTTTTCTTTTTATCTATACTCACTGTAAAAGTGATTTAATATTTCCTGTCGTGTTCTATAAAATGTTCAATAATCTTTTACTTGCCTTTGTATTCGTCTGCTTGTAACCTTCAGTGTTTCCCCTATATTTTTAATGCTGGGTGCCTCGGACTAATTCTATTTGTCAACATCATTTGTTCTCACCATTTCAACTGATTCTGTGGTATCTAAGCAGTGATATAGCACCAAGCACATTCGGACAATGACCTGGAGTTGTCTGTATTATGTTATTAAAAATACCCCAACCAGCTTGCTGTCATTAACTACAAATGTGGTTCTCATGTTCCCGGGGAAGACAGTGCACACCATCTTCACTTTTGGACCACTGTAAGACAATGACCACACCTGGGTAGGACTGACCACAGCCAGACTATCTCATAACAGTTTCAATCAATACATAGGCCCGTGTCTTTGCACCTGTTGCATTGGTCCAGTAATACGCCGCGGTGTCACTGACAATGTGTGTAAGTACTAAGTACATTAGTACCATGAGCTATACACTTTAAATTTGGTCTTTTCTCAGCAAAGCAAGAAGTTACATTGAAACAGAAGAGTTAGTTATATGTTAATCACATGTCACTGTGACAGATATGACTGACTGTGACAACGAACATTTCTACTTAGAAATGACTACTGAAACTCTCCGAACCCACCACACCTTGAAGTGTAATTGACCACAGCTAGTGAACTACTGGTAGTTCAGGAAAATACTTTGTCCTGAAAACAGCTACAGCAACAATAGAAAACATGTATATTTAGATGAAAGTATTGATACCCTATGATGGGGTACAGGTCCTTGGGTGGCTGCAGGCAAGCTGTTGTAGTGAAGTTAGCTGGCCCAGAGGACTAACTGGTCTGGTTGTTGGCCAGGCGGGTGTAGCCATGTGTGCTACCTGGTGGTCAGATGTGTTGGTGTAACAGTACATGGACAATTTGTTTGGGGTGCAAATAAATTAAACCAAAAACTGAAAATTTTGTCAAATGCTAATATTTCTTTTGTTTTTTGATATATAACATGATGTAATTCACAGGTCTCAACTATTATGAACACAATTTCTACCATTGTTTTAACACATTTTGGTGATGTTTATTATGACACCTGCCACAACTGGTAACACAAACACTGGTTTGTTATGACAATACCTGAAATGAATGTTTCTAATGTTACGTATATGCTACAACACCTTTAGAAAACACACATCTACATAGGGCAATTCTTACTTTCATGACAAATACTCAACTCAACATAACATGATATTTTCTGTATTATACATTATTTCACATTTTACACAAACTATGCCCAACATCGTTCTTTATAGATTTTTAATTGATATCCAAGAATCATTCTTGGTTCCCAGATGTCTTGCTTGGTGTATTACAAGACAGCCATTCAGTGTCAGTATTATCAGTCAATATACGACCCTGGGGAGCCACCACTTACAGTTTCACAAACAGAGGGCAGCACAAGTACTGTATCATAAAACATTGTACAACTGCATATTCTATTATGCCACAAAACAAGAGACAAGTAAAACAGTTACTCGACTGCTGATTACATTAGCATCAATAACTATCAAAGTTCAACTTAATATCGACGATAAGCTATTGTCCGATCACCTACTGCGATGCTTAAATAGTTGACCGAATAAAGTGTTAACCCTTAATTAAAACACATACTGCACCAGTTGATTTTAGAAGTGTTTTTTCATTTATCCCAGACACACTGGTTGGATGAAAGGCAGTCACAGACCATGCCACAAATGGCTGTCATAAAACACTCTCCCAGTTGAGGTGATTTATAAATGGAGAGGCAGCTGGGATGCACACACCCTCTGATCAGCTTGCCAGATGAAGACCTTCCACCACCTTCTGGGACCGAAATGAAACATCTGTGTATTAATATTCTAACTCAGGAGCATTGCAAATTAATCTCCTCCCAGACAGCAAAGTTCACTCAACTCTTTCTATGCTCATTCAATTTCTCAAACTTGTGATCTAACAATTGGCAATGTGTTTGAAAAAAAACAAATGTTTATTTTTTTCTTGTGAGTTTTCCTTCATTCCCCAGATGGCGTTACTGTGGTTATATTAATATTATCTGCAATATGCAATGCCACAACTGGTGGCCACAGAAATAAAATGGTCATGGTCATCTGATGAAGATCCTGAAAAAAGGAGTGTCAAAGTCAACAAGGAGACTCTAGTGAAAAATGTTCTGGAACTGCCTGTGAATCATTTGAAACCAACATCACACCTGCTATCTTAGTCACTACAGTAGCTGTAGTTTACTTTGACAAGGGACATAATGAACAGCTTGACTTTGTGACAGACAAGACCACCTCACCTGGAGAAACCAAAGTAAGGATGTAAGTTCTTCACGGTAACATGAACTCAGACATGTCACGGGTGGCATTGAGCTGCTGCAGTGACAGCGTTTGGAGACAGCGTTTGAAGACAGTGTTTGGAGATAGCGTTTGGAGACAGTGTTTGGAGACAGCGCTTGGAGACAGCTTTAGAGACAGCATTTGGAGACAGCGTTTAGAGACAGTGTTTGGAGACAGCGTGTAGAGACAGCGTTTGGAGACAGTGTTTGGTGACAGTGTGTAGAGACAGCGTTTGGATAGTGTTTGGTGACAGTGTATGGAGTGTCGAGATAGCGTTTGGAGACAGTGTTTGGACAGTGTTTGGATACAGTGAGGTGGCAGAACATGACATATCCATACAACCTTTTGCTCCTAAAACTAAGCTCAATATCGGCCAACATGCTTTCTCTGTGTTTGTGCTATCAATCTGGATTCAACTCCCTATTATAATAAAATTTTATTTAAAGCCACCATTTGTAAAAAAAAATCAAGACATATTTGTGTGAAATTGCTTTTCTTCCATACATTTTCGGCAGAGAAAAACATGTAGCAAGCAAAGATGCATGGCAGGGAGGAAGAAGACTTCAAGACGTCTCAAGGCAGTGTGCTGTCTTAATTCACTGGTACCAGATGGTAGCTTTACACTCCAGAGACAACAGCCAAATGTAGGGAGAAAAACATGGAGAAAAGGACAACATGTCGCAGTAGACTGGTAGATGTGGAGGACTGCCAAACAGTAGTAAACTATATGTGTGCGTGTGTGTGTGTGCGTGTGCGTATGTGCATGTGTGCATGCATGCGTGCGAGCATGCGTGCGTGCGAGCATGCATGTTTATAAAGACTAAACCATTTAGCTATATTTTCTAAATGACATTTTAATTATTCCAACCTGGATAGGGTCAGCGACTACAATGACTACAACAGCCATAGAGCACAGGCTGCACAATGGCATGTGTGTATTACACTAGGTGGGGTTAATGTTAGGAAATCACAAACCATGGTCAATCACGGGGCATGTAGTCATTCCCCCAAGGTGGTGATATGGTCCACCTTCCACTATGTAAGATATGTTAAATAATACCACCTGTAAGCATTTACTGAATATTTTTGTATGTAAATTAACCAAAGTACACTAGAGTTCTTTGAACAGTCCTCAGGACTGGATACTGCGCTGTATAAGAAGTTACCATTTTAAATTAAAATATATAAGTAATCCAATCGTGTTTAATTTACCTGTTTATCTTGCAGCAGTTTTATATTTTATGTAATATTTTATTGGTAATTTGTACAAACTTATAGTATACATACTATGAAAACTATCATAATAATATTATTAGCACTCCAAGTCATCTAGTTTTACAACTCGTGGTACCGTGTGATGTGTGGAATTTCTGGAGGCAGTGTAGAATTATGTTTGCATGAGTAGGCACTATTTGTGAATAAATGCTATAACCATTTTCCTCCAGTCGTTTTCCCTCTGGTCACATCACTTGTTCATTTATACATGACTCTGGTGACAATATACAACTTAGTTTGTGTCAAGACAGGAAAATCAATATTCCATAATCAATGAGGTGTGGTTGACACAGTTATATGGTGTTTTGAGTGGGTGTCATATTCCCTGTGAAACCTCAACCCACACGTGTTTAGATTTTAAAGCAGCTGGATATAAACCTGATATATTTCTACTACAGGTGTGTATGTCATATTGATATTATCCTGATATATCTACTACAGGTTTCTACGTCATACAACCCCCCCACCCCCAGGATTTCTCTCATGGGATGGGACAGCTGTCATGCATGGACATTGTTACGTTGATACAGGCATGTAGAAAAAATGCAGCGATTATCGTATTGATGTAAAACTGAGACAGACATCAACACTACACGTACCATCACATCAGCGACAGACAGGTTTACAATTGTTTTAATCAAAAAAATCACATTCACTGTTTGTTTTATTGATGACAAAATAAGCCACCACGAGCATGCCGTGAGAGGTTAGCATCATGTTGCTTTTTGACATTTCACGCAATGCTGGTGGCCGCAAAATGGCAGAAGTCACGTCTCATATCCCTGATTCCCACGATGGTAATCTCCAGAAATAACTCAGCAGAGAAGCCTGGAACTTTGAGAGGGGGGCATTAATAACGGAAATAATAAAGCGTTATCTGGACAGCATATGCTGCCGCGGTGTCACATGCAGTGTCACACCGGTTCTCCATGGAACACCTGTCACACGGACCCTGCACACAGCTCATCATAGCACCATCAGTCATACCTACATGGCTCAGTGCCTGGCCAGTCATTCACAGCTGACTGACTCTGACAAATAAATGCAGGTGGGAGATTTATAGCGACAGTTATAGAGATTAACGCATGGATAATCTATTCTCAGAGAACAGTGTGTCAAAGAAGGATTGCTTCAATGTTCATATTCACTGGTGCAATGAAAATTTAACAAATGTGTGCATTTATGTCAGTTGCGTTGGATTCCTGTAAGGTTTCATGCGGTATCTAAGATCATTACTACTGCCTGGCTAGATGTATGGAATGAAATGAAGAAATTCTTAATTTGTTGCTTAGCCATACCAGAGTTTTGAGATAACAGCTGGGGCACTCCCCCGATGGACCAAAATGTGCACAGATCTCGCTCAATCTTGGACGTCTCATTGTTTAGTACGGTATCTGTTTTAAGTTGTTATCCCATCCGTGTGAAGGTGCTGTGTATTATAACGCCCCAGCTCAGATGTATTAGCTCTGGCCATAATGAAGGTTGGGGCCACTGAAGATGGGTTAGGAAATGTTGAAGGATGGCAGAACAGGACTTACACACAGACAACATGAGGCTTTCTGTTTCTGTCTGAAGACCGCTGAACTACAAGGAGACACCAGTGAACTTGTGAACACCAAGGCTACACATCACCATCACTGTCACCTGTCACACGCTTCCTGATAAGTGCTGTGTCTGCAGTGTCCTGTGTGACTGGTACACCCGTACCTTCACTGAGTCTTGCTCTACACTACGAGAGTCTAGACTGCTTTATGTATCTAGCTGTTCAATCTTTTGTTTGCAGAGTGGAAATAATCTCCCTCCTAGTACTCAGAATCTCTCCATTGCAATATGATTTACTTCATCTGAAGGATTTCTTCTACCATTATTTAATCTCAATTTCACCATATTTTGCTTAACGTTGGTAAGTAAGCTTTCTCTAAAATCTGGATTTGACACCCCATCACTTTAAAAACATCTGAAACCACTGTCATCTTCTACGACTCATTAGAAACATAACATTCCCACCCTTTGGCATACCCTTGGTCTAATGATGATTCCTGGTGCACCCCTGGTAATGACTTCAGCTTGTGTCACCTCTGACTGCAGGGCCTTCAGGACCTAGGCATACTAGAAGTTTATCGTTATTTTTCTTGTTAGCTCTCCTCCAATTTTATCAATCCAAAATTCCTAATTTTTCAGGTGGAATAACATGTCAATCTAGACGGCTGGGCTGGGTTCACTTTACTCCCAATTGCTTTCCTCCTCCTAACACGGTCCTGAGCATCCCTTGGGTCAATACTCATCAGACTCAAGTCTGCAGACATAGAGATCACGCAGGGTCTTCCTTGGCCTGCCACAGGCAGCTGTTCACCTGTAACTTTGTACAGCCTCTTACCCAGTTCATTGTCCTTTCACTTCACCTGCCCGCACCACCTCTACATGTGTAATATAAATGTTATTATAGTTTTCTTCTGGATGTCACAGAGTTCCTAGGTGTATTTGTTGCATATGACACATGTAGGCACAGGTCAAACCCATTGGCAGTCAATAAAATGGCTGTCACGACAGTATGCATAAGGCATAAGAACGACATACACACTCTACACGGGATTAAGAAAAGCCAAATACATAATATGTCTTCTATTCTCCAGTGGTTTGAAACCTTTTATCTGCAAAGACAAAGTAGCGCTTGAGACAGGATAACAGTAGGCATGCGAAAGGGCAGCAAGCTGTTCCTTGCCAGTGCATGTTCCCACAGTGAGTCGCATTAAAGACGACCACGGCTCATGCAAATGTCATTTCGAGGAAATGCTGGAGACAAACAACGCAGCAACACTAACCATTCCCAGGTTGGACCCATTTGTTTAGTTAAGACGGAGGGATGCAAA
>OZ024862.1:20801093-20998593 GCA_964017155.1 Oasisia sp. SBJ-2009
ACACAGTCATGCTTACTCATCTAACACATGATATATCGTTTCAAGAAAATATATATATATATATATTTATATAAACATAGGTACATGACATTATGCCTGTATTCACTTATGAGAGCTACTGGCACAAATGCATGCATGCACACACGTGCACGTTCATGTACTCGTGCACATACATGCTTGTATGGTGGTTAACACCGAGAGATGACTTGACAAGATATGCACACATTATAATCAACTGACTGCAAACACTTTAAAAAAGCCAAGCCAAACAATCAACATGTGAGATGCAGGTGATAGCACAGACAGCCTTCAGGCGCCAACAAAAGTAGGGTGAGAGTAGCTAACAAAAAGTACAAGTTGACAGCTTGTGTTGTCAGCTAGCTTATCTCACAAACACGGTGATTCGTGCTTGTCTCACTTTCAACAATACTTATTTTCTACTTTGCGACTTGTCCATGAGCAAAAACTGTAATATTGACCTGAAGTTTTACCTAGTCCAAAACTTACATTGTCCTTGACCTTCTAGAAGATGCTGTAAACAACATATTAAACTTGAACGTTTCTATAATACGTTTTCAGCTATCACTAATTCCTGTCAACACAGTTTGCCTTGTAGCTCTCATCAATGTATTGGGAAGACCAATGAATGGTTCATAAGAACCACATAATGCAGCATAACAAAGAGTAATTTGTTCAATTATTATATTTTCCAATAAAATGCAGTTCAAAAATTTGAGTACAACATTCCATCAGCCTATGAGCATATACGATGTGTAGGAGGCATTTATTTATTGCATGATTAAAGTTGATACAATTAGAGGCATCTAATTCTATTAATGTTCCACCTCTATAAAAACAGATAAGATTAGCCAAAGTTTTTGAAATAAACCACAAGATCTTTCTGTGAAAATGTGTACTTGTCAGTCAGTAACTTTAAATGCCTTACAACTGGAGCACCCAGTTTAAGTCTTTAAGACTGTAAATATAGTTGTGTATGCCATTGAACATGCCATACACCAGTCTGTTGTTCGTAGACAGTCTGCGAGGAGAACTATCTGATGATGAGATGGTGTCACAACACCAGAACGTACCAGATTAGTGACACAATATGGAGAACAACAAGTGCTTGACTTGCAACAAATCAATATTTTAATAACTAAAGTTGAGCCTCAAGTTGACTGAGTTCACCATTGTGTAATTCTATGCCAATTATTTCAATGGCTCACCACATTTTCCTCAAATTTCATGGAGCTATTACCTGTTGTCTCCAATTATGAATTAATCTGCAATTTCAGTTCTGGCTGCAATACAAGTACCGGGTATGTTTACAAAATTCACGTTGGTTCATGAAGTTAGTTTCCCATTAAGTTCTGCAAGCACTTGACTGAAACAGCAATTACATCTTGGCCGTTTTTTCTCCATAAAATGCACTGTTTATTTTTCTATTCCATTTTGTTTAAAAAAAAAAATGCTTAAAACGTCTGTGCATATAAATTTCAAAACGCGACAAGAAAATAGAAAAAGTAAAGGTGTACTGCTTATTGGGCATTTCCCCCCAAGAACAATACTAACATAACATGCACACAATATTAAAATTATATAAATGTCTGGTATTTTTGGTAACTGAAAAATATATCCTATGGGTTGAGATTACCCTTGGGATAGGGTTGCCACAGAATATTCTGTATTTATGAGATAAATATTGCATCCTTTATACTTTATAGTCCATCCTGTACTTTTCCATGAGGAAGGTCGGGAGTTGAGAGGGATAACTAGAGTAGTATTACACTGGCTACAAGTGTGGTGATTTTGAGATGGTTAAGACCTCTGTTAGTTTCACAGGAATCTGATATGTGCAGTTTCGATGCTTCATCGTACGACACTTTGGTGAAACAGATTATGTCCTGTGGAGCGTGACCTCGCAATGACAATACTAAGTATTCACATAGCTGAAAATGTTCATTGAAGTGGCTAATTAGTACCTTGTCTGGTTGAGTTAGATAACAGACTGATGGGTTTCACAGCTAGGTAACCCTAAGGGTATGTCTTATGCAGTTTGACACTTCCCAAATTTCAAAGGTTTTTCTGTTTAAATTGTGAACCATTCAGTAAGAAAAATGTCTGAAGCATGGAAAGAGTTTCTGATGTCAGGATGTGACAAATTAAACACACCAATAGGTGAAATTAATACTTCTTTACAATGGCATCTGCTATGCTCCATTGCATACAATTGTACACACAAATTAAAACAGAACTGTTAATTTTCATTTTACATAGTCATCACATACAACATGTCAGATGGATAATTGTAGTAGTAAAGTGAACATTTTGAAACGAGTGTCCTGATCTGTTGCTTCTGCCACTGTGTCAGATCAGTACAGCAATCACATCTCCAATAAGTACATGTTTTGGGCTGATCCAATTAAAGATTTTGTAATGCCAGTACTTCAATAATTCAAGACCATTTCTCTTGACAAATTCAGTATGTTATTTTGGGGGGTCATATTGCCATTCCTCAACCAGCACATGTTGTATTATATTATCACTGAGAGGGAAACAAGCACTCTTGGCTCAAATCTTCATTATAGAAACTATGACAACATATCTTATACACCACTATGTGGCAGCTCTATAACAATTAATATTATAAACCATTCGTAGAGTGCAATGGCTCAGGGGTAGAATCCTGTGCCGCGGGGTTAAAACCTTGGGCAAGTTTTTTCACTCTACATTACTCCAGTTCACTCAACTGTATAAATGAGTACCTGGCTATAGAGAGTGGTGGATGTGTGTACGAGCAGCCTTCGTGCATTAATTGTAGCATATGGCTGGATGCTTCCCAGAGAAGTTGAGATGGTGTCTGAGTAAACAGGTCTGTCAGGGAAGTAAAGTGTGAAGCGCTTTGAATGGTCCTGAGGACTGGATACTGCGCTATATAAGAACTTTACTTTTACTTCATTCATCACCTTATGCTCTGTGTCAGTTCTCTATAATAAATACTATAGTATCTAGTCATTAATTCATCCAGTTTGATTTCCATGTGTACCATGTAGTAGTGGCTCTGCAGTGAGTTGGCAGTGACAGTATTGCTGTATACATGAAGCTTTTAATCTCACAAGAGACACAGGCCCTTGAAGTTGTTAGATGTGTGAGAGTGAACTCAAGGAGAGACCGACTGTGACACAGCCAGGTGAGAGAGTAGACACTCAATCCTGAATCCATGTTACCTGTCACCAGTCACTGAAGACTCCAGTAGCATGGATATGTTTGTTGTATATGTGGATTATGTGCCAAATGAAAACCAAAGGGCCGAGAAAGAGGAAGATGGTGAGAGAGATGGACTTGTCAAGTTAGACATGACACCAGACTCCTCGCTGCCAGCTCTGGATACATGTAGCAGAAAGTGGGGGTCTATGACTTTATGCTGAGTCCGATTTGTATGGCAATTAAGTAAATTTGACCTATAAACACACGTGTGCATAATATTCAATGTATTGACTTCTGCGTTGTTAATAGTTAAATGAACTCAGAATGAAGCAGCTATTAAAAAACTTGACAACTGCATTAATCTCTCATATTTCATTCAGAGAGAGAGAGAAAATTAAGATTATCGTTTGTATGATGTGGCTTCAGCTGACACAGAATGGCGGCTCATAGACAGAATTAGCCAGAATAGTAATTTCTAACAGGAATTGTGTCCAGAATGTGGGACCACTGAAGATTGTAGTGTGCCCCGGTATTATTGCCATGAAAGCTTGTTTTGAAAGTAGATATTTTTACCATTTGAATGTGTTGCACTGTGGAAATTTTCAAACTGTGAATATTTCTATGGCTTAGTAAAATAACTAAACACAATTTGGCAGGCAGTTCCTTTTATTTATTAAAATCATGAAATAAAATTAAAACCCTTTATGTAAATAGTTTGTTGCTATGGTGATGTGGAATCATCCTCTCCTGGGTTGGTTGGTCCGGGGGTATTCCAGGGACATTTGGAGTAGCTCTGGGTCAGACTGTTCCTTCTGCCTACTGCATCTGTCCACTCAGCACTGTGAATACACGGTGACAGACAGTGGTGGACAAGTTTGTGCAAATAGTTTTCATGCATTAATTGCAGCATGGCTGAATGCTTCCCACAGAAGCAAGCAGGTATGGCAGGGAGTAAAGTGTAAAGGGCATTTAGCAGTCCAAAGGACAATAAAGCTTTATTGTATTGTATTGTATAAAAATACCTGTAATTTACTTTTTTAGAAACACTAAACAGCTATGTTAGCTTCTTTAATTCATCAATTGGTTGAGCCTTTCACGAGTCATATTTGTTGATTAAAAAATCAATAATTAAATTGACTCACTTCTAAAATAACCTTGCAAATGTTATTTTCAGTCCGCTTCGTTTATTGTGAATATTTAAGAACAAGCTGTGTTATTGTAGTCACAACAGTGTAATGGTTATTTTTACTGGCAAGATGATGTAAGCAGTCAACAGGTTAATTACACAGGGACCTGTACCAGCTTCCCCAAGGTGGCTACATTAAGGTAATGACCCAGAGGATCACAGACTGCCAATTAAACACTCACATACACATTCCCCCATCAACTAATAGCTTCCTGCTAATGCTTGTGACATCATACATGACATGGCACACATCTTAAGACTGTCACACTCCATATATACATAAACCTTCACAAAACATCATACGCAGTATACAGCATGTAACCTAACATGTCTTGGGGGAAATGTCTGAGGTTTTTATTAACTGCACATCTGAATTGATAATTTATGATTTTTGATGTGCATTCAGTGCACCATAAAAAATCAAAAAAATCTATAGTCTAGACACTGAAATGTTGACATTCCCACCTGAAATCCCCAAAACGTTTGTTCCATTCAAACCCACTTACTGGAAAATTTAATCCCATGAAAATACAGCAGTGTTGTTTGTAAGAGTGACTGTCATCTGGTAAAGCGAGGAGACCATCATTGCCAATATCAGATGACACGTGTATTACTGACTGTGTCTAGCTAAGGTTCATTGACATGTGTTTGTCACAGACTTGACAGTTGTCATCACCCACACAGACACTACCTGTGTGGGGTGAAATCAACACTCTCCCTCCTGCCTTATGTGACACCAACCAAAAATGTCACCCTCCTCATTTCAACCCAACACAATGTCATGCTCTAGTCCTAAATGTGATTCAGACATGTTAAGTCTCTTGAATTCACAGGGAGACTCCCAGAAGTCTATGTTTCTCTCTGATGGGATAAACAAACTCCCAGACTTCTATTCCAAGAAATAAAATATGCAACAGCAATCCCTGTGAGCTCATTCCACTGACTGAATGTGGGAATGCTCTCAAACTATTTTAATTTACCTAGGTCTAAATTATGCTACAAATGTTTAATGTAAAACTATTTATTTATTAATGTTCATACGTTCATTTGTATGTTCGTACGTATGCATGCATGCATGCACGCACATATATTAACATGCATATCACATTTTATAGTATATGTGCAAGTTGGAAATAAACCTGAGCTGGTGATAACCCGCACAAGTGGCAAAGATTCGTGACATAGGTCATGGTTTATGATTACTTAATATCCATCATTACTGGTCAATACTCTATTATATCGCATGTGCTTGACATGCTGATATTTATATTTCCCCATACTAGTATGCCACCGAAATATTCTCATGGTGCAAATTCCTAAAATGCCTGGCATAGCTGTTACAGTATGTTTCATGCACGAAACAAATGAACATCTTGATGACTTTAAACACCAAAATACAACACATCCTAAACGGAATAATTGATGTGTCTTTCTGCGTACCTTTAACGACCTTTCACAAACAATTGTCAGGGTGTTTGACTGTGAAAGTAGGTCAATTGAGGGAATCTTCATGGTTTCAATCTCATCGACATACTCAAACTCAAGTCAATTCCTTTTTTATTTCATTCAATTAAGAATATTTATTTTTCAATCTACACTACTTCACTATGCCCAATCAACACTATACCACTTCCACACGTACTGATACACTACACCACTTCCACATGTCCTGATACACTACACCACTTCCACATGTACTGATACACTATACCACTTCCATACGTACTGATACACTACACCACTTCCACATGTACTGATACACTATACCACTTCCATACGTACTGATACATTATACCACTTCCACACGTACTGATACACTACACCACTTCCACATGTACTGATACACTACACCACTTCCACATGTACTGATACACTACACCACTTCCACACGTACTGATACACTGCACCACTTCCACATGTACTGATACACTACACCACTTCCACACGTACTGATACACTACACCACTTCCACACGTACTGATACACTACACCACTTCCACATGTACTGATAAACTACACCACTTCCACACGTACTGATAAACTACACCACTTCCATATGTACTGATACACTACACCACTTCCACACGTACTGATACACTACACCACTTCCACATGTACTGATACACTTTACCACTTCTACACGTACTGATACACTACACCACTTCCACACGTACCGATACAATGCACCACTTCCACATGTACTGATACGCTATACCACTTCCACACGTACTAATATACTGCACCACTTCCACACGTACTGATACACTGCACCACTTCCACACATACTAATACACTATACCACTTCCACACATACTGATACACTACACCACTTCCACACGTACTGATACACTGCACCACTTCCACACATACTAATACACTACACCAGTTCCACATGTACTGATACACTGCATCATTTCCACACATACTGATACACTACACCACTTCCACACGTACTGATACACTACACCACTTCCACACGTACTGATCACTACACCACTTCCACACGTACTGATACACTGCACCACTTCCACATGTACTGATACACTGCACCACTTCCACACGTACTGATACACTACACCACTTCCACACGTACTGATACACTACACCACTTCCACACGTACTGATCACTACACCACTTCCACACGTACTGATACACTGCACCACTTCCACATGTACTGATACACTGCACCACTTCCACACGTACTGATACACTACACCACTTCCACACGTACTGATACACTACACCACTTCCACACGTACTGATGCACTACACCACTTCCACATGTACTGATAACCTTTCCATAGGTTCTATTAATACACCTGTAATTAAAAACAGGTGTAATATTAAAGGTAATGTAAATATTTTGAAATGAAAAGTTAAAATTATAACTGATTTGATTTTGTGTATTTGGACCCAGCTATGGCAACTGTATTTGACAGGCTCAAGCTAGTATCTATGACAAACTCGAGTGAGTATATAAGGCAAACTCAAGCGACTGTCTGGGACAGATTCGAGTGACGTCTCAGACAAACGACGACTCACGTCTGCTTGACTCGCTTCAATCAGCTTTGCCGGGAAGCAGATAGAATTTCATGATTAACCAGATTTACTATCATGCAGAAAACATTGAACGACAGACAACCTGTTCACAGTGAATCGATCACGGGCTGCAATAAATGTCAGGACCAATGAGAAAAAAACGTGTGTAGTTTGTAATTCTCAGGTGTCAGACCTTACTTCATGTTTTGATGAAATCTGTTTTACTTTTTCTGGTATACATATTTTATAACATGAAAGACAGTCAAAGACTGTCCCTGGCTGAGCACTGAATGCGGCAAAATGTGTGGCTAAATTTCATGAGTAATTTGCTTAGGGTGAAGGCCAATATCAGGCACTGCAATCAGAGGTGTGTAATTGTGTGTGTGAATCCATGCGTGTGTGTGTGTGAATGCATGTGTGCATTCGCGCATGCATCTGCATCATAAAATAAAAACAAGAAAAGCTAGAATCAACAAATCTTACCTATTCAAGCCATGCACTATTATTAAAGGCACTAGCAGACATGCAATGCATTTAATTGTTCTTAAAATGTGTATTGAGTTACGTTCTCATTTTGCCCTCCGCGTTAGCTTAATGGGCAAGATTTGTTGATTCTAGTTTTTCTAGATGTGAGGTATCAGCCTGATGTTGTGATGCTCCAATTTATTCTTTCAAAATTAATGAAACAAACTGCAACATTTATCAAAATAAAAAACAGTATCTTGATGTAGTATTTCCCAGGCTTGTATTTTTTAATCATTCATAAAAATGACTGAACAAATTCGCAGACACGGCTGTTCATGTTGTGTTGTTCCTTGGAGTCCCCAGTAGCTACCCCTAGTGTAGGTAGCTATTGGGGACTCCAACAAGGAACAACACAAACAGCTGAGTGTGCAAATCTGTTCATAATTTTTTATAAATGATTAAAAAAATACACGCATGGGAAATGCTAGACCAAGATGTTTTTTATTTTGATAAATGTGGCAGTTTGTTTCATTAATTTGAAAAGAATAAGTTGAAGCAACTCAACGCCAGGTCGATACATCACATCTCACATTTCTACCTCTTCAAACTCCTTCAAACACCTACTCTGTAAATGCCAAGGCCACTGTGGAAACATCTAATATTGCTCACCACGAATCAAGTTCCCTTTCGCTTGTTTTTTATTACTGATATAACGTGGCTGTCTGTGATTGTTGGAGAGAACAGTCTGTAATGGGCGGTCATCATTCAGGACATGTTCTCATGCCTCCATGCACTGCACATGGGCAGACTTGGGTTTATCAGACAACTCTTCTGCCTGTGTGAATTTGAACTGATGGGCAGACAGTGCTAGACACACATGGACGAAATCAACAAGTACGTAGTCCTTCATATAGGGAACAGACTGGTGCTTTGTCCAGATGCACTGACCAAGGATTTTGTCAGGGTGCGCTGACCAAGGCTTTTGTCAAGATGCACTGACCAAGGCTTTTGTCAGGATGCACTGACCAAGGCTTTTGTCAGGATGCACTGGTCAGGGCTTTTGTCAGGATGCACTGACCAAGGCTTTTGGCAGGATGCACTGACCAAGGCTTTTGTCAAGATGCACTGACCAAGGCTTTTGTCAAGATGCACTGACCAAGGCTTTTGTCAAGATGCACTGACCAAGGCTTTTGTCAGGATGCACTGACCAAGGCTTCTGTCAGGATGCACTGACCAAGGCTTTTGTCAGGATGCACTGACCAAGGCTTTTGTCAGGATGCAATGACCAAGGCTTTTGTCAGGATGCACTGACCAAGGTTTTTGTCAGGATGCACTGACCAAGGCTTTTGTCAGGATGCAATGACCAAGGCTTTTGTCAGGATGCACCAACCAAAGCTTTTGTCAGGATGCACTGACCAAGGCTGTTGTCAGGATGCACTGACCAAGGCTTTTGTCAGGATGCACTGACCAAGGCTTTTGTCAGGATGCACTGACCAAGGCTGTTGTCAGGATGCACTGACTAAGGCTTTTGTCTGGATGCACTGACTAAGGCTTTTGTTCGGATGCACTGACCAAGGGTTTTGTCAGGATGCACTGACTAAGGCTTTTGTCCGGATGCACTGACCAAGTCTTTTGTCAGGATGCACTGACCAAGGCTGTTGTCGAGATATACTAACCAAGGCTTTTGTCAGGATGCACTGACCAAGGCTTTTGTAAAGTAAAGGCAAAAAAGTAAAGGCAGTTCTTATATAGCGCAGTATCCAGTCCTCAGGACCGCTCAAAGCGCTTTACACTTTACTTTCCTGACAGACCTGTTCACTCAAATACCATCTCGGCTTCTCTGGGAAGCATCCAGCCATATGCTACAATTAATGCGCGAAGGCTGCTCGTACACATATCCACCACTGTCTATAGTCAGGTACTCATTTAAACAGTTGAGTGAACTGGAGCAATGTAGAGTGAAAAAACTTGCCCAAGGTTTTAACGCCGCAGCCAGGATTCGAACCCGGGTTCTCGTAGTCGAAAGTCCGAAGCTCTACCCCTGAGCCACTGCGCTCTACAAGTCAGGATGCACTGACCAAGGCTGTTGTCAGGATGCACTGACCAAGGCTTTTGTCAGGATGCACTGACCAAGGCTTTTGTCAGGATGCACTGACTAAGGCTTTTGTCTGGATGCACTGACTAAGGCTTTTGTTCGGATGCACTGACCAAGGGTTTTGTCAGGATGCACTGACTAAGGCTTTTGTCTGGATGCAATGACCAAGGCTTTTGTCAGGATGCACCAACCAAGGCTTTTGTCAGGATGCACTGACCAAGGCTGTTGTCAGGATGCACTGACCAAGGCTTTTGTCAGGATGCACTGACCAAGGCTTTTGTCAGGATGCACTGACCAAGGCTGTTGTCAGGATGCACTGACTAAGGCTTTTGTCTGGATGCACTGACTAAGGCTTTTGTTCGGATGCACTGACCAAGGGTTTTGTCAGGATGCACTGACTAAGGCTTTTGTCCGGATGCACTGACCAAGTCTTTTGTCAGGATGCACTGACCAAGGCTGTTGTCGAGATATACTAACCAAGGCTTTTGTCAGGATGCACTGACCAAGGCTTTTGTAAAGTAAAGGCAAAAAAGTAAAGGCAGTTCTTATATAGCGCAGTATCCAGTCCTCAGGACCGCTCAAAGCGCTTTACACTTTACTTTCCTGACAGACCTGTTCACTCAAATACCATCTCGGCTTCTCTGGGAAGCATCCAGCCATATGCTACAATTAATGCGCGAAGGCTGCTCGTACACATATCCACCACTGTCTATAGTCAGGTACTCATTTAAACAGTTGAGTGAACTGGAGCAATGTAGAGTGAAAAAACTTGCCCAAGGTTTTAACGCCGCAGCCAGGATTCGAACCCGGGTTCTCGTAGTCGAAAGTCCGAAGCTCTACCCCTGAGCCACTGCGCTCTACAAGTCAGGATGCACTGACCAAGGCTGTTGTCAGGATGCACTGACCAAGGCTTTTGTCAGGATGCACTGACCAAGGCTTTTGTCAGGATGCACTGACCAAGGCTGTTGTCAGGATGCACTGACTAAGGCTTTTGTCTGGATGCACTGACTAAGGCTTTTGTTCGGATGCACTGACCAAGGCTTTTGTCAGGATGCACTGACCAAGGCTTTTGTCAGGATGCAATGACCAAGGCTTTTGTCAGGATGCACTGACCAAGGTTTTTGTCAGGATGCACTGACCAAGGCTTTTGTCAGGATGCAATGACCAAGGCTTTTGTCAGGATGCACCAACCAAGGCTTTTGTCAGGATGCACTGACCAAGGCTGTTGTCAGGATGCACTGACCAAGGCTTTTGTCAGGATGCACTGACTAAGGCTTTTGTTCGGATGCACTGACCAAGGGTTTTGTCAGGATGCACTGACTAAGGCTTTTGTCCGGATGCACTGACCAAGTCTTTTGTCAGGATGCACTGACCAAGGCTGTTGTCGAGATATACTAACCAAGGCTTTTGTCAGGATGCACTGACCAAGGCTTTTGTAAAGTAAAGGCAAAAAAGTAAAGGCAGTTCTTATATAGCACAGTATCCAGTCCTCAGGACCGCTCAAAGCGCTTTACACTTTACTTTCCTGACAGACCTGTTCACTCAAATACCATCTCGGCTTCTCTGGGAAGCATCCAGCCATATGCTACAATTAATGCGCGAAGGCTGCTCGTACACATATCCACCACTGTCTATAGTCAGGTACTCATTTAAACAGTTGAGTGAACTGGAGCAATGTAGAGTGAAAAAACTTGCCCAAGGTTTTAACGCCGCAGCCAGGATTTGAACCCGGGTTCTCGTAGTCGAAAGTCCGAAGCTCTACCCCTGAGCCACTGCGCTCTACAAGTCAGGATGCACTGACCAAGGCTGTTGTCAGGATGCACTGACCAAGGCTTTTGTCAGGATGCACTGACCAAGGCTTTTGTCAGGATGCACTGACCAAGGCTGTTGTCAGGATGCACTGACTAAGGCTTTTGTCTGGATGCACTGACTAAGGCTTTTGTTCGGATGCACTGACCAAGGCTTTTGTCAGGATGCACTGACCAAGGCTTTTGTCAGGATGCAATGACCAAGGCTTTTGTCAGGATGCACTGACCAAGGTTTTTGTCAGGATGCACTGACCAAGGCTTTTGTCAGGATGCAATGACCAAGGCTTTTGTCAGGATGCACTGACCAAGGTTTTTGTCAGGATGCACTGACCAAGGCTTTTGTCAGGATGCACTGACCAAGGCTTTTGTCAGGATGCACTGACCAAGGCTGTTGTCAGGATGCACTGACTAAGGCTTTTGTCTGGATGCACTGACTAAGGCTTTTGTTCGGATGCACTGACCAAGGCTTTTGTCAGGATGCACTGACCAAGGCTTTTGTCAGGATGCAATGACCAAGGCTTTTGTCAGGATGCACTGACCAAGGTTTTTGTCAGGATGCACTGACCAAGGCTTTTGTCAGGATGCAATGACCAAGGCTTTTGTCAGGATGCACCAACCAAGGCTTTTGTCAGGATGCACTGACCAAGGCTGTTGTCAGGATGCACTGACCAAGGCTTTTGTCAGGATGCACTGACCAAGGTTTTTGTCAGGATGCACTGACCAAGGCTTTTGTCAGGATGCAATGACCAAGGCTTTTGTCAGGATGCACCAACCAAGGCTTTTGTCAGGATGCACTGACCAAGGCTGTTGTCAGGATGCACTGACCAAGGCTTTTGTCAGGATGCACTGACTAAGGCTTTTGTTCGGATGCACTGACCAAGGGTTTTGTCAGGATGCACTGACTAAGGCTTTTGTCCGGATGCACTGACCAAGTCTTTTGTCAGGATGCACTGACCAAGGCTGTTGTCGAGATATACTAACCAAGGCTTTTGTCAGGATGCACTGACCAAGGCTTTTGTAAAGTAAAGGCAAAAAAGTAAAGGCAGTTCTTATATAGCACAGTATCCAGTCCTCAGGACCGCTCAAAGCGCTTTACACTTTACTTTCCTGACAGACCTGTTCACTCAAATACCATCTCGGCTTCTCTGGGAAGCATCCAGCCATATGCTACAATTAATGCGCGAAGGCTGCTCGTACACATATCCACCACTGTCTATAGTCAGGTACTCATTTAAACAGTTGAGTGAACTGGAGCAATGTAGAGTGAAAAAACTTGCCCAAGGTTTTAACGCCGCAGCCAGGATTTGAACCCGGGTTCTCGTAGTCGAAAGTCCGAAGCTCTACCCCTGAGCCACTGCGCTCTACAAGTCAGGATGCACTGACCAAGGCTGTTGTCAGGATGCACTGACCAAGGCTTTTGTCAGGATGCACTGACCAAGGCTTTTGTCAGGATGCACTGACCAAGGCTGTTGTCAGGATGCACTGACTAAGGCTTTTGTCTGGATGCACTGACTAAGGCTTTTGTTCGGATGCACTGACCAAGGCTTTTGTCAGGATGCACTGACCAAGGCTTTTGTCAGGATGCAATGACCAAGGCTTTTGTCAGGATGCACTGACCAAGGTTTTTGTCAGGATGCACTGACCAAGGCTTTTGTCAGGATGCAATGACCAAGGCTTTTGTCAGGATGCACTGACCAAGGTTTTTGTCAGGATGCACTGACCAAGGCTTTTGTCAGGATGCACTGACCAAGGCTTTTGTCAGGATGCACTGACCAAGGCTGTTGTCAGGATGCACTGACTAAGGCTTTTGTCTGGATGCACTGACTAAGGCTTTTGTTCGGATGCACTGACCAAGGCTTTTGTCAGGATGCACTGACCAAGGCTTTTGTCAGGATGCAATGACCAAGGCTTTTGTCAGGATGCACTGACCAAGGTTTTTGTCAGGATGCACTGACCAAGGCTTTTGTCAGGATGCAATGACCAAGGCTTTTGTCAGGATGCACCAACCAAGGCTTTTGTCAGGATGCACTGACCAAGGCTGTTGTCAGGATGCACTGACCAAGGCTTTTGTCAGGATGCACTGACCAAGGCTTTTGTCAGGATGCACTGACCAAGGCTGTTGTCAGGATGCACCAACCAAGGCTTTTGTCAGGATGCACTGACCAAGGCTGTTGTCAGGATGCACTGACCAAGGCTTTTGTCAGGATGCACTGACCAAAGCTTTTGTCAGGATGCACTGACCAAGGCTGTTGTCAGGATGCACTGACTAAGGCTTTTGTCTGGATGCACTGACTAAGGCTTTTGTTCGGATGCACTGACCAAGGGTTTTGTCAGGATGCACTGACTAAGGCTTTTGTCCGGATGCACTGACCAAGTCTTTTGTCAGGATGCACTGACCAAGGCTGTTGTCGAGATATACTAACCAAGGCTTTTGTCAGGATGCACTGACTAAGGCTTTTGTCTGTATGCACTGACTAAGGCTTTTGTTCGGATGCACTGACCAAGGCTTTTGTCAGGATGCACTGACCAAGGCTTTTGTCAGGATGCACTGACCAAAATGCTCTATTATATGCCCAGGATGCCAAGAACAGGGCTTTTGTCAGGATGCCTAGAACAAGGACTTTGTCAGGATGCCTAGAACAAGGACTTTGTCAGGATGCACTGACTGGTCCTACTTTAGAATGAACTGAACAGTTCTATTTTAGGATGCATTGACCAATTCTATTTTTGGGATGCACTGATCAGTTATATTTTTAGCACACACTGATCAGTTCTACTTTGAGGATACTTCGACCAGTGCACTGAAACACTGACTGGTGCACTGGGTGTGTTACATTTCATCATCAACAAGACACATGTCTTTTACACTTACTATTACAAGTAAGATGTTTCCATCAGAAGGAAATAATAAACTCTAAATACATAGTTGCTGTCTTTGCTCAATGTTTTATTTGCCCTGCAGATATTGTTTTAATTGAATTGCATACATTGTAGTACACTGACTTTTAGACTTCGTGGACATCTTATAAAACATGTGTACCAGTCATATCCTACTGATGTTATGGGTCATTACACAGTCATAATATCCTGAAAAATGGATCATGTCATGAAATACCTGACTAATCCCTACAGGTTGCGGTATATTTCACATTAGAGTGGTCCTGTAGAATCTACTGGCTGCACTGAGATCTCCGGAACAATGAGAGATATGATGTGTCAAATGGCACTGACAGCTGCTTGTCTTCTCCGAGGTAGAGCTGACAGACACGCACATTTAACAGTGCTTCGCGTCGGAAGCGGTGTCACTTATGGCCAATCAATCGCAGTTATTTATGCCGCTAAACTATCAGCCAGTCCTGTTATTATCAACGCATAATTACTGGGTAATAACTACCTGTAACGGGGTGGTTGGCGGGCCTGCGGTGTGGACTGCCATGGACTGTTAACTTCACTTGTGCCGGCTATTTATATGGCGCCAGTACAACCGAAATGAGGCTTGTTACCCTTGTCTCCGGAAGAGCCTCGGACACTAGGGACCAGCGTGTCTGTCCCCTGGGAGCATACATCCTCAGTGGACAGCATTATAGACCACCGACTGACAGAACAACAATTCAGAACACCAGCTACATGGTCAATAGCAACGTTTAGGCATATGATGTACACACATGTTGTGACATTTATGTGTGAATTTAACTGTAACTGGCCACTTGTGAAGCCATCATTTTCAGTTCAATGTTGCACGAAGCAGGCCATAATCAATTTATGTTACACAGACGTTTATTCAGGATAACATGTTATCAGTCCAATATGTCACAGCTGATATGTGTGTTTGTACGTTCATGTACATAATCCAGTCAAACTGTATATATATATATATATATGTGGTAAAAATATAAGGAATTTTTCAATATACCTAACATTTCCATTAATCTTTTACCCATTTATTCAATTTTTTACACATCCAAAACAAGCTTTGCCCATCCCCAATATGAGCAGATGTATCTCCATCCAGTGTTTGACGATAGACTGCTTTTGCCAAAAAAATTATCAAGAATAAACCCTGAGCTTTATATATGTTATGTTTAAGAACAGAGACTGTTGGTATTACTTGTTCATACACTGAATTAATGACCATGCCTCAAATGAGTTGGAGATAGTCAGTGAGGAGAAACTGGAGCAAACAAAGAACACAGGCCAAGACAGAAGACAGAATGGTCTTGAAATGGACAGCAGGTCAACCATGGGAAGCACACAGGTGGTAGAGAAACACTATGGTTGACATAGACATATAGATGTCGGTAGAAAGGGCAGGTAAAATACTGCAAGACAACCAACTGAGTTTTGACAAACTGCTGATTGGTAAGAGTCCAAAGGAAATAGTCATCCAAAATGTGACAGAAATAATGTCACAGAAACAATTATCAACATTTTTATATTTGGTTCACAGGCATCAGACTTGACCATTATGTATGATTTTGTAGATATTGATAATTTGGAGGCAAAATGTCACTTGGACAAGGTGGTTGAATGCCTGGTCTAAAGAAACTGAACCTTGCTGTAGATCAAGTTTACATGAACATCTGAAGGGTTCTGTTTGATATATTAGTCTAGTGGAACATCATCAGTTTGTGTTTCATCTATAAACTAACACTAACTTTGTGGTCAGTTTGGCGACCTCCTCCCATGTGTCAGGGCAACCACCTCTTTCAACGTTAATTCAGCATCACTGTATCCATAGACTATTCACCTCTCATCTTAACCTGATTATTTACATCACAAGGAGCCAATATTGGCTGTGGTACACGGTGGCCTGGACGTGTTATCGAGTGTGTGAGCTTAAATCAGTTGTGGTTTCAGCCTGAACTTATGAATCATTTAGTTTGTTGCAGACTACGCTTGTCTTTACAACATGTGAATTCTTAGGTTGAGGTGTGGGATTGGTACTGTCTTACATGTGGTGTTCTTGGTTGTTAGGTGCTGTACAAAGTTTAGGATACATGGTCTGGGTAATGTTTTCATTGTTCTGAACTATCAGATGGCAGTGTATTAAAAACAAAAGTAGTTATTTTGGATTACCAACTTCCAAATATGTTTTCTGCTGCTGTCGAATGACACACTTGAAGATGTCACTGTTGTTTTATGTCCACTACAACTGATGAAAGTTGGCACGTACACCATCATTCGTGACCGCATAATTAACATTTTCATCAGAAACAAGTTGTAGATGAAAAGTGTGTGATAGCAACAACTGGTCTTTTTCATTTACCCCTCGGCATGTAGGAGTAACTGGTATTACGTAAGATGTGAATCATCATGTAAAGTCTGGTCTTCTGACTTTTCTTCGTGTCTCTAGTTTCCCTCAGGCTGTGGGGAATGAGGTTACCATTGCTGGCTCTCACAAATAATTGCATTAACACAAACTGGCTGTTCTTAGAAAATGTGCATTGTGTTTTTAAGTATTCCCAGCACCACTATAGTATACTGATGTGCAGGGTTTAGGTGTTGTTGTTTGTTTGCACTACAGCACTTCATGAGAAAGCAACTGAGAGCACTGGGTGTTCATCTTTCAACACTTCGGCTATTGTGTCTAACACATACATTTTCAAAGTTTTGGCACACAAAGGTGCTGGGGTTTTGCCACAAAATTCTATACAAAAACCAGGTTAACTAATGGACATTAAATGTGCTTGAAAAGCATACAGAAAAATCGTAGAATTGTGCAAAGTGGCCACGGAAATACCAGTGGCACATCTATTTGTGGGCCGACACATCAAAGACGCCGTACTATGACAAAAAGGCAACCCAACAAAAACTGACTTCCATTAGTGCTCTCTGTGACCATTATGTGTCAATCCAAGTCACAGCTGGCTCGACACTGCAAGAGGACAATGACACAACAGACGTTGACACGGCAGGATGTTGGCCTTGACAAATTGGCCACATTCTTAAGCTGCTCATTTTTCTGGTGGTCACAAAGGAGGGAGTGGTGATGAGCGGAGTCTGGGGCTCCGTACTACAGGGAACTAGGACTACAGACAGACTTACGTAAGCACAAGACATTGTCAACTGTGAGGAAATGACAGTGTGTGGACATTTGCATGGATCACAGTTCACAGATTAGCTCCAATGACATGACTTAGAAATTGTAATCAACATGACTGCAAGCTAACACATGGGACATAGGCGCCATGGAGGACAAATCTGTTTATTGTGAGTCTGTCTTTTTTAGTCCTCTTGTATTATGTTTCTGTCAGTTCTGTTTTATCACAATCACATGACAACAATAATAATAATAATAATGATGACTTCTTATGCACCAATATCCTTGAAGATCGAGCTCAGTGGCACGACAAAGCCAACGGATTATGCAATCTTGTAATTGTTTAAAAATGTGCAAGTCATCGATGACGGAATGAAACTATACTTCTAATTTAACACTGGCAGGAAGTGAATTCCACAGAGTTGGTGCGGCAACAGAGAAAGCTCGGGTTCCAGCTTTCGTTTTCACCAGAGGATTGTAAAGACGGTTGCTACTGACTGATCGTAGCTGTGTGGAATGTCTTGCTGGAGTGAGCATCAGATTCAGATATGCTGGTTGTGTTGATGACAAGGCTTGATAAGTTATTGTACAAATCTTGAAAATAATGCGATAGTGCACACGATTTATTTCAGAATCTGCACTAAGCAAGAAAAACGAGTAGAACGCATGACTACCCATGCCAAACAATTTTGGACAAGTTGAAGTTTTGCTATATTCTTGTTTGCAGAACTGTAATGGAGGTAATTGCAGTAGTCAAGTCTGCTGCTTACTAGAGCTGTTGCAGTGGTTTTGGTTATGGAAAGTAAGATATACCGGTGAATACAGCAAAGATCGTGGATATGGTAAAAACAGCAGTGACACATGTTGTTTGAAATTGAAGTTTTCATCAAACATTACTCTGGGATTTAACACTGAGGTAGCTGGTGTTATACTCTGACTCAAAATATATGTCGGGAAAAAGCCATCAAGTTTTCTATGCTGTATTGAGAAATGTGGTCTTATCTGCATGACTCATCCCAACTGCTGACAAATGGTTGTTATATTTTAAACTGGTCTTGTTGAGCATCAATAGGGTAAACCACAACAAGTTGGCATTTGAAGGTTACTTTTTAAAATGATAATAAGCTGGTGTAAAACAACTCTAAGTGGCCAATTATATGGCCAGTTTATATTACGACACAAACAAAACAAAAAATCAGATTTTGTACTTATTTCTGTCAGACTGTACAAAACAGACACATGTCCAAACCAAGGGTGGGTAGTGGGGTATAGGCTGCACTCTGGGGTAAACACTCATGGACAGAAGAAAGCAGTGGTAATGAACGAATGCTTTGTGAATAACATTTCAGAATGTTTTAGTTGCCGCCATTCAGCAAGTGACACGCAGGACACAGCTGCGAGTGTGTGCACAGAGACACCTGCAGGCAACGATAGTAACCAAGTCTTTGTCACTCGACCAATCCGTGTCAGATTCTAAATAATACATGGACAGTGCTGTGTGACGTCATTGTATTTTACACAATGTCACTAAGTTGTCACAACTGTCTCACTGTCAACATTGCAACTATGACACGAGGCATAATTATCGTCAACAAAAAACAGGCCTGTCACATGGTATAGATTTTTCACATGCAATAGATGTTTTTAAAGAAATTGGTCACATGTCTGTGTTTTACTTTGTTTCGAGTAGAAAAACTTATCTTCTGTGGCATCAAACATGCTTAAAACTGACTGACAGATATAATTTGATGTAGATATATCTTGTAGTCTCAGTGGCGACACTTGATTAGATCAGCAATACCATATGTTGACTAATCAGTGAACATTGTTTTTTGATTTATACGGCATTATCCCAACTTTGAGGTAAATTGTACAGATTTCAACAAAAAGGTAGCAGGAAAACACATCAACAATAAACTGCAGAATTACTTTTAAATTTTGTTTCTCCAAATTAATGTCATGACATAAACCACTGCACTACAATATAACCATGTGTTATTACCGTATACTACATGGAACTATAAATCATGCATACAATACCTGCTGTATATTTTATATGGCTAGTATATACTGACTGATTCCTCTTTTGATATAACTCTGTGAGCTAGACACCAGACAATTAATCAACTCACTTAAATGTGATTTACTCTTGTAGACAGATGTACGTTGCACAGAAATAATGCAGTATATTTATCAGTGCAGTAAGAAGTTTTATTTTTTTAAATTGTTACTCTTTGATATTTTAGAAGCTGTAAGTGTTATAAATTAAACGCTAATGACACAGTATAGAATATCAGTTCAACAGACTAAAAGCATTGGTTTCAAAACCACGTAAGAATTCTGGTTCTACACTTCCCCCTACACTGTATACAACAACAGTATTTCCAATCAGAAACATCAAAATAGGCTGCATGTGTCATATCAGACAGCTTCCTATCAACACACCAGATTCATTGATTACAGCACCTGGGACAAAATTAATTCAACTTTTTACAGCGGACACATTGGCAGTGATGATAGCTCCACCAGTTCATCAGAAGCCCGAACACAGTTTCAACAATGTTTAATTCCTGAGAGTGTAATTTCCATGTTTTCTCCCCGAGCCGTGTGGATCGGGATCATCAAACAGATCCACGCCTGAGGGTGTGATTATTAATGCAGAGGGGAAAACTTGTGAAACACAGGTTTAAACTGATTACGGGCTGTCAACTGGCTCATTATTTTATTAATAGCTCATTAGTTTTATCAACGCCTGGTTCAGAATTCACCATCACTTTCGTATGCAGCTGATGTCAGCCCTGGGGGTAAATCTGCGAGGATACATGGGTCTGTGTGGTCCAAATTATAACAGATTCACCCTTAGAGGCCTCTCATCAATTCCATTTATGGGGCGTCTTGTTTTAGTCATTTCATAAAAATAAATCTATCTAGTACCCATGGCACAGCAACAACATGATGGTGTTCTGTGAAGATACATGTTAGATACACGTTTTGTCTTGATGGGATTCAAAACGGGTTAATGTGTACATATTACAATGAAGTGTAGGCAGTAGGCCAGCCACTTTGTAAGGATGAATGTGAGAGGACTAGCTTAAATCAGAGGCAGAACAGACACGGACAAGAAGAAGGCGGCAACCAAAGAGTATCTAAGACCGTGTACGGAGGGACAGGAAACGACTGGGGGAGGATGAATAATGGAGGGGGCTAACGATAAAACATTCTGGAAAGAGAAAGTACTCTGTGATTTTGATAAACTTGTCCTGACCCTCATTCCTTTACCAAAATTATACTAAATTTACCAAATGTTTCCCTATATTATTTCATTGCAGTTTTGTTCCACTGTCGAGCATCAGCTGGTAATTACTAACAGTCAGTTCACTGGATTGGCTGTTTTAGATTAGGGAACACTGAGACCACAAATGAATATTAATTTTATCAAATGCAACGTTTGCTCACTTAATTTCATTACTTCCTTTTATTAATTACATACATTTTGGTATAGGTTACTTGTCTCGTTAACTAGCCCTCAAAAGTGAGACACACGCCAACTTGTGATTGGTGAATATCACAACTGGGACAACGTATAATGCATCTGATTGGTGGAGTGAATAAGTGGGGTGAAGTTCAATAAATCTGATTGGTGGATGCCATGGTGAAAATGATCAATAAATTTGATTGGTGGATGCAGAATGGAGAAAAAGTTCATCAATGAATTAGATTCACAATGGACACTGAAACTGAAAAAGACCCTTAAAACAATATTGAGAAAGACCCCCTGAGACACAGACATTCCAGTTGTCTGGAATGTTTCACACACAAAAATCTAAACAGACTAATTCATAAATGTGATAAAAATACCTCTTTGGTAAACTTAATGCTACAACAAATTTTACGTGCATGACACAAATAATCTGCTTATTCTACCCTCGTCTGTTGTCTTAGATGCACCCTGAATTAAGAATTACACCGGCGTTGAACCCAGACACCTGGTGCTCTTGGATACATCTTCGTCACTGAATCAATCAAATCACGTATCTTTTACACGCGGCGATGTTGACAGCGAAACGACCCTGTTTCATTAGCCGAGTTATTTTTATTAGTTCATCTGCGGATTGTTTCCTCCAACTACAGGTCAGTTGGTTAAAGTTAATCAGATAACTGTCAGATAGGTTTAATGAACTGATGTATGCACCACGTTGCCAGATTCTTGTCTGCAGAGTTTACGGCGGAAGTAGCAGGGTTATCTGTGTGAGGCCAACTGTTTATGTCGTGACACAGTCAAACACATGCACGCAAACTTTATTGCAGCATCATATGTTTATATTTAAAGGGTATTTGTGGTTGTATTGAAAATCAAACACAGTTTGCACAGTTCCACAGATCGTGTGATGTACTGCGTAGGCTTATCTGTTTCATTTTGTGTAACAAAAATTGGGAATTTTTTAATAAAATGAAACTGTGTCTTTCAGAAGAGACACTAAAAGTCGGTGATCCCTTCTATCTAGTGTCTATGCCAGGGGAAGTAAAAGATCCCACACAGGGGGTAACCTGTAGTGGACTCACAAATTCTCGTTGGACTTTAAACACCCTGTAAAGGGACCGTCCAGTATCTGAGAGAAGAAAAAGAGAAGAAGTGAAGAACTAAATCCTTAAATAACCTGTTACTAGAAGCAATGACCCTTGTGACAAGTGAACTTTAAAATGATGAAACGTCATCTGAAATAATCTTTGCTATTTATGCGCAGATATAACACAGCCATTATTCAGCTCTTGAGCCTTAATTCTTCCTTTATCTGTCCCATACTTTAGCTTCTCCCTCCCACGGAGGATCCTGTGGGATTGGGTTGATCCGGTTGATCCATATATTCTACCTCCCTTAGGACTTGGTTATACATAGTATTCCTGGAGGGCGTGTCTATATCCATCACTACACAGGTGGGGTGACCTTACGTGGCCAGAAACACTAGACTCAAGTATTTATGAGAACTAATGAGACCTACAAGATACACTCCGGTCAACCAGAAGCCAAAATAAAAACCTGCTTCCGATTACATGATGAAACAATAAGGTGAGTCGGGGCATTTTCGGTTTACATAACAGGTCAAGTGAACTCGGGGTAAGCAACACACATTTTCTTACTACCACTAATGACAGTCAATTTGTGGGGAATAACATAATATCGTCATACTTTGATTTGTGTGCAACTCTTCTTCTTCAGCTTTAAGTTGGGTGAGTAATAAACTGAGTATACTTCAAGAAGACCTCGTGTGCTGACCTCACACCAGGTACACTGACCACAGTGCACCTGTTACATGTATGCACCAGACAAAGGCTCACAACTGAACCTGTTACCTGGGTACTCTTGGCCTGCTTAATCAATTCAAAAAAAAGGCCACCAAATCTAATTTACAGAATGCCGTCATCCTTCGAACACACTCACGTACACAGCCAGAGGGAGCCACATGTATCCCACGAAGGATTGACACATTCTTGCAATTAGCGCAAGTGATAATAGCAATTAGTGTGAGCTATAAATTGCTGATGATTGATTAGCGTGAGGAATAACTCGCACAAAAGATGACGAGTCATCTGTCAGGTCTGTGTTTAGACATCCCACTACAGACTGGATTTGCACAATCAGTTGATAACATGTCTGTTCATTTGTCATGTGTGAGAATAAATACGTTCTACTATTCAGTCAATGTAGATGTAAGCCAGGACTATGCAGCTAACTCCAACACTTACTCTTAAATGTCTTAATATAACAACACTAATAAAATACTTGCAATAATTAACTGAGGCTTTTTCATCTTAACAAATCAAAGACAAAATATTTGTAATCTATTTGTCTGGAAGTGTCTGAAAGATCTGAATATATAAATATCTTTGGCATGGCTATAAGGTATAATGTCTATTGGAAAACAATTACTTTTCAGTATAAAAGTAGCTTGGGTAAACTATAATCAAATAATGCTTTCAGAATGTAGATCAGAAAACAACAGGGGTCATTCATTCATCATCGTAAATGGTCACATATGGAAATGTAGTTTCCATATACAATTCAGCAGAATTAAGGGTTCCTAATAATGCCATACAATTTATCTCTGTGTATTGAAATAATGCAGAAACCTGCTGGTTCGGTTTAGAGTTTCCTATAACTGGGTGTTTATCAACCTTATGGAATGCAATGAAACTGTAGAATTAACATTTTATGTGTGTTAGGTAGGGGAAGTAGGGACATATCCGCACACTGAGGCATGTCCGCACACCCTATTATTTGCGCATCGCGTAACATCTGGTTAGTCGAATCATGCTAAGCGGCATTGTCTAACCCCCAAATCAACCACTTGCATATACTTTTTGATAGAAGTGAATAATTAAAAAGTTATGACATAAAATGTTATTTTCGTAAACACTGATGTAATTTTACTCATATGCTGTTATGTGTATTACTTTAACTGTAAGACGTGCATATATATTTTCTTTCATAATTTCAAATTGTATTTTAATGTTTTATGATGTGTGAAATAAAGGATACTTTCATAAGTAGCATTTTCGCGCAATTCAGAATTATTCACGTGTTGGATGCTTGGGGCATATTCGCACAGGCCTGTCCGGCCATGCCTCACCCGCCGTGCAGACGTATTTCGTGCATCGGTGCTTATAATATTATGTAGTCTACTTAGATACATATTTAGATAATTCAGTTGCTTACCACAAATATTATAGGAAACTTTTATGTGAGATAGTATAATATGATGATTATTATATAATTATTTAATATTATCAAACTTATTATATCATTCATCGCTTCGTCAATGTGTAATAGGCTATATCGTGCTGACGTCACATTTTCCATGTTGTGTATCATTAGGTCCATTAAAGAAATAAAGCTTAATTGATCATAGCCTAAAATAACCAAGATGAAAAATTATGTATAATCTATAATATAGAACTTTGCCCCTATACGTTAGTCCATACAAAGCCATGGTCGCACAGCGACAAACTGAGTTTTTAGTTTGACTTTGCGCTTTACGAGACTATGCTGTTTCAGCTAGAAGGCTTTGGACAGTTAAGGTGGGTTGCAAACTTTGACTTTCCCCGTTACAAAATCATCCTGTTGTATGCTTTGACTCTCAAGGGGGAATAAACGTGGACTGTGATTCAAGCCCACTGTATTTTCTAAATTTTACGTATATATGAAAACTTGAAACCGTAGATTTGTGTTCTCTGGTGTTTTTTTATAGTAATGCACGTGTCAGTAGTGTGCACATACCAATACACATTATTATTGTAGTTAATGGTCAGCTCAGTGAGACCAGCTGTTGTTTCGCCATTCCTGGGGCATAACCGCACACAGTGTGCGGCTATGGCCCGTACCTTGGGGCATGTCCGCACAAAGCTTTGCCTCTACATTTGACCAAATATTTAAATATCTGATGGGATGTGCGATTTCTTAACTAACTAACAACAAAGTAATATGATTGCTCATTCTGAATACTAAATATCACCCTCTTAGCACACACAGAGCATTATATATAGCTTGTTTCACCTTACGTGTGCGGACATGCCCCTACTTCCCCTACAGTGCAAGACGTGAATCTCAACATTTGGGACAGTGTATCCTTTATCATCTGTCATATTTCATTAAACTGGTTTGTATTGAACCATTCTAAAAAGACATTTAACACAAGCCTCATAAGACTAATAGACAGTGTTTATCACAACATATGGGCAATTTTACAGTAACCTAGGCCACTGTAAATTTTATTTATTTGGATCCTGGAACTATGAAGGCAACACATTTTATTGGTAATGCAAATTGTTTGTTTTTCATTACTGAATAAAAAACATTGTTTTGGTAAATAATTTTGAACCCATTTTCATCTTGCACTTTGATGCAATTAATCACCATATTGAATATCTTGCTAATAACCTAAACTTCAACAATCTGAGTCATATTCTACAAAGCTGCTCAACAGTAGGCTAAATCCAGCACTATTACTATGATGTCAGCACAAACATGTTCTAAGGTAAGCCACAGAGCTCCAAACTTAACACATTTGACCTGAGCCAAAAACAAAGACTGACACTGACCAGTTGCAGCAGCAGCACCATGCCAATGTTGCTGATGTCGAGAAGGACATGTGTGACTGTCACCTCGCTCAGTCGCTCCTTAGTTGCTGCCGTCTTCTCCACTTGCACCTCCAACTGCCGCATCGTTGGCAGACCATTCTCCAGCACCACCGAGCCCTGAAACAACACCACTTGGTCAGTCCATTCTCCAGCACCACCGAGTCCTGAAACAACACCACTTGGTCAGTCCATTCACCAGCACCGCCGAGCCCTGAAACAACACCACTTGGTCAGTCCATTCTCCAGCACCGCCGAGCCCTGAAACAACACCACTTGGTCAGTCCATTCTCCAGCACCACCGAGCCCTGAAACAACACCACTTGGTCAGTCCATTCTCCAGCACCACCGAGCCCTGAAACAACACCACTTGGTCAGTCCATTCTCCAGCACCACCGAGCCCTGAAACAACACCACTTGGTCAGTCCATTCTCCAGCACCACCGAGCCCTGAAACAACACCACTTGGTCAGTCCATTCTCCAGCACCACCGAGCCCTGAAACAACACCACTTGGTCAGTCCATTCTCCAACACCACAGAGTCCTGAAACAAACACCACTTGGTCAGTCCATTCTCCAGCACCACCGAGCCCTGAAACAAACACCACTTGGTCAGTCCATTCTCCAACACCACCGAGCCCTGAAACAACACCACTTGGTCAGTCCATTCTCCAACACCACCGAGCCCTGAAACAAACACCACTTGGTCAAACAGGTCACAACAGTAGTCCATGTCAGTCCAGCACCACAGAGCCCTAAATGTGGTCAGTTAGAATTCTTAGCATAGGTTTACACATGGTCCAAGGTATAAGAGTCTTGTAACAAGACTGAATGATGCAGGTTATCTAAATGAGGACAAAGGATTGTTTCCACCATATTTATCAAACTTCTTGGATCAGTCAGTTTAAATTAATTCATATGATGGGTATATTATTTTATAGTACCACACCAACGTTACATGGCATGAACTAATTTCTGTGAAAAAGACTACTTCCGTTGCACAGATTTTGTATCTATGAATCGACATCTTGTCTAGACACTGGACATACCTGATACCAAGTGCATGACAGATATAGATGAACATAGTTTGCCCTACAAACCGACATTCATCTCCACACTCATGACTGGAACACGCACTTAAAATAGATTCATTCACGGAACATTAAGACCATAATACGTTCACTCGTATGCAACTCAATTAATTATATATTACTTAATTGACCAGAAAAGAATTGACCACGTGTAAATAAAAACTGTTAAAGAGTGGTTGGTGCATCACACTAGATAGAGTAATAATTACACAAGAAGGGACATTGGTGCACATTGGTGCATAGGTCTCACTGCGTAGGCCGTGTACTGCTTGCCCTCATGCAAAGGGCACTGGTGTCAGACCACACCGTGTAGTGCACTTAATGCTGGATGTCAATTATATGTATGTGTATGTTTGTGCGCACACGCACGCGTTCGTGCGTGTGCATGCACGTGTGTGTGTATCTCACACATATTCAGGCACATGTTTTTCTTCTTAATCTTCTGATTATAAAATGTGCAGCCAACATTAAGTATAAACTAATTATAATAAAATAATGGCAATAATCAATTCTATTTGGATTACAATTTAGGAAGATATAACCAAGAAAGCAACCACAATGGACAATAACAGTAGTGGCTATTGTACATATCTCTTGACACTTGGTTCATGCTGGTACTGACTGCATAGGGCGTCACACACTTGATGACTATCTGAAGTAAGCAGCAGACCACAAGTAAGGCTGGCTCACCAAGTAGATCTGTTCCCAGCAGACCACAAGTAAAGCTGGCTCACCAAGTAGATCTGTTCCCAGCAGACCACAAGTAAGGCTGGCTCACCAAGTAGATCTGTTCCCTGTAGACCACAAGTAAGGCTGGCTCACCAAGTAGATCTGTTCACAGCAGACCACAAGTAAGTCTGGTTCACCAAGTAGATCTGTTCCCAGCAGACCACAAGTAAGGCTGGCTCACCAAGTAGATCTGTTCCCTGTAGACCACAAATAAGGTTGGCTCACCAAGTAGATCTGTTCCCTGTAGACCACAAGTAAGGCTGACACACCAAGTAGATCTGTTCCCAGCAGACCACAAGTAAGGCTGACACACCAAGTAGATCTGTTCCCAGCAGACCACAAGTAAGGTTGGCTCACCAAGTAGATCTGTTCCCTGTAGACCACAAGTAAGGCTGACACACCAAGTAGACCTGTTCCCAGCAGACCACAAGTAAGGTTGGCTCACCAAGTAGATTTATTCCTAGCAGACCACAAGTAAGGCTGGCTCACCAAGTAGATATGTTCCCTGTAGACCACAAGTAAGGTTGGCTCACCAAGTAGATATGTTCCCTGTAGACCACAAGTAAGGTTGGCTCACCAAGTAGATCTATTCCTAGCAGCCCACAAGAAAGGCTGGCTCACCAAGTAGATATGTTCCCTGTAGACCACAAGTAAGGTTGGCTCACCAAGTAGATATGTTCCCAGTAGGACATGCCAAGTAGATCTGTTCCCAGCAGACCACAAGTAAGGCTGGCTCACCAAGTAGATATGTTCCCTGTAGACCACAAGTAAGGCTGGCTCACCAAGTAGATATGTTCCCAGTAGGACATGCCAAGTAGATCTGTTCCCAGCAGACCACAAGTAAGGCTGGCTCACCAAGTAGATTTGTTCCCAGCAGACCACAAGTAAGACAAGTAGATCTGTTCCAAGCAACTGTCTGTCTGTGAATGATCAATGGATATAGTTAGTATTTGGCATCTTTTTACCATATCTTTTTATCTGAATTTAGATCTAAGCTTTGAGATATTTTACCACATCCCATATATAAACTGAGAACTCTTTTGCTATTAGTTACATCCCGTGTGTGGGTGGTCCTTAAAGGCTGGTCAATGTAAATCTGCTGCACATGCCACTGAAGCAAGACGTCTGCAAATAGCTGCTAATACCATTTCAGACATTTCAGATGTAGACAATTCTCCCCAACAGGATTAACATGGTTAATCATTTTTGTTCCTGCTAACAAAAACATTTAAGACTCATCTTATAATACAGATCATCCAATTTATGTTACAGCCCATAAATCTGAACTACATAGATAACACTTAGTGTGGTGGTCATTTACTCTCATTGGTATTGACATTAGCTACGAAAAGGCAAGTAACTGTAAGTTCTTATATTGCACAGTATCCAATCCTCAGGATTGCTCAAAGCGTTTTACACTTTACTCTCTGACAGACCTATTCAATAAATCTCAGGTTCTATGGGAAGTATCCAGCTGCACTGCAATTAATGCACAACTATTTGTATATAAATATCCACCAGTATATATAGCCAGGTATTAATTTATACAGCTGCGTGAACTGGAGCACCAAAGACGACATGCTTTCAATGTCTCATCTGAAAGAAGTGTTTATTTACATTTCTGTTCCTTTTGTCTGGTGCTGCCCTCTAGGGAGTAGACAAGGGGCAGCCCGTGTCTACAAGATCACTGTGCTCTTTGAACCCACCACCTGTTTAGCAACAAGACCACTGAGCCACCATGCCATAATTATTTTCATTTTGCTTGAGTTGAGTCAGCCAATCTCAGTGTAGTCCAATGTAGGCAGTTCAATGAAGGCAGTCCAATGTAAGCAGTTCAATGTAGGCAGTCCAATGTAGGCAGTCCAATGTAGGTAGTCCAACGTAGGCAGTCCAATGTAGGCATTCCAACATAGGCATTCCAACGTAGGCAGTCCAACGTAGGCAGTCCAGTGTAGGCAGTTAAACGTAGGCAGTCCAATGTAAGCAGTCCAACGTAGGCAGTCCTGAAACGTAGGCAGTCCAATGTAGACATTCCAACGTAGGCAGTCCAATGTAGGCAGTCCAACGTAGGTAGTCCAACATAGGCAGTCCAATGTAGGCATTCCAATGTAGGCAGTCCAATGTAGGCAGTCCAACGTAGGTAGTCCAACATAGGCAGTCCAATGTAGGCAGTCCAACGTAGGCAGTCCAACGTAGGCAGTCCTGAAACGTAGGCAGTCCAACGGAGGCAGTCCAATGTAGACATTCCAACGTAGGCAGTCCAAATTTAGGCATTCCAATGTAAGCAGTCCAACGTAGGCAGTCCATTGTAGGCAGTCCAATGTAGGCAGTCCAATGTAGGCAGTCCAAATGTAGGCATTCCAACGTAGGCAGTCCAATGTAGGCAGTCTAATGTAGGCAGTCCAAATGTAGGCAGTCCAAATGTAGGCAGTCCAAATGTAGGCATTCCAATGTAAGCAGTCCAATGTAGGCAGTCCAATGTAGGCAGTCCAATGTAGGCAGTCCAATGTAGGCATTCCAACGTAGGCAGTCCAATGTTGGCAGTCCAATGTAGGCCTTCCAACGTAGGCAGTCCAACGTAGGCAGTCCAACGTAGGCAGTCCAATGTAGGCAGTCCAATGTAGGCAGTCCAATGTAGGCAGTCCAATGTAGGCAGTCCAATGTAGGCAGTCCAATGTAAGCAGGCAGAAAACAATGCTTGATGCAAACGACATCAAGAACTATCGTCCACTGTCAAACCTGTGTTTTGTGTCCAAAATCGTACGGAAGGTTGTTGCTGTCTGTTTCTCAAACATTTGACAGACAACAACCTATATGAGCAAATGCAATCTGCTTATCGTCCAAACCGCAGCACAGAGACAGCACTTCTGAGAGTATGCAATGATTTGCTCTGTATACTACTAGATTTTTCGACAGATCACACAATCATGTTAACCCGCCTCAGAGATCAGTTTGGAATAACTGCAACATGACTAGCGTGGTTTGAGTTGTATTTGGTGAACCGAAGTCAATGAATTCAAATGCATGGCAGAATATCAGCGGAACGTCTAGTGGTGTTCGGTGTTCCGCAAGGTTCCGTTCTCAGCCCTCTCATGTTTATTTGCTACACTGCTCCACTCGGTGATATTACACATCGAGACGGGATAAACGTTCACCTGTAGATACTGATGACACCCAACTGTACATCGCGTTCAGTCTGCTCTCAGAAGAAGATACAATTCAGGCAGTGAAGCACATTCAAGCATGTGTCTATTTTATTATTTATTTTTTAACTTGTAACATAATTAACTCTTATTGATAAGTATTAGTATTTTGGTATTATTATGACTAATATTATTTAATTATATTGAACAATTTATACTAATCAATTTATTTTACAACCACATCTCTTTTTTTAACTTTAGGGTAATTTGTATATTCCCTCCCTTAAAGTTTAATGCACCTCTAAATGGTTTTATTGCTAGAAATATGGCGTAGACAAATACTGTTCTTTATTATTAGTATTTTGGCAAAAGAAAAACTTAAATTTTGAAGTTTGATTGGCATAGTATGTTGTAGTTGAGTGTTTGGTACAAATGATTAATTGGATAAAATTAATGTTCTCCAAAATATAACAAAAAAGGCAAGTTCTTATATAGTGCAGTATCCAGTCCTCAGGACCGTTCAAAGCGCTTTACACTTTACTTCCCTGACAGACCTGTTCACTCAGACACCATCTCGGCTTCTCTGGGAAGCATCCAGCCATATGCTACAATTAATGCGCGAAGGCTGCTCGTACACATATCCACCACTGTCTATAGTCAGGTACTCATTTATTCAGCTGAGTGAACTGGAGCAATGTAGAGTGAAAAAACTTGCCCAAGGTTTTAACACCGCAGCCAGGATTCGAACCCGGGTTCTCGTAGTCGAGAGTCCGAAGCTCTACCCCTGAGCCACTGCGCTCTACGCAAAGTGGCTCAGGGCCTAACAGCAGCCTACAGGTTTCACTTAATGGCAATATTGTACATCTTAGTACTTACACTGAACCAGCTAAGCAGTGTGCTGATTGTGTCATCAGCAGATGTGAAGTGGGACCCAGTAGTGGAGCCAGTTGGAGCACTACACTGTCGCTTGGAGGAACCGGAGTCTCAATCCTGGTGCCAGGCTCCACTGATTAGGACACAGTGTGCCTGGGCAGGTTTAGTCACCCTACTTTGACTACACCTTTTGGAAGGGCCAATATGCCATTGACCCCTTCTATCCGGTGTCTATGCAAGGGAAAGTAAAACATCCCAGGGAAATGGAAAATACCTGTCATGCAACCTGGGAAGTCATTCTCTAAATTCCCAAAGCCAGAACAATCAATACACTGACTGTGGGTGAAGAACATGACAGGTGCAACAGTGTGAAAATAACAATCTCTGAAGGTGACCAGCAAGTCACTTCAAGTTCTGACTTCGTCTTTTTAGTCAGTATGTAATTTTGAGTTGTCAAGTCGTGACACCTGAGCCCAGAGCTCTGATGTGTCTGCCATGTCATGTGACCATTCATTCATCCCAATGTGCTGCAAAAAAGCATTTCCTTCCAACAGAATCCCTAGACACACATTCAAAGGAATAGATGAGTGAATTGATCATTCCTGTCATCAAATGTCCTCGTGGCTAATGTCCAACTGACTCCCACCTCCAAGCATTGTCTGAGGCAACCTGCCCTTTGTGGACTCATGCTCTAGGCATTCCGTCACGATTCTCTCATGATCCTCTTCATGACAAATACAAGCAAAAACCACAAATAGACACTGCAAGATCAACCAAATTGGAGATATCGCAGGTGACGAAGTAATAACTGTGCACTGATACAAGTCTGTGCAACATATTTGTCATCAGAAGCCTATCATGGCAGGATGCACCTTATTGATTCACCAGTTGCTATATATAAGCGTAAGTAATGTCAACCATTGCTAGATATGACCAGAGATCCAATGCAATCATTCACATTGGTCAATGACACAACTTGGGTTGATGCCACAGCACTAACAACTATTCCAACTAACACTTTTTATTCTGATTCCGACTCTACCCACACTATGGCAATTTTGATCATGGTTAATTTCCTTGATTCCAATTCCACCCACACTTTGGCATTTTCAATTCTGATTCTGTACTTTCTTTTAAGCAATAAAATAGAAAAGGGGCTGAATAATAACTGATTGATTCCAGTATGCAATTTCAATTCCAGTCTAAGCAGTTCCAATTCCGATTCTGCCACTTTCATATGAGCCAATTACTATTCTGACTCCACCCAAAACTGATTCTGATATTCCAATTCCGCTGCTTTCAAAAGGACCAACTTCACTTTTGGAATTGGAATTAGCACCAACCGTTAATTCTGATTTTGAAATTGGAATCACCCAGGTCTGATCAGTGACCTTAGCAGTATAGTGGCCAGACATGGGGTCAAATACATTTGTATTTGAAAGTATTTAAATACTTTTTTTAAAGTATTTGTATTTGACATTTAGGAATTGAAAGTATTTGTATTTAAATACTTTCCTAAAGTATTTGATATTTCAAATACTTTTCAAATACTTTTTCAAATACTTTTTCAAATACTTTTTTAAATGTGTATACTAATTGCAATTTTAAATAGTTCTTGATTGAATTATTAAAACTCAAGTAACTGTACTGTGTCTTGTGGCAATTTACTCAGGAATTACGGCCTAGTAAAGGCAATTAAGCCATCATATGAGCAGTCATTGAGGCAGTGGACCTTTGAGACCACTGTATAAGAAGGCTTGTTACAAGAAGCCACTGCCTCACTTGTCAGTTGTCACTGTGATGTAGTTAGCAACAACAAGACTCCCTTGCACTATCTTATCAGTGTTTTCATGGTCCAGTTAATGAAACTGAACTGCCTGGTGACTGCCAGATGTGGTGACCAGCTATTGTTTCAAATATTTGCTTCACCTGTAGCCTGTGGCTTAAGAGAAGGTGGTGGCTTCTCAAGTCAGGTGGTATCTTCGAATCATAGAGGGTAGATGTGTTGTAACTGCATGTTAGTTACCTAGAAGACACAGATCCCCTCAGTTTCTGGAAACTGAATGAAAATAAATATCCAGCACTAGCAAAGTTAGCCCCCATCTTTATTTGCATCCCTGCATCCTTGGCTCCAGTTGAAAGGCTTTTCAGCATCGCTGGGAAGGTGTTTCGCCCAGAGAGATGCCGCCTCACAGACAACACTTTCCAGCAGCTGATGTTTCTGCGGTGTAACTCTGGGAAATAGTGAACTTGGCAAGAGTGAACACTGAACACTGGGCAGTAGCCAGATAGATACTAGACCACTGAATGTAACCAGACAACTTAGACAATAGCAATAAACTAGATGAACTGCTTGATATATCGTTTTGTTTCTTTTACCTATATAGTAATATATCCTGAAAATGAAAAGTATTTGAAATACTTTTCAAAAGTATTTGTATTTGTATTTAAATACATTTGCATTTAAAAGTATTTGTATTTGTATTTGAATCCCTCAAAAGTATTTGTATTTAAATACATTTCAATGTATTTGACCCCATGTCTGATAGTGGCACTGGGTATGTATAAGATTGGTTAAAAATTCAAGTGTGCAGTATGTACCAATAAAACCACATTAATTGTTGACTAAATAATCCCATCTCTTCATGAGAAGAATGACCACACATACGCCATGACTTTGGTCATATGGCCATGGTCCAAGAAGGCAAAGCCAAACAACTTCCCTTACAGAAGTTTGTACTATCCTATATTGGAAACTGAACTTCTCCACAAATATGAATCAGGCACAATGTTAAAATGATGAATAAAGTTATGGAGACATTTTATAAAAGGAGGCCTACATTTGCTGAGTTCCCTGATGCTGTACTTAAGATGGAACAAGAAACAAGAATGATGAATTACCCTATGTGAATTACAACAATAGGAAGAACCAATCTTGACCTCTTCACTTCTCAACTAGGAAAGGGAAGAGCAAACTTGTTGTTTTGGTTATTTATTGCTTCTCTTAGTTCAACACCAAAAATGGTTTATTAAAACATGTCAGAGTGTGAGTGCCTTGTAACAGGGAATGCCAGGGTTTATACTGTACAATATTATTTGAAAATTAAAACGAACTGATTGACTCCCTCAAAATGTGGTATTGGAGCACAGACAACTAGAAGCTGTAACAAGATAAAGTAGATCTTTACTAAGCCCACACAGTTCACAGACCAACAGTGATGATTAAAAGTAAATAAAAATGGCAATACATTTGTTTTGTTAATACAAACTACTGTTTATGACTTACCCCGGTTATGTATTTATATACTAAAACTGTGCTGGACAGGCTCTAAATGCTGACAAAATCCTATTAGTCTGTCTCGAATCTTTTGGTTCCAGGCAGTAATCCTAAGTAACCATTTTCTTTGGTCGAAATAATCCTCATAGCAAGCCGTACCTTGACAGATGCAATTTGCAGCTACTTTCTGACTATGCGTATCAGTTGACATCAAAGTCGTAGAGAAATTGGCTGAATCAGAAAACCCCTAACAAGCCACTATGGCCGCCCACTAGCTGAAGTAACCAACTAACCACTATAACTACAGACTAAAGAATGTTCAAACGTAGTGAAACTGCCCATACTAATGATGCCTTTGTTACTATACCTTACTCTGGGAAAATGCTATATAAAGATAAACAATGTAATGCCCTTACTTTGAGAGTAGTCCTGGCATTGGCAGGCAATCTTCTATTAACTGACACAAGCATGTATATAGTGTGAGTACAATGTCCTATTCTTATTATAATACAAGGTCTTGCTCATGTTGTGAGAATTTTAGAATATTACTGAACAAAACAAATGGACCATAGACCAGCAGCATATGAAACAGAATTGAATAACTGGCAACAACAACAACAAAAACATTTCTCTCTAGAAAATGGAAAGCGTGTCTCTGTGGTGCACCATTTTGCAAACCCAGTGCAGAAAATAGTTTCAAGAGAGGTCAGATAAGAGACAGTTCTAGGAAGACAGGTACTTTGCCCCTGTTATTAAAAAACAGTACAATGTGACATTTCTAATTGTATCTGTGAAATTTAATAAATTTTTCTTTGTTTAAACTTGCATGGAAATGCAAGCAAAATGTTGATCGGGCAAGTGGAATGTCAGGGTGACATGGCCATCAGGCAAGAGCAAAAACCTTAATGTCAAACTCTGTGGTAGATGTGTTTAACCAAGACCACTGACATTCAAGGACAGTAGGTTACAGTGTTCCTGCATTTTTATCATGCTGCGTTGGTGAGAATAACACTTCACAATTGAGAGTCTGACAGTGGTGTCAGTTTCATTAGTTATAAGGCTGTTGAGTTGTTTCTCTAGATTAGTCCTGTTTACTGTGGACTGTTACCACTGGCTTAATTTAGTCGTGTCATGTTCTAATTTTGGTGTAACATAGTTGCACTAAAATGGACTTAACCATCAGAAACACTCCACGGGAGGCTGCACTAAACTGGACACCTGGGCAAGGGAAAAGGAAGACAGACCACTGGACACCTGGGCAAGAGAAAGGGACAGACCATTGGGTACCTGGGCAAGAGAAAGGGACAGACCATTGGGCACCTGGGCAAGAGAAAGAGACAGACCATTGGGCACCTGGGCAAGGGAAAGACCATTGGGCATCTGGGCAAGGGACAGACCATTGGTCACCTGGGCAAGGGAAAGGGACATACCATTGGGCACCTGGGCAAGGGAAAGGGACAGACCATTGGGCACCTGGGAAAGGGACAGACCACTGGGCACCTGGGCAAGGGAAAGGGACAGACCATTGGGCACCTGGGCAAGGGAAAGGGACAGACCATTGGGCACCTGGGCAAGGGAAAGGGACAGACCATTGGGCACCTGGGCAAGGGAAAGGGACAGACCATTGGGCACCTGGGCAAGGGAAAGGGACAGACCATTGGGCACCTGGGCAAGGGAAAGGGACAGACCATTGGGCACCTGGGCAAGGGAAAGACCATTGGGCACCTGGACAAGGGAAAGACCATTGGGCACCTGGACAAGGGAAAGACCATTGGGCACCTGAAGAAGAATGACCGACGAATTTAAAGGGATACTCTAGTCAGTGAGAAATTCACAGCATTTAACAAGATTTAGCAAGATTGCCACCTAAAGAATCAACTCTAGATGGCAGATGAAAAGATCAAGAACAAAGTGAGTCGACTCACTCAAGACAGGAAACTAGTAGACACCTCATGCTTTAATGGAAGCAAATCAGATGGCTACTGTGTTTGGCTTTACTACCTAAACTGTCATACAGAATTTTGAAAAACATTCTTGAATGTTACAAACAGTTATTTCCACTGCATGTCAAGTATGCATATTTATTTAAATATTAATAATGTCACTACAGTACCTATAACTACCTACATGTGGTATCTAAATAATTCAACTTATCTTAAATAATATATGGCTGAACTTTCTTACTGCTATTTCATGATACAGTTTACATTGCTAAATGGGTAATATTTACCTGGTAGTCAGCATCCCATGTAAGGTGACTACCAGGTGAGAATAAAAGATCAAAAGGGCAAGTCATAACAAAATCCAATATTACCCATAATAAAAATCACACACATTTTAGTAGTATATAGTATACACATGGTACAACATTTCTATTTTGCCTATTCTGTCTGTGGTAAAGAGTCACGTCTATTTCAATATGACCACTCACATGAAGTCAGTACATGTGTACATAGGACAGGCAGCAATAACTGCCACTAAACTAGTGTCACCCTTCTGAGCAGCTGGAGGTGCCAAAGTGACACTGTCATTCGTGTCACCAGTGACACTGGTGACAGGGAGCCTGTAGGCAGTGGTAGGAGTGCCACCTTAACTGTTATGTGCCAGCGAGTCACCTGTGGCTGTCACAGATGCAGCAGGACACTGGTGATGAATGACCTTTGTCAGTGTTGGTGCTTCAGTGATGACTGCAGGAGGCTCTGTGAGAGCCAGCAGCTGTTGTCAGGGCCTGGCTGTCACCACTACTACGACTGCTCCGACACCAATATAGCACTGAATGTACACTAGCAGTGCAAATATAGAATTGAATATATCACCGTCCGACGATTGCTGTGTAATGGCCAATGGCCAGGCAAATGACGTCCTTGTGAGTGTGTGGTATCACAGGTGGATGGCAATGCATAGGGCTATAAAATGGCATATTTCTAAGTGTCACAGTTTATTTATTAACAATCTGTAGCAGCCTTTTAAAGATTACTAGATCATGACTCTTGGTAGGCAGGGCAATATTAATTTTTTATGTTTGGAAGTTGACCAGTACCTCGGGTATTTACATGCACCTCAAAAATTGACATTGCCTTGAATACTTGTCTTTACATGTGTATTTACTGTTTGTTTATTTTTATGTGAGCATGTATACCTTTATCCTTTATGTTTCTGCCCATATTTCTGCCTTTCTACATCTATATGTTACGACTTGCTCCAACGCCCGCCCGCCCGCCCGCCCGCCCGTCCGTCCGTCCGTCCGTCCGTCCGTCCGTCCGTCCGTCCGTCCGTCCGTCCGTCCGTCCGTCCGTCCGTCCGTCCGTCCGTCCGTCCATTCATATGTCAGTGCCTACTTTGTCTGTCTCTCACTTTAACAGTCAACCTCAACCATTTTCAATATACATAGATCACAATAAACTTTGTCACTACAATCTGATTATAATACACAAAATAATGAAGTTAAGAATCTCCCAGCTCATTTGACACTGCCTTCACCCAGTGATTTTGATGTCTGCCATCTTTCTGTGCTGACGTAAGTCATTAAATATTGAGAGTCACCAACTGCTGTAGAGCTGGAACTAAACGGCAGCTTCTGTAATGTAATTGACAGACAAATAAGCTGTCACTACACATCTGGGGTGAGGTGGGTAGAGGTTACACCATGTTACCTGGAGGCAGGGGCGGGTCAGGGGGAGTCATTGGTAAAGGGACAAATTGATGTCACAAAATGGTGTCAGTGTCATAATGAACTAACCAGTGACGCCAGAATTTAGCAATATTTTCAACTGATTTAATACTAGAAGGAAGTACATTCCAAAAAACAGGGGCAGTTACAAAACATATAGGTATAATACTATTGACCTTAGGGACAAAAGGTAAATCAGAAGTACCATCTGGTAGATGATCAAGGCTGGACAGATTTACTTAGAGGAGTAAACAATGAATGTAAGTGTGACGGGTACTTACAGGAGTAAACAATGAATGTAAGTGTGACGGTTGCTTACAGGAAGGTGCCTGGTACACAACAGCACAAGATGATATGGTGCCGGACAAGTAGCTAAGCACAGATTTTAGAAGCAACATACAAAGAGTAAACCATGAAGATCTAGTCACAACCCTAATGCTAAAATACGGGGTTAATTTGTTCATGCTGCCTCTCTGTGTGCCAATAAAGAGAAACCCTATTTTGTCTACATTTACCTTTAATCTCCTCTCATTCATCCACACAAAGAACAGTAAATTTAAAGCTGAACAGTTTTATGAGAAATGTTTTAACAAACTTATGCAATAGATACAAAGGACTCTAAATTAAAAAAACATTATGACTTTTTCCACCATTCCTGTAAGCAATCCTTACGAACCAATGGCAACGAGTTAACAATTGTGAATCCTCTTAAGTGTTCAAACAGAGCAGCAGCTCCCAAACTTTCTAAACCAACGCTGCTCAATAATTCAGTTCACCTCCTCCTCCTCACACCCAGTGGTTGTGCATTAACGAAACAGGGAGAGCAATTGTACTGTGTGGTAAACATTTGCTTTCACAGTGAAAATATATGATGGACTAATGGACTAGCGGAATAGTTGTCAGATTCAAGAAGAATGATCACTAGGTGACAAAGTTGTACAATTATGTATGAAAAAATGTCAGGTGTTAACTCACTTTTTCTGTCTCTATGATTGTGTTCATGCAGGTTTTAATTAAGCTTTGATGCCTGAGAATGGCTTATGCTCAGCTGCAGGTTGAGTGTCATCTAAGTGATGTGCAGTGCCAACTATTGTCAAGCTAAGAAGCTATCACCTTTCACAGAACAGTTGTGCTGGGCCAACCTTTCTCCCGAAACACTAAAATACAAGTTTAGTCAGTGCTCAATGTGATAGGCAGGCTATTAAATAAATTACAGGTTACGATATTGTATTTGGACCAGCGAATCCAAATATCACAGCATATTATGAACCCCAACCCACAAGCTATTTTTTAATTAGTGATTGCTCAACATTTGTCACATCTTTTATTTACTTACAGGGTTATATGCATAACTTTACATTTGTGCATACTTTTATCATAGAGCAGGTTCATATATCATGCTGATATTTAGACACACAGGTCCAAATTACATATCATGATATTTTGATCTGCATGTCCAAATATTTCACATGACACAGGACTCTCCGGCCAAACTTATCACTGTGAAAGAGTTTAATTTGTCTGTCAGAAGTTTCCCAGGTTCTTGTTTCACACAAAATGAGCCAATCTAATTCTTATATATTTCTACATGATTGCCAACCATGCCCTTGTTATTGTTGACCAGCTGTAGACATTCTAACAATGTTTAGTAAACGTTCCATAACAAATGTCCTACACACTATCAGATAACCATTACTTAAAATCACTGATCTGAAACAATAGCTACTTACTTCATTCTCTGAGATAATCGGACACACCTTATTGGACTAGGTAATCTTACACACCTTATTAGACTAGGTAATCTTACACACCTCATTGGACTAGGTAATCTTACACACCTCATTGGCCTAGGTAATCTTACACACCTCATTGGACTAGGTAATCTTACACACCTCATTGGCCTAGGTAATCTTACACACCTCATTGGACTAGGTAATCTTTCACAGAGCTCATTGGCCTAGGTAATCTTACACACCTTATTGGACTAGGTAATCTTAACACCTCATTGGACTAGGTAATCTTACACATCTCATTGGACTAGGTAATCTTAACACCTCATTGGACTAGGTAATCTTACACACCTCATTGGACTAGGTAATCTTAACACCTCATTGGACTAGATAATCTTACACACCTCATTGGACTAGGTAATCTTAACACCTTATTGGACTAGATAATCTTACACACCTCATTGGACTAGATAATCTTACACACCTCATTGGACTAGATAATCTTACACACCTCATTGGACTAGGTAATCTTACACACCTCATTGGACTAGGTAATCTTAACACCTTATTGGACTAGATAATCTTACACACCTCATTGGACTAGATAATCTTACACACCTCATTGGACTAGGTAATCTTACACACCTCATTGGACTAGGTAATCTTAACACCTCATTGGACTAGGTAATCTTACACACCTTATTGGACTAGGTAATCTTAACACCTCATTGGACTAGGTAATCTTACACACCTTATTGGACTAGGTAATCTTAACACCACATTGGACTAGGTAATCTTACACACCTCATTGGACTAGGTAATCTTACACACCTCATTGGACTAGGTAATCTAGCACTCTTGTTGGACTAGGTATAGGTAATCTTACACATCTAGCACTTTGTATGTGTAGAAGAGAAGACTAAAATGGGCACCGATCAGTGAACCTTTAATTAACTAAATATAGGTAGACTTGTTTGTTGTGTGAACAATTAATCCTCAATAGTAGATATAACATAAAACTATTTTCTGGGGTAACTGCTAGGGGATTATGTCTGACCCTTGATTGATTGAGGTAACAAGCAGCAATGCCTGTGCATTGAAATTTGAACCCAGCCAAAGCAGGTTCTAAAGATTTCACCATTTTCTTACTACATCTCTGCTGTGACAATTGTATTAATGATGCAATTTGACGTCTTGATTGAATCCACACTCCAGGATGTCACTCCGATACATGGCCACAGTGGATAAAGGTGCCATATCCTTTGTTCATGAATATTTATTAACATTTGTACTGTCCCTAATACAGTTGAGCCCAGTACTACAGCCATCTCATAATTAAGGTCATCTTGAGATATACCCATGTATGTTCTATACACAGTATTCTTGCTAATCAGGTGATCTTGCTAATCAAATCACTTTGCTAATCAAGTCATCTTTCCCAAGGCCCAGTACAATTTGAAAATGATGTATTTAAAAAAAATTACAAACATGGTATTTAAAATATTAAACAGACACTATTACTCTCCCACTCTCTCTCTCCCACTCTCTCTTCCTCCCACCCTCTCTAAGTGTGACTTCATGCAGAGGCTTGTATTCATGTCAACAAATACCTCTGAAGTTGTCTGATTCCCACCCGTCAACTCACAAGCCATGTGAAGTACAAGGCCGACTTCGATTGAGCTACGCGAGTAACTCAAGTAACCAGAGTACAAATCGAACATCCAAGATCGTTTGCTCATGTGACCCCTCTTGACATAGATCAACAAGGTCAATCTTCAAGGCCGCTACCTGAGACAATCGCAGTTTGGATAGGATTCACTGGAGTAACTACATCTTTAGCAGTGACAGCCAATTGGGAATGTAGGCCCCTAACGCACAAGAAATTAATTAAACATTACACAACTTTAATTTGGCCAGCCCTAGCAATTTGTTATATGTAAAGTTTACTGTTATATCTAAGAAATATTCCTAGAACAGATATTCAAAACAATGTAAATGTTAATATTACGATATTTAATATTCAATTCTAAATTACTTAACTGTTAGTCAATATATTGTTCATGGCTCCAAGAATGGTTTATTATAGTATAATTAACTTACTTTGGAGCTTAATGTCGAAGATGAGTACGATGTTTCGATCCGTCAGCTACAGACCTTGTTCACTGAGTACGTGAACAAGGTTCGTAGCTGACGGATCAAAATGTCGTACTCATCTTCGACATTAAACTCCAAAGTAAGTTGATTATACTACAATATACTTAACTGTTGTCTGAATCTAACTTTGCATGCAGATTAAATTGCTTATTTAATTATTTTTAATGGTATTCACTTAACTTCCATTTGATGGGAAAAGAATAAATCAATCACATTGTTAGACACATTCTAATAAATATCTTTACAAGGACATGCTATTTATCTTGTGTGAAATGCATTGCTATAGCATGTCCCCAGTATGCGTGACAATGTCTACAGTGCTATTTCATGGAGTCTGGAGGGAAGGACACTTGTGTGGTTTTACACTTCCCAAGGTCTGTGCTACAGATAGTACAAGAGCACAAAAAAGAAAGAAACTCCTTTTTGTCTTCTGGTGAAAATTAGATTTCCAGGAAGTCATCTGTACTTGGTGCCTGACCTCACACCTCTGAGAGGGTTCTGGATTTTTGGACAGCTGCCAGGAACCAGGATCAGCCTGCAGTGCTAATTATTAGCAGGAAGTCAACCACATCAGTTGTACTTTGTCTGGCTTGTGGCTCAGTGTGTGGGATTCACAATCTTCAAAGGTACTTGCAGGTATATTGAAACGGTTGTATTTTTCCTAGTACGGCACTGTAATTGCTTTTTTATTATTTTATTATTTAGCTCTCATATGTAACATTTTATGTTTTAGATTTATTTTGTACACACCAAGATTTGATGGTGTTTAAATAGTTACTATCATTACTAATTGATTCCGACAGTTGGATAAACTGAGAACAGTGTCAAAGACAAATACATTATTTATTACCCATTCAAACGTTCCTGTGAGTGCCAGTAGGGTGTTCAAATAGCAAACTAAACAGCTGAATCTAGAATAGTGGCAAGATTAGTGGCTCTGCTTAATGCCTGTGTTCTATCTAGCTACCCTCAGTAGGTGCTATAAACTTTTAAACTTAGACTGATGTCGTCATCAGCACATGAGACATGAGTGCACTGACTCACTGAGTGTCTGGCTGCACTCACTGCCCAAGCAATGTATAAGTGTGGACTTGGTACACTCTACATGCTTTTAATCACAATTACCAGGGTATACTCACGTTCTCACTCCAAACAGATAATACAGAAGGGAGAAGGATCTTCTGCTTCAATCTAACCAACCAATATTTTGCAGACCGTTGTTGGTATTTATTTGCAGTGAATGCGCATCGGAATAGAAATATAAGAGATAGAAGAAATTAGTTTACAGCTGAATAAAGTGTACTTGACGGATGAAGAGTATAATCCAACATGGATTGAGAAGAGGTCTCTGGAAGTCCATTCCAATCTCGAGTCTGATACAAAATGGTACTTGGACTGTCTTGCTGTGCTGGTGTATCTAGTTATCTACTCCATTTTAATCATGTTTGTTCTATTCTGTTAAACATATTCAGCAGGTATTACCTGGACATGCGCCATTAAGTGACTGTCCTGGCACTATTCCCCCTGGGGCATTCTGTGAAGCTCCAGCAGAGATGAAGGAAGAACTGCTAACAGGCCAGGGACAGACTACAGGACACTGCCTTCATTGTGATTGTTAGCTATTGTAGCCTTGATCATGCCCTGCCTTGAAGGCTGCTTATTTACAGCCTAATAGGGACCACCAGCTGATTGAATTGTCTGGAGAATGGAGCTCATTCTGTGCCCCGTTGTCTAGGCAGTGTGAACTGGGGCAGATGTAATAGCCCCTGTATCATTAATTTTGTTACATCTTCAGGCACCCTGTAACATCAGGGTTGTCTATTGACCTTCCATCTCTTTATGTACCTTGATTGGTATAAATCATTTTACATGTGATGTTCATTACATTAGATTACATACATAAATTGTTATGGCCACTCACACAGGTGCAGAGTGGTCCAGGGGTGGTTGGGCGGTGTGGTAGAGCAAGACAGGATTTGAAACATCGTCTTCAACACCACTGGAAGACATTTGTAGAGTGGGTAATTGTGACTGTTGTTATCAGTGCTTTATTGGTTGATGAGTGCTTTGTTTATTTGGTCTGTTTTGGAGCATGCAGCCATGATTTTAAAATGTCATTACTGTAAATAAACTATCTTATTCATGGTTCGTTCTATCATTTCAGAATGGTTTGCATAAACTGACTGAAAAATTGACTAGTCTGGAGTATATATCAATGCTATATCTCAATAATAAACGGGTTACATTTGTGAGTAGAAATTAACTTCAATCTGCTAAGCAAGAGATTTAACTTGAAACTTAAAAAACTCTGAACAGTTGGGGATGACTTTTACGTTCCACTTCTAAATAATCAGTGATATGACCTTAGGAACAGGATGACAATTCTTTTTTGTCATTTTTGATCAGTTGCTAACACCAGATGCTTACTGTGTCAACTTCACTAACTAAACAACACGACTTCTGGATAAAACATAGTTCACTGTTAGTTAAATAAAGCATACATCTCGCTCTACCATTTAGGACAATATCACAATTCTAGGAACGGTGTCTACTGGCATTTTGACAGCGGTTCCTCCCTTGGGCCCTGTCTCCTGGCCTTCTCTAGATTGTCACTGTCCTCGATTCCACCTGACACCAGACGCTGTTAGCGTGTGTCATCACGCGCATGCTCCTGCATACTGCGTGTGTCTGAGACGTGCCCAGTGACCCGCATGAGCCGTACAGGTGAGTGGACAGTGTCTGACTTATTAGACAACTGGTTTATCAGCCGTGTCGTCCACACCACTGCGCACACAGCATCGCTATCAGCTCAAGCACATATCAAGCCGCGTTCCGAGCGATTAATACCAATTGGTCAGGTAATGCGTTGATTACACCGACCAGCAGCAAATCAACGATGAGAAATTGCATAAGGGGATGACTCGGGTTAAAAATGTTGTTGCTTAGAGACGCCCACGGATGTCCGGTTTTGAGGGTAGCACAGATGCGGCCGTCATAAACAATTTGATGATATCTGAAGGAGGCCAGCCATGGGTATGATTGTCTTTTATTTCAGGAAAATCCATCTGACCAGTGCAATGTAGCATTCAGACAATTATCGCAATGTCAGCCTGGAAAAATTATTGAAAAAATAGGTCAAGCAGAGATTTGTCTACTTGACTTGAATTCAAGGACTCAATAAACATTTATGTGTCGAACAGTGATGAGAGATAATTACACCTGACCTTGTCCAGCCAATTAAATCCTTCACATTGTAATTATTGTGATAATCTTCTGCGCACTGTGTTACTGTGAATATGGTCATTAAAATTTGATGCATTCAATACCACAACACAAACAGACCAAAACAGTGTAAAATTGAAAAAAGGAGAAGATAAATCTGCTTTCTCTTATGCACAGTCATTGCAATTGTAACATGTAACTGCACTGATGTGTACTGGTGACACATGAGCTGTGATTACATGGAAGAAGATGCTGCATTAGGATGAAAAATAGAAGTACATTAATAAAATATAATGATATCCTTATGTCCCCCAGTGACTTGGTACTACGATGTTTTACACAGACATGAAGGATCAGATTAAAGCACAGTAATGCAGACTTTCTAGTCGGAAAGTGTATTGAAACGTATGCTTTAGCAAAAGATAGATCCATCAAGGTTCATTGAGCTATAAATGGATGAAGCCATTCAGGACTTTCTGAACACACATCAAACAAAGCCTTGCATCCCTGGCAGCGTCACATCATGTTGTCTCACTGGACCAACAGTACGTCACAGGCAGAGAAGCAAAACATTATTAAGGCAAATGTCTCATAAATTTATTTTATCTCATAAAATGAACAAATGACCAAAGATATGCTTCTGGCATGAGTTTAATCAAGCTGTGTACATAGCTGTGGTGGACACATCTACATAAAGTGTTAAATGTCTTAGACCAGACAGGCATTTAGATAACGTCTAGCCACGTTTGGTGACAAATCAATCTCCCTGCAGAGATAATTTTTATGGTGCAGAAATCCATTATTGCATTGGAACCCCAATGAGCTCACCCCTGCCTGAGTTCCCCCAAATGACAGGGCAATCGCCCCAGGTAACTGTGCAGGGTTACAATACTGGGAAACCTAAGCAATACATCACATAGGTGGCTAAGTAATTTATCAGGGACGTGTCACTTTGCTGCTAGGAATGTGTGGAAAATGGTCTATGTTGGAGGCATGTATCACTCACACGAACTAAGCCATTCAACAGACCCAGCGGTATATATACATTCGTGTGTGGCCAGGTGCCATATACAGTCTTATTTTAAAATTATGTGACATGACACAGCTTATATTAAAAGAAACTAGTTTTTTTACTTTGGAAAGTCCCCTCACAGGACGGTTCTCCCAGGTGACGTTTGTTATGTAACTATTCCACGGTTCCACACTCCACCAATTAATATTTCACCATTTTCATGTCTGCTGTAAACAGACACATTTATTGGTATTTCCACTAGAAAAGCTCTGAAGTTGTGCCCCCACCAACTGTGAAATGATCACATGTATTTGAAAATTAGCATATTTGTAACATAAATATTTGTAAGTGACTTATACCTGTCAATGCGTGGACAAGTATGCCAGTAAGTGACACTAAAGACACTGGGATTTATTCCAACTGTCCAGCATAGTATTCATTGTTTATGGAAACAGTACATGTGAGTTTAAAGGACAAAAAAAGTTAACTGTTTTGTGGCATACACCTAATAGAGTTAATATAAAGTAACAATTTCCACATATACTAAATTTTTTAACGCCAGCGGTTTACCAGAAAAATATTTTTTAACACCCAGTCATCTAAATACTGTGAGCAACTCCATCTTAGATGAAGAATGACGTCACGACGGTGAGACCCTCTCCACGTAGATTCCCTGCCTGGGGTTTGGCTGTTGTCATGAAATGGCTGCAACTCGGCAACGCGCGTAACATGCTGATGACGGTAAATATAAAGTTGTCTATTATTGTTATCGCTGAAATCATCCCATCAACTGATGATACATGTCTACTTCAAAGCATTTCTCCTCAAAATGGACCGCGCAAAGTGAACTGTACTTGGACTGGACAGTACGCCCGCAAATCACCAATGTGAATCCATTGCTTCAATACTACCGGTTGTTTAAACTATTATCGCAACTGTATGCCGAACACTAAGGCATAATTTACTAAAGTTTACCATAGATTTAACCACAGATTTAGATATACGTCTATAAGCAGCTGCTAGATGTCACGCCAACTGAACGAACTGTCGAAGACTCGAAGTTGTTGACCCTTAACAACGTCGCAGGAAACTGACCGGCTTCAGCAGAGATATGGAATGCCGCGCGCTGAATGGCCAAGCCAAGTTAACCCTTCACCTATGGCGGCGTCTAGACCATCGTGGATTTCGTTAGAATTTTTGACTTTAAAGTCACATTCTGAGTAAACCGCTGACGTTAAAAAATTGAGTGTATGTGGAAATTGTTACTTTGTATAAACTCTATTAGGTGTATGACACGAAACCGTAGCCTTTTTTTGTCCTTTAAACTTTCCACACACAGAAGTTTTAAATTTTTACATTATCCACTTCATTCTAACTCTAAGTGAACACATCTTTTGTCTTAATGATTTTTTTCCACAAATCTATGTAGTACTGTACACTGTCAATAAACACAATGATTGATGACATTTCCGCCTGGCTTGAGAAGGCAAGCTCAGCCTTTGGTAGACTAACAAATTACCTGTGGAACAAAAGTGGTGTACAGGTGTGTACAATTAAGCACAAAAATCAAAGTGTATTCAGTGCAGTCGTATTGTCAACCCTGTTGTATGGACCCCCATATCAACGAGCAATTCCACATGTGCTGCCTATGACAGATTGTGGGCTTAAAATAGCAAGACATGTGGTGGTCGTGTGGAAGAGTGCCGGACTGTCATTCGAGGGGACAGTGGTTCAATCCCACCTACCGCCTTTTCGAAACTTAGGCAATTTCATTCACCCAACGTTTGCCTGTGTCTTCCAGAAGTGGTAGTCCCTTCTATCTGGTGTCTATGCCAGGAGAACTAAAAGATCCCACACAGGGGGGAAATGTATAACCTCTAATGGACTCACTAATTCTTGAGAACAACCCCTGTGTTAGGCCAAGCCTGAGACATGATGCCACACACTTAGGTACTGGACATGTGCAGAATTTAAAATCCATTTTCACTTGGTCCAAATGACATCACCATATACCAATAGCACTCTTCTGTGGTCAACAGGAGATTGGTTGGTGGTCACGTGTGGGCAACAAACATGCTACGAAGATGCCCTGAATGGATCGTTGAAGTCATGACTCTGAACAGACACAGCATCAACAACTAACTCAAAGACAAGAGAATGCAGCAGAAGAATGGTCAACCTCTGCTGGGACCTATAAACACCTTTGACTGTGCCATCTATAGTCATCAATGGCCTTCACACATTGGACTACAGTCATCAAAGAATGCACAATTGACTTGGGGATGAGATCCATCGTTCGACGGCTCACTCCATTTTTTCCAGATGTGACTGCATGTGATAGAATGATAGAATGTGATAGAATCCTGCCTTTAGCTGATGATAAAACAGTTGTCAAAGAAGAGGAATGAATGAATACCATGTCTGCCTGGATGACCAAATGTGGATGCATCCATATTTTTATTATTATTAATACTTTATTACAGCTGCAGAACACAGTAGAACACAACTGAAATTAATATGCTTGTTCTGGATATCCACCGTTCGTCAGTGTGTTTTCAAGACCCACCCGACTGTACCCTTAGTGGAAGGCAAGCTAGAGCAGTGCTGTCTGTATTCTGTAATCTGTAAGACTGTACCACACGTCCTAATGCAGGATTAGGGCTTCTTCCACCTCTATAGCAGCACTGTTGCAATGGGATTGCTTTTACCGCATGCACACAATCTTTCTTGGAAGTTGATTTATTACTATATCTCAGCATAAAAACAACTTGAAAGCAAGGCTTGCATGGACACAGTTAGCATCGTCGGACAGTTTGCGTAATCCCTCCCGGACTAAATTATTTAGAGGTGGCGTTCTCCCTTCCTTCGCGCCAATCGGCGTGTGACGGATTCGCCCTGAGGGGAACAAACGCGCCGCGCGGCTCACAAACACTGCAACCTGCGACAGACAAACGGGAAGGTCGGACTCGCTCACTTCACTCGGCTACGACTACAATGCACAAGTGGACGAGTCGAGGCGAACCGTTTCACGCAAACGGTCCCGCATCTGTTGACTTGTGTTGTAAATGAGGTGTCGCACAGGTCGCTAATTGCAGCGCGCGTCATCTGAAGTCGCATCACTCATGCAAATCAACCTTTGATGTCGGCTTTGGCTTTGCGCAGATGGTTCACGGAACAAATGAGAGGTTTGCGTAAAAAATCGGAAGGAAGTTTGATATTAAAACGGAACTTGCAGTTGTGCGCTGACTCGAACTGTAACAGGTTTCCACGAAAAGTAATTACTGGAATAAATAGTCCGCATCGTGCTAGGAACGTCATTGATATATGATATCGATACGTTGTCACCAATCAATCTACTTGGTTTACTTAAAACTGAAAACATTGAAAACGCACTCGTATGTTTCACCTATTACGACGTGACAGTCTTAAAATTAGACTTAGTCTTTGACTAGAGCCAAGTGAGTAACGTGTGCCGTTCTCATCTTCTCCCTTCTGTGAACCCAATGCCATTGCATCTCTTGGTCGCAATCAGTCGATGCATTTCTTATGCAGTGGACATGTAAAACACACAGAACAGCGGCATAAAGTAAGCCTGTTACCTTCAAGTTGTGTCGAATGTGTAGTTCCGCTAGTTTTCCCGCCGCCAGTGGCAAGTCGACAGTCTCCGTGACGCTCGCCCCGAGGTCGCACGCCTGCTGCGTCTGCGACAGCGCGCCCGTCGCCAGCGTCACGGCGACGGCGAGCGATAGCAGACGACTTGTCAACGGCGACAGCATAGCTGTCTTCAAAGGCACCGGCGACAAACTTTCGCACATACAACGAGTGTCAATGTGAGCGGCGGTAACTCGTCGCGGCCGTCTGCCTGGCGTGCTCATGCGGCACTGGCGACAGATGCTGCTAGCGACGACACTACGCTATGGTCGTTTGCTTCGACAGGCTACCGTCGATCGAATGCGCCGCCCAGTTTTTATTTTGTCGCACTAATTTATGACACCGCACTTCCCTCTGCTAATGATATTTGTCAACGCCGCATTAATAAAGAATGTGTCGGACAAAGTGTGCGCTCGTGGAGACAATTAATAAATAATTAGCCTTTCTTTGCATCCTTCACTCTCGCCAATTAATGCGATCGCCGCCGTAAAAGCGCGCTGGAACGCGAGCTATTCTCGGCGCCGCCAGAGGGAGTGAAGCGAATAGACGGAACAGCTTCTGTGAGGACGGCTCGTTCCACGAGTAGATCTCTGACAGGCGACGGCGAAAGGAGCTTGAGTAGATGGCAGAATCTTGTCTTTTGCTCCCTCTCAGGGCGCCTGATCTATAGAAAATGCATTGGTAGCAGGGACACGTGTTCCGGGACATTTCGGCAGTACATTTGACGCGATCGCTTGCGATATCAGGTAAATAATATCGGTTTGTCGCCGACAAAGCACGGCCGTGTTTATTATTATTATGATTATCCGCGGTCGCGTGTCGTTGCCGCGACGCCGGCGAGGCCTGCAGCGGCCTGTAGACGGAGACGGCGGACGGTGCTCAGGCCCGGCGCTGCTTATGCAAGCAGTTGTCCGTTCTCAAGAACAGTTGTCTGGAAGGCTGCTTCCGGGCGAATCCAGCGGTTTTGTGGGCCAACGAATAGAAGGTAGTTAGCAAAGGAGTCTCTACGGATCAGTCCGGAAGCAGCCAGCTACTCGGACCGTCGCAACAGTCGGGTCACAATTGAATACACCGAGCTCTTCGATTACACGTCCCCGTCCCATGTCCCGTCTTCACCCAGTCGATAGTGGGCAGTCGATCGCTGGCCACTAAACGACAGGCGATTTACCTTGTAAACACGTTATATTACTGGCCACTGTCTTCTCTACCAGATTGTGTTAGCGACCGGAGGCGTCTAATCATTGCAGCACTATATAATCACAGATACATAGAAATGATAGTCTTCTTGATAGACCTGTAACAATACGAAACAGTCAGTGGGATTACTGCAGCTCAATTTGATTCCGGTAGACTAACTCTGGGCACAGCACAGGACCTATTAATAAAGACAGAATCTTTTAATTGTCATGTCGAAGAAAACGTAACCACCATTGGAATGCCCTTACAGAGAGTGACTTGGCAGCAAAGATACCAACTATTATTCTGCTTGTACGTTTTGATAAACATGTGATAATAAGTCACAGGGGATTGTCACAGGAGACTGTCACCATGTTACTAACTCTCCTGCTAATGATGTAATTAGTAAATAAACATTGTTTTTTACCATCTGTCACCATGTTTTTAACATAATGTAATGTATTAATTTTATACTAACTCAGAACTTATCAGACAAATATATTCCATGTGATACAAGAGTTATATGTGTGACATGTGCAGTTAAAAACCAAATGTAAATAGCTTGTTTGGTTTTTGTAGATCAGAGGACCTAATTTTAACCAGTTGTTAAATATTCACCGATATAACACCTCTAGTGGTGCCATCAAACTGTAGTAGCTCAAGCAGGACACCAGACAGTGCCAGTTGTCATCTTGTCATCCTGTCAGTCTCTCCAGCTCTCTCCAGCTTGATCTACGCTTCTGGGTCATACATCATAATCTTAGTAATCCTACATTTGTCCTATGAGACATGCCCCTAATCATTATCTAGAATGTGGCAGTGAAGCTAAATATAAGCTCAATTTTGAATCCATTAATTGTAAATGAAAATACTTCAATCATGTACAGTAGCTGTTACCAGTAACCAGTTATGTCATAGCTACAGGCCTACCTGTGTTAATTATGTCTACTTTCAAGATTATGTTCATGTCAGGCATAAATAATTTATGGCAACACAAGAAACAGTGACTGGCAAGAACTGTATTGCTTCAAAGACAAGACTACATAAAATGTTGTTTGGGAGACACACCATTTGTAGTAGGGTCTAGAATCGCATTCTCGTGACCGTTCTCTGGCTAGGAAGGTTTGACAATTGATTTGACTTCTATGGACCTTTTATAAAAGATTTAGCCCCTTTGGTTCAGTATGATTGCATAAGGTCAAACTTACGTCAGAATCAAAATCAAAATCCTTGTGGTCATCTTACCTGAAAAAGTGTCTTCATAATTCTTACATGATTATAGGTGCTCTGGTTCAAAAGTAATTTTTTCAAGATGGTGCCAGTGGCCATATTGGATTTGGCTCTCTGACGAAAAATGCCAGGATTTTTGAGAGGGACCTGGGGGCAAATTCTCTTTATAAATGGCCCATAGAAATCAAATCCATTGTCAAACTGGCTTAACAGTTAACATCTATGTGTCCACCAAAACATGTGTGACTGGCAACAATTTGGTCCTTCATAAAGCCGTGGTGTAAGGACATATGTGGCATGAGCAACTGTGCTAAAGAAACCCATGCCAGGACATGTGTGGTAGGAGCAATTGTAAGGACATTTGTGATTGCGCTTGAGAAGACCGTGCAGAGACAATTGTGTTAGGAACAGTTAGGACTTGGAAAATTTGCTGTGAGAAAAGTACCATTAAAATATGAGGATCCCAGCAGTGTTACAAAACAGTTATATACATATACTACATTTTAACCAAGTCCATGACAAGCCGCTAGGGTGCCATCTCCACTTCCCCCATTTAACCAAGTCCATGACAAGCCGCTAGGGTGCCATCTCCACTTCCCCCATTTAACCAAGTCCAAGACAAGCCGCTAGGGTGCCATCTCCACTTCCCCCATTTAACCAAGTCCAAGACAAGCCGCTAGGGTGCCATCTCCACTTCCCCCATTTAACCAAGTCCATGACAAGCCGCTAGGGTGCCATCTCCACTTCCCCTATTTAACCAATTGCAAGACAACCCGCTAGGGTGCCATCTCCACTTCCCTCCACATGCTGTTGTGTTTAGCAGATGACTTGACAATATGCAAGACACTCATGCTATCCACCTTACATCCACGACAAATGACTCAACGTTTTCACATAAGATGCACATAAAGTGATGTTGCAACATCATAAATATAGCAAGAGATCACCTACAAACATTTGGGCATTCTGAAAACCATTAAAAACAAACACTCTGTGAAACTCATGGACATTTTTATTTTATAGGCCATCTTATTATGTAAGGCAGACATTTTCTGAACAGTCTATTCAAGGTATTACTCCATGATTTTTAAGTCGACACATTTTGCTAATGTGGCTGTGTCTATTGGGAGCACACGTGTAGGGGTGCACACTCTCCAATTCCCATTAAGCCATTGACTCATCAAAAATCAATGTAGCAGACTAAAAACATCTTGTTTCTGACATTTAAGGCCTACACGCATCTTGAAAATCAATCAAAATGTTGCGTTACAATGTTAGCAAAGCAAAATTGAAAATTGCTTTTTCATAATTAAACATGTTGCCTAAATTTATGGTACAGATGTAGTTGAGTTAGGGTTAGTAATTAGGGTCAAATAGGATTGTTAATTAAAATAATCTTCTTAGATATTACTGCAGTCTTGGTAAGATGTGGGAAATATTAAAATTTATGGTATGTTTATAAATGTAATCAAATTATTATTGAACATTAATGTAATGACATGTTTTCAAGTACACATAACTGATCTGAAGAATGTCCCAATGAGATGAAATTAGTCATGACCCATAAATATATGAGTGACATTGAATATTTTCAGCAGCTTGAAGCCCAGTTGCTACTGGCATATGTCCTTGGCAGAGTCTGTTACAGTTTTATTTGATAAAGCTGTTAACTTAGCTTCTCCATTCTGGCTATGAGAGACTTCACTTTGTCAAACACATACTACGTCCATGTACTATTAGATGGCGATTATTGTGATACAATATCTGCAAAATTTAACTTTTCTAATGATGTTCCTTACAAGTTGTGCCAAGAACGAGACTGGCTGACATCAATACAGTCTTACAGCGTAGTGACAAGTTCTTGTGTTAGACACCAGGCCCATGATTGACTACAGCATCAATTGATTGTGCTTTGATGTGTCCGCTGGGGCCGACGCATCTATTAGCGTAAGAGGCACTGGCAGGGGTAATCATTACTGATGTGTGCACAAGTCATATTTCTCACAATTATTGGTCCATTGAAACATTATGTTGCATCACTGAACTATCCTGACATGCATTGTCTCGAGGGGGGGGGGGGTCATGAGGGAGGGGGTAAAAATAACTGAAGAAAAATGTGAAAGTACTGAGATGCTGGAGTGTTTAAATTTGTGATCAACAAATATACCATTGGGTTAAAAAAAACTGTTACGATTTTTAAAAACTTCCAAAAATGGGACAAATGCTCTCTGGCTAAAGCTCAGAGGAAGTAAAAATGTCTTGTTTTATCAAAAATTGCATTCCATTTGCTTGAAACAGATACGGGGTGTACACAACTGAACAACTGAAACAACCCACTTAGCAACTTGTAATGCATTTCCAGTTCAGACAATGTTGCAGGAAAATAAATCATACTGGTTTATGTCAACATAACGAACAGTTATCAGCATTCTTGCCCATTAATTGTAATTCATGACCCCCATGGGCCCCATAATTATGACTACTTCTTAAATATAATTCAAGTATTATAAACTCCCACATAACATGCAGTCTTGACTCTAGAACCCAGTCTGAAAGACATGAAAGTGTCTCATGAAAAGGATTGGTGTTTTGCCAAGTCCGAGGTTGGTTTAGTTGTAGAACAAGTAACGCCATCTTGTGGGCCTCACAGAAACTGCCGTATACATATGCAGCTTCTTAAAACTACTCTGTGTTCCCCGAGGCCAAACCCTAATGTGGATAAATGTTAATCTGCACCCAGACAGACATTGCAGAACATCTTGGAGAAAGCACTGGAAATGTCACAAGTCTCACGTGTATTATGTGTGGAAACAGTGAATTAGCAGGTATATATATGTGTCTGCCTGTCTGGCTGCAGATTAGTGTTAATCTGTCAGTAGGCGGTGAAGTGCATTTAGTCAAGTCATACCATTATACATTCTGCACCTGCAAGTGCAATTACCCACATTTTTTCCACCTTCCGACTTTCCAGTGTTATTTAAACAGAAAATACTTGCATCGGCTGATGATTTCTTACACAATTAGTTTATGCCAATTTGTTGTTAGGTTTCAGTTATGATTTCTGTTATATTTTAAAGTTACAAAACCACAAGTATAAAAGCATAACATATTTAATTAAAAAAAAACAATTTGTTTAGAATATCTTTATTTACTAAATGGTAATTTAGTAAATAAAGCATTGTAATAATATTTTGTTTATATTATTTTGTTTGTCTTGGTTATAAAATCTCCAAAAAAATTGTGGTTACAAAATATCAATTACACAATAATATTTCTTTTTTGAAGATTTGTAGGATGTTTGAAAAAATAGTCTAAATGCTTTCATGTAGTCAATATTGTAAATGCTATTTTGATTACAACTATTACAGTTTTCTTTCTTCAGGTTTCTAGAATTAAGTCTTGAAGAAGAATGATGTTTACCTTTTCCTTGAAGTGAAACAAAATTAATAGTAGTGTTCAAACAAAAATTAGAACTGTAACCTTGTAATAAATTGTATTGAATATTGTGAATAAATATAAGCAGAACGTTGCCTTCTGTGTGTGTAGGATGGCAGACACTTCCAGAACACATCTTCTGCTTGTGACAGTCATCGCCTGGCTGCTGTCTGGTTGTCATGGAGACGAACAACCAGCTTCACAACTTATACTGTTGAAAGATCTGCCATCAGGGGCTGACTTGAGCCACCCACAGCACTTCAACATTCGCAGCAATTTCCAGGTTGGTTTAAGAATTTGTGATACTCCCTGTGCTGCCCCCTGCAGGGAATGAGGCAGGGTTCAGTCATTGTTCACTATTAGTGTCCGGGGTGTGGAGATGGTTGATAGATGGCAGTGCAAGGTGAGTGAGGAGGGAAGACAAATACACAGAAGTCAAGGCCCAAGCTAGATACCAGCCCTGAGTTACAGGGTAGAACAATAACTCCCTTTGTTCCATTCTGCTCTCTCACTCATCTCCACCTCCCTGGGTTTACAGACTGTCATTGTTTATTGTTTACAGACTGTCATTGTTTACAGACTGTAATAGTTTACAGACTGTCATTGTTTACAGACTGTCATGGTTTACAGACTGCCATTGTTTACATACTATCATTGTTTACAGACTGTCATAGTTTACAGACTGTCATAGTTTACAGACGTCATTGTTTACGGACTGTCATCGGTTACAGACTGTAATAGTTTACAGAATGTCATAGTTTACAGACTGTCATTGTTTACAGACTGTCATAGTTTACAGACTCATTGTTGACAGAATCATAGTTTACAGACTGTCCTAGTTTACAGACTGTCATTGTTTACAGACTGTCATAGTTTACAGACTGTCGTTGTTTACAGACTGTCATTGTTTACAGACTGTCATGGTTTACAGACTGTCATAGTTTACAGACTGTCATTGTTTACAGACTGTTATAATGTACATACGTCATTGTTTACGGACTGTCATAGTATACAGACTGTCATAGTTTACAGACTGTCATAGTTTACAGACTGTCATTGTTTACAGACTGTCATAGTTTACAGACTGTAATAGTTTACAGACTGTCATAGTTTACATATTGTCATAGTTTACAGACTGTCATTGTTTACAGACTGTCATAGTTTACAGACTGTCATTGTTTACAGACTCGTAGTTTACAGACTGTCGTTGTTTACAGACTGTCATTGTTTACAGACTGTCATAGTTTACAGACTCATAGTTTACAGACTGTCATTGTTTACAGACTGTCATTGTTTACAGACTGTCATAGTTCACAGACTGTCATAGTTTACAGACCATCATTGTTTACAGACCGTCATTGTTTACAGACCGTCATAGTTTACAGACTGTCATAGTTTACAGACTCATAGTTCACAGACTGTCATCGTTTACAGACTGTCACCGTTTACAGACGGTCATAGTTTACAGACTGTCATTGTTTACAGAATCATAGTTTACAGACTGTCCTAGTTTACAGACTGTCATTGTTTACAGACAGTCATAGTTTACAGACTGTCATTGTTTACAGACTGTCATTGTTTACAGTACAGACTGTCATAGTTTACAGACTGTCATTGTTTACAGTACAGACTGTCATAGTTTACAGACTGTCATTGTTTACAGGCTGTCATAGTTTACAGACTGTCATAGTTTACATACTGTCATTGTTTACACTTTTTTTTACAGACTGTCATAGTTTACAGACTGTCATAGTTTACAGACTGTCATAGTTTGCAGACTATGTCATAAGAAACACTTAATTAAAGAATATTGATGATACATGTTATTGCACAGTTCATGCATATGAATTGTGCATTTGTGTGAATGTATATTCACCTTTTTGCACTTTTTGTCCTGATTTGTTCTGATGTTACTACAAATGTCACATGATGTCAATGAATGTTACATAATGTGTGCTAATGAATGATTCGGTGACATTGCTATTTTATTTTGAAACCTGCCAAGTGTAGACATTGACATAATGATATCAACATTATTAACAGTATCAGCCCAAAGCATAGAATCTAGTGTCCACGGCCAGACACAGTTACCTCTGGTTCCTTTCTCATGGCAAAAGGAATGATCCTGATCCACTGTGTGTTGATGAGAGTTGAAATAGGAGAGGACAACAAGTGAAGTGTGACATGACAGGGATATTGGAGAGAACCTGTGTAAATGTGTAAATTACAAGAGATCAACCACAGAAAGTAGAAAGTGCCCAAAGCATGAGAGGAAAGAGAGGGCAGACATGTGGGGTCAAGGGGAATTGGGAGGAAGTAAGTTGTCAGCAACATCTTGTCCAGAGAGTTCACACGAGAGGGAACATTCTGAGGTGCCAAGTCGACCCTTCAGCAAAAGAATTCGAGCTTTTCTTCATTGGTTTAAACCTCAGAATGTACAGCTATGGAGCCAAAAAGCCAGTTCATAAAGTGAAAAAATATCAAATCCACAGACTTCTCCCAACTGTGGCACAATATTGTATTTATGAGGTTTTATGGCACCAAATCATCAACTGCCATCATGACACCATGACACCATGACACCATGACATCATGACAAGTGGTAGATCTACCTATTTCTGTGCTGTAAAACTTGGCACCTTTCAATGTTTTGCACTACAACCTCACAAATAATACATTCAACACGTAGCACAGAAATAAGTACTGGTATCCATTATTAATTAGTTTGTTCCGGTTGGCTTAGTGCATGCTAGGACACTTATCTACCTAAATTGAATAGTGGTGTAGCTGTAAACTCAACCACAGAATAGTACTTTCCGTGCACCGTTAACTTGGTCTTCCAATACACTGAATTCATTGTTCCATGAAAACTGGTTGATATGTCAAACACAGTGTGTGTGTATACGTGCGTGCGTGCGTGCGTGCGTGCGTGCGTGCGTGCGTGCGTGCGTGCATGGTAGAATTAAGGTAAAAATAAATGCTGTTTTGAACTAGAAAGAATTAGATTTTTTTAACAAAAACAAATACCTTTAGTAAACATTCAAAAATTATTTATTTAATATTTTTGCATTTTATTTATTTGTTTACATATATATCTAAAGTTATGCTTCACACATGCACACACATGTCGCATGCATGCATGCACGCACGCACGCACGCATGCATGCACGCACACACACACACACACACACACACACACCATAAGCAGACATACACACAAACACACACCATAAATAGAAACACCTACATACACACACACTGGTGCTTAGAGCACAGGGAAAGGGTAAACTGTGTCCTTGGAGTTTGGGTTGAGTGCAGACAGCGATTTATGGAATTTTGCAATTTAGATAATTACAACCCCAGGTAAGAAGTTTATAAATTAGTGTACACGTGACTTCTATCATTCTGCTATTGAGAGTATTCTTTCATTCTCAATATGTGTGTGGTTCGGCGGCATCAGCCAGCACCAGAGGAGCAGGCTGACAGAGTGGTGACAGCAGCTTCCAAAATTGTCAACAGGGCCCTCACCCCTCTAACAGCTATATACAATGACAGATAAAAAAGAGTTGGCAATATTACCTCAGACCAAACTCACCCCACTCATCCTCCCCAGTATCATCATTCTCACTGGGCAGCCATGGTGACATATTGTCCCCTGGTTGGGTGAAGGCCTCAGCATGCTGCTTCCACATCTGCCTGTCTGCGTTATGTTGTCTCTCCATCATCTCACTGGCCTTCCTCTAGGTTTTTCCTTTCGTAGGGTTTCTAGATTTTAACAAGATTTAACAAGATTGCCACCTAAAGAATCAACTCAAGATGGCAGGTGGACAAGGAAGCCCTTTGGCTTATCGAGAGTCCAACCTATCTATCTAAATGTACCCCGCCCTTCTTAGGTACATGTCAATCTTATTTTTGAACATATTAACACTACTAGCACTTACACAATCAGCCGATAATCTGTTCCATTCATTTACTGTTCTTTGTGAAAATGAAAATTTTCTAATATCTAATCTACATTGCTTTTTTGCTAATGTAACTCCATGTCCTCTAGTCCTTCTCTCTTCCTTGACTGAGAAAAAAACATTTCTGTCAATATTTTCATACCCATTCAATATTTTAAAAACTTCTATCTGATCTCCTCACAGTCTCCTGGTTTCTAGTGTTGTTAATCCACATTCTTTTAGACGCATTTCATAACTAATATTCCTGAGTTTTTGTATCATTTTGGTTGCTCTTCTTTGTACTCTTTCTAGTATATCAATATCCTTCTTGCGATATGGCCTCCATGCCTGTATGCAATATTCTAAATGAGGCCTAACTATTGTTTTGTACAGTGGTATTATTAGTTCTTTTTCCTTGTACACTATATTTCGCCTAATTAATCCAAGAATTTGGTTTCCCTTCGCTGCTGCACTTGCACACTGTTCCGATACCTTCATATCAGCACTAATAGTTAACCCTAAGTCTTTTTCCTTTATGGTAGTATTTAGTACAGTATCACCCATTGTATATTGTGCATCTTCATTCCCATGCCCTGTGTGGAGGCACTTACACTTCCCATAATTAAACAGCATTTGCCACTTCTCAGACCATTCGGTCAACTTATTTAGATCATCTTGTAATTGCTGTCTATCTGTATCACTTTTTATTTTTCTGAACACTTTTGTATCATCCACAAACTTCAACACCTTGCTTGTTATATCATCATCCAAATCATTGATATATATTAAGAACAAAATAGGTCCCAATACTGATCCCTGCGGTACTCCACTCAAAACCGATTTCCAGTTTGAAACCTCCCCATCAACTACTACTCTTTGTCTTCTATCAATAAGCCATTTTTCTATCCAGTTAATCATAACATTGCCTATGCCATGGGCCTTCAGTTTAAGTAGTAATCTTTGATGTGGCACTTTGTCAAAAGCTTTTTTAAAATCTAAGTATATTATATCTACTGGTGATCCCTCATCTACCCACTTTGTGACATCTTCCAAAAAACATAAGATATTTGTTAAGCATGACCTTGCTTTTAGAAACCCATGTTGAGAAGGGTTAATCAAGTTATTTTTAACAAGAAAATCAACCAAGTGCTCTTTAATTAGTCTTTCTAATAGTTTACAAATCACCGATGTTAAACTCACTGGTCTATAGTTCTCTGATCCTTTTTTAAATAATGGTATGATGTTTGCTTCTTTCCATTCTAACGGAACTACTCCTTCCTCTAATGCCAAATTGAACACTGTTGCAAGTGGTGTGCTAATTTGTTCTACAATTTCCAGTAGTAATTTGGGAGGAATCCCATCCACTCCAGGTGACTTATTATCCTTCATGTCCCTTATTTTCTTAGCTACCATTTTTGGTGTTACAATTAGTTGTCCTAAATAGTCTGACTCTCTCCCTTCGAATTTAGTCTCTGGTACTGGTAATGCACTAATATCTTCCCTGGTAAATACCGAACTAAAGTATTCATTTAGGTTTTCTGCCATTAAGAATTCCTCTGTTATTATGTTTCCATCACTATCTTCTAGAGGTCCGACCTTATCCTGAACTTTCTGTTTACTTCGAACATACGCATAAAAACTCTTGCTGTCATGTTTTATATTAAAAGCTAATTTTTGTTCATAGCTTCTCTTTGAATTTCTAATTTCAGCTGTAGCTTGGTTCAGTGCTTCTTTATAAATGGCATAGTCTTCTTCACTTCCATTATGTCTATATGTCTTCCACATCATTTGCTTGTATTTGATTTTTCTAATGGCTTCTTTTGATAAGTGTTTCTTTTTTGACCGTTTCCCTTGTTTTTTCAAGGGGACAAATTTGTCGACAATGCAGTCAATTTCACTCTTTAAGATATTCCAACATTCTTTTGCTGTCTTATTCTCCAGTGTGTTATTCCAGTCTATCTTTGCTAAATATTTCCTCATATTTGCTAAATATTTCCTCATATTTCCTCGTATCCTGCTGATATGTCCTGCCCAGGTCCACTTCCGTCTTCTGACTTGTTCAATCTCATCTGTGACCTTTGTCTTTTCTCTTACCCTGATGTTTTTTGTGTGGTCCCGGTATGTGATGTTTGACATACTCCTTTCCATCTTTGTGTGTGCAGCTGCTAGCTCCATCTTTGTTTTGGTGGTTATTGCCCATTTCTTAGTAGAGTTCTGATGTTGTACAGTGCTATCTTTTATCTTTCGGCGGCTCTTTTTGACCCAGAGATTCTTAGCACCCCCTGAACGTAGTCCTAGTTGACCAGAGCCGCCTCCTTGGTCATGGACTCTTTCTGTGTCATTGGGGACTGGGACCATGGCTTTGTAGTGCTTTGCATGCTGGTGTTGTTGGCCTACCCTTCCATGCTGGCCAGTGCGGGTTGGAAGGCGATATAATGTGAACGAAATTGCCCAAGTTTCCACACAGTGGCTGTATCAGTACTGAACCACTGACTGGCCAGCACCGGGATTTGACCCCCAGTCCCTCTAGTCAGTATTTGGCACTCTAATCACTCAGCCACAACATTCTGTGTGCCCAGGCTGATCATCTGTTCAAATTACTACCGTCTGGCAAATGTTTTAGAAGCATCAGTATAAAAACAAATCGCTTTAGAAATAGGTTTTACCCACACGCCATAGCAGCCTTATCAGGAATGAAATACAGTGGTAGAGACCTTGGAATGATAACTTGGCTGTTTTCACCACTTTGGCGGGCTTGTTCTTTTTTTGATGCCTGTTGGTGTTGCCAGGCCGTATGCGTATGGTGAAGGGTGTGCCAGTTCTCAAATAGCGGATTGATAGTGCTGAACACAAAATCTTTAATTATTGTGAAATTTTACCTTGACATAATAATTTGAAATAAGTTTTGTTTACATTTTAGACATAATATTTATTTATATATTTATTTATTAGCTCAACATAATAATTGTTAAATAGCTAATTTATTATTTTAAAGGACATTTTAGATATATTCTTTTATTTAAAATCATTAACTAGCTTTAACATAATTATTTTAAAGTAGATAATCGCTTTAAAGGACATCTTATAGATATTATTTATTTATTAGATCAAAGTAATAATTTATAATTTTAAACAACATTTTTATTTACAGAATGAACCAATTTTATTTAACAGTAAATCAACTCTGCAAAGTAAGCTGTCATTCTTATGTAAGCCGACTTCCATAACATATTTCTAGGCACAATGTAGAATAACTTCCATTTTGCTCTGTGGGTGTTTTTGTCAAAGTTACTATGGTGTCAACAAACTTAGTATTCACATGTTTTATGTTTTGTATGGTAATTTGTTACAGTTACCAATACCTGTGATGTCAATAGTCGTCTCACACAGAGATAAGATTGCGTTACATGTCAATAGATTCATAGATTCACCACTATTACTGCCACTTGCAGGCAGCCTGACCTTGCATTGACTCGGGTCTAATTGAGTTACGTCTGTCACTGGCCCAGCCTAGGAAGTGTCTTGGCGTGATACATCGCACTCCCGTAGCAAGTGCTGCCACTATATGGCCACAACGTAATTACGTGGCGTGGCTAGAATGTAGCCACTCCATTTGGTAGTATGAGCACTGACAACAGTTCTACGGCAGTCACAATGACAACATTGTGACATGTCCCATAAGGCTCAGTGGCCAGGAAGTCAGTCGATTATTGACAGTCGTATTTTTATGTAATTTTTTTTACATGTGAGACTTTTTACACTAATGAGATATTGGTGACACCAAGAAATTAAATTGATGGTGTGCTATATTTTCATAAAATATAATTCTGAGATGGGATTTAAAGGAATTTGTTCAACTCTTTGTGATGTAAATTTTGTTTAATTGATCCTGTTAATATAATTATTTTACGTAATTTATGCCTTTATTTAAATAGAATTATGTTTTATTAATCACTATCGATAGTAATTCAATAGTTATAGTGTATCAGTGAAAGCACAGTGAACTAGGTCCAGCGATGCAGTGGTGCTTGTCAAACGCTTCAGCAGGTTCTTGTATGTTGCTGCAATACTTATTCACAGCGGCAATTTTTCAACACTGTATTGCTTACTTATTTACCGAGTTCACTGACCCAAAGCCATCTGTTGATCAAAGGAGCATCACTCACGGTGTGTCATTGTGGGGCAACGTACTTCAGCTGAAAGTAACAGCACCACTTGTCAGATGAGGCTCGTCTAAGTAATGTGTCTAGAGTGTTAAACAGACATCGAGAAAATTGGCACAGTTTCCATGATACTAGTCATGGGGCTGTCTACTACTGATTGTAACTACAGTGTCAAGTGGTTACAGTGCTGCTCATGACCATGTCGAACTTGTTAAGTAGAACATTTTATTTCTCGGCAGTTGCGAACATCCCAGAAGTCATCTGTCATACGTGACAGTGATTGTGTGAGAGAACCTCCACAGTGATGGTTCCGTGTAAGTCGGCTGCAAATTGCCTCTGGTCTGCCCCAGATTTCCTTCTGGGAATCTGCTGTGATTTCTACAATTTTTCTAGTTCATCGTTGACTGCCGCGCTGTGCCTCAGGCTCTTATCGCGTCAAGTGTGTCGTCCATCCAAGTGTCTGTCGTCCATCCAAGTGTCTGTCATCCATCCAAGTGTCTGTCGTCCACCCAAGTGTCTGTCGTCCATCCAAGTGTCTGTCGTCCACCCAAGTGTCTGTCGTCCATCCTAGTGTCTGTCGTTCTGTCATCCATCCAAGTGTCTGTCGTCCATCCAAGTGTCTGTCGTCCATCCAAGTGTCTGTCGTCCATTCTAGTGTCTGTCGTCCATCCAAGTGTCTGTCGTCCATCCAAGTGTCTGTCGTCCATCCAAGTGTCTGTCGTCCATCCAAGTGTCTGTCGTCCATCCAAGTGTCTCGTCCATCCAAGTGTCTGTCGTCCATCCAAGTGTCTGTCGTCCACCCAAGTGTCTGTCGTCCACCCAAGTGTCTGTCGTCCATCCAAGTGTCTGTCGTCCATCCAAGTGTCTGTCGTCCATCCAAGTGTCTGTCGTCCATCCAAGTGTCTGTCGTCCATCCAAGTGTCTCGTCCATTCAAGTGTCTCTCGTCCATCCAAGTGTCTGTCGTCCATCCAAGTGTCTGTCGTCCATCCAAGTGTCTGTCGTCCATCCAAGTGTCTGTCGTCCATCCAAGTGTCTGTCGTCCATCCAAGTGTCTGTCGTCCACCCAAGTGTCTGTCGTCCACCCAAGTGTCTGTCGTCCATCCAAGTGTCTGTCGTCCATCCAAGTGTCTGTCGTCCACCCAAGTGTCTGTCGTCCACCCAAGTGTCTGTCGTCCACCCAAGTGTCTGTCGTCCATCCAAGTGTCTGTCGTCCACCCAAGTGTCTGTCGTCCACCCAAGTGTCTGTCGTCCACCCAAGTGTCTGTCGTCCATCCACTGTGTCAGACAGTGGTTCAAACACAGCTCTCTGTTCTGCTGTCCTCAGTCAACACAGGTGGCAATTATATGCAGGAATTAAATTAGTTGGTTGAAGCAGTTGTCTTTTTATGATCCCAAAGATATAAATGCAGATGAAAAGGGAAGAATGGAGTGACCTCATAGTAGAACTATGTTGGTAAACACAACAAACAACTAATGGAAGGGAATATATCACATCAATCACATCAGCGGTAGCATGTGTTGAACAAATGATGCTTATCGTTAATATTGATGGTCATCTGACAGTGTCGTGTAATTCCCATAAAATGTGCACCTGCCTAGACAATGGATGTGAAGAGATAACTAGGTAAGGGCAAGAATATCAAGTCTTTCAGGGACATACATCCACAAGTTCTGTGTAGACTCTACAGAGCTGTTGCCACTGGGAATCGCCATTGATTCCTGTTGGGACTGGGACTTCCGGTAGAGTATTGAGTCATGATGTGCAGGGTTACTGCGCAATAAGCACAATTACCGGTACAATTATGACATGGCACAATAATTTATATACAGCTTGTTGTCATGTTTACATTAATATATTTTGTATCTATTGCACCAAGACCGAATGTTAAATGTGAGATAAGTCATGATAGTGTTTGGTTAAATAGGTCAAGTCCATCACTCAAAAAATTACTGATTTATGTAAGTGGTATCCATGGAAGCAGTTTATGTGCCAAAAGCAAATTTTCAATTAACTAAATACATACAAATATATTCTGGCTTAAGGCCTGGTTCTCCTTGCCATGTATAATGAAGACAATTTTTGAGTGGTCAAAAAATATTTATGTTGTGATTTGGCTTGGTTCATGTGCTTACTGGGATGTCAAACAGAATTCAGTTATATGTAAACATTCTCAAAAAAAGGAAAGAGGTTGGCCATGAATTACATGGCTAAGGAAAATGAAAGATAACCAAATGAACTTGGACAGCCTCCTTGTCTTACCAGTGATGGAGGAGTCTAGAATAGTGCTGTTTGCATTCAGAAGAACGGATGCATCAGTGAAGAAGAAGATGTACTTCTGTCAAGAAAACTACTTCATATGCAGTTTGCAGAACACAGAGTGTCCCTAGGTGATGTTTATGTCTAACATCAGGTAATTTAAAAACTGTCTTCACCAAACTAACCATTATTTAAGAATTATGGTAACGTACAGGTTTTCTGTTGTATATCAAATAAAAAAATAGCTATAATTATATACCATCCTATCATATGAAACAATACCTGTTGTTTACCAAAAGGCTACACTTATCCTAATGATTATTGTATGCTGTGCTCTGAGCTTATATTCCCGAGGCATTGGAACATGTGTGCGCAGTGTGCTGTGTCTTGTACAACTGCACCATCTGACATCGATCAACAACAGACGTCCTTGTACTAACATGTAGGTATTGCACTTTGGTTTCATTCATGTCAAACAGTAAACATACATTAGTGGCTAGCATCAACTCAATGTGAAGAAAACAATGTTTTTCAATAACACTGATTATCATGTGATATTTTGGTCAAACATTATTGCATTTACTTTGACCTTTTACTAATGCTTCCAGTGACCTCCTGTCAGTTGAAACGACACACACATATTCCAATCAGATACACTAACACCAGCAGAATGTGATCACCCTGTCTGTCACCACAGTCTGTGTGTGTCCACAACAGTAGATGTCCAATGCTGCACTGTCCAAGAGGTCAGTCCACTAGATGGATGTGTCAAAGAGACACTGAGTATGCTGACCATTTCAAACATTGCACTGTCCAAGAGGTCAGTCCACTAGATGGATGTGTCAAAGAGGCACTGAGTATGCTGACCATTTCAAACATTGCACTGTCCAAGAGGTCAGTCCACTAGATGGATGTGTCAAAGAGACACTGAGTATGCTGACCATTTCAAACATTGCACTGTCCAAGAGGTCAGTCCACTAGATGGATGTGTCAAAGAGGCACTGAGTATGCTGACCATTTCAAACATTGCACTGTCCAAGAGGTCAGTCCACTAGATGGATGTGTCAAAGAGGCACTGAGTATGCTGACCATTTCAAACATTGCACTGTCCAAGAGGTCAGTCCACTAGATGGATGTGTCAAAGAGACACTGAGTATGCTGACCATTTCAAACATTGCACTGTCCAAGAGGTCAGTCCACTAGATGGATGTGTCAAAGAGACACTGAGTATGCTGACCATTTCAAACATTGCACTGTCCAAGAGGTCAGTCCACTAGATGGATGTGTCAAAGAGACACTGAGTATGCTGACCATTTCAAACATTGCACTGTCCAAGAGGTCAGTCCACTAGATGGATGTGTCAAAGAGACACTGAGTATGCTGACCATTTCAAACATTGCACTGTCCAAGAGGTCAGTCCACTAGATGGATGTGTCAAAGAGACACTGAGCATGCTGACCATTTCAAACATTGCACTGTCCAAGAGGTCAGTCCACTAGATGGATGTGTCAAAGAGACACTGAGCATGCTGACCATTTCAAACATTGCACTGTCCAAGAAGTCAGTCCACTAGATGGATGTGTCAAAGAGACACTGAGTATGCTGACCATTTCAAACATTGCACTGCCCAAGAGGTCAGTCCACTAGATGGATGTGCCAAAGAGACACTCAGCATGCTGACCATTTCACAAGTCAGCCCTGCACACTATAAATGGCCCTGGATTACGGGATGATCCAGTGTGGCTGCCCGCTACACTAGCTGGTCAATTTGGCACGTTACGTTGTGTCTTGCTAAATCACTTAAGATCTGCCTAAACGTGCAGCTACTGCTCTAACTTACCATGCATTATTAAGCGCCTTTGTGAAGAGTTGCTGCATCCTGCTAGCTTCAATAAAGGCAGCTCACGGAGGCTCTCATTGACGATTCACAAGACCTTTGACTGTCCACATTGTGGCCAGGTCTCAGGAGACAGCCCCCAGCCCCAGTAGCCAGAGGCAGCTGATGAGGCTTTTATGTGGTTCAGGCTGGTCTGTTTTAGGCTGCTCATGTCTGTTTGTTGCTGTGTGAAAAGGTTATGAGGTAATTGATCCAAAATCATTTGCCATGATGTTAAGCATAAACTCTCAAATCATTCTGAACCCCAAAATATTGAGTTGTACATCAGAATTGTCAGTGATTATGGTTTATAGTATGTCTTTGTATGCATATGTGTGTGTGTGTGTGTGTGTGTGTGTGTGTGTGTGTGTGCACGTGTGTGCGTGTGTGCGTGTGTGTGTGTGTGTGTGTGTGCGTGTCTGCGTGTCTGCATGTCTGCATGTGTAGAAGCAGAAACCAGAATACAAGGTATGTTTACTCTAAAATGGCAAAGTTTGCAATCCAAAATTCTATAACTTGCATACAATAACAGAAACACAAATTGCAAGTGTTTAGTAAACCCCACAATGTGATGTCTTAAAAACAGTCTCATTGACCATCAATATATTAAAGTAATTGTTATAATATACACATAAAACAGAAGACAGACTGCATGATCATGTGAACCCCAAATAAAAATTATGCAACATCTTGTTCATGGCTCCAACATTCAATTAATTAATAGGCTGGAAGAAATGATAAAACATGGTTCTGCTTTACTGCTTATGAAGGTACTATATACAAGTTTTGTTTTAGCCGATAAGGTTACATACTGAAGGGTAATTAATATTCACAAAGTGTTATACCACTGAGGGCTACGTTGTGAAATGTTATGGCCATCAACTGGGGTTTTGGTTATTTCAGTAACAAATAACAATGAATTGTGTTCATATCCCCAAAACACACCTGGAGTTGATTACATATCACTGATTACACTTCCAACGAACGTTTTTATTCCAATTCCACACACACTATATTGATTCCAACTATATTTTTTATTCTGATTCCAAATCTGTCTACTAGTACACAATAGCAATTGAAATTCCAAAAGTCTTTTTCCAATTCCACTCTAACTATGGGATTCAGATTCTATAAATTTGTTTTATTAAAAATATTGTAAATATTGTTCATGTTCTTCATATACTTTCTTAAGATGTAAATGTGGTAGTTTAACACAGAATGGAACAGTAACAACCATCTTTCCTAAAGTAAAAGCCGAAAGCCAGTTACTGGGTTTTCTACATATATGCATGATGTACAATGATGAACAATGAAACTGTGTATAGTGTATAAATAAATAAATAAATATATATATGTATATATATATAACTTTATTTATACACTATACATAGTTTCATTGTACACCATTTGAAACACCAAACTAGAAAGGGTACGTGGAATAAAACGTATTCCTGTGTGCAATTCTGAATTCAAAACTGGAGTTGGAATCAGCATTTCATTCTGGAACCCAGGCCTGCCAAAGCAAATAGAGGTGTTGATGTGCCTCCAGCAGTGACCAGCAGCAGACACCACATGGTGCAAATGACATCTGTGGAGGCCAATACAGCAGGAGACTTTAGAAGATCAACAGGTTATTTCAAGGAAGACCCACCTAGCAGGACACATGTAGTATGGACACTGGACAGATGACAGGGATGACAAAGTGGCTGGACATGCAACATGACATGCCACTGGGACACTTAGTTGGCCTGGGGGTGTAGACGGTCAGGCATTGTCATTTCAGTTGACTGTCAACAAATGTCATATTTGGTGACAGCTGTGACAAGTAGACACCTGTGGCATGTCTGTGGAGCTGTGGTCAGGTGGTTGGAGCTGTTGGTCAGGGATGGTTATAGGTGTCACCTGCTATCTGTCTGAACTTGGATAATTTTGTCTATCCCACATTGCCTGTGTGTTTTCAAGGACACACTAAGCTGTTGGTCTCTTCTGTCATGTCATCTTCTTTCATTCGGTGACGACGCCACCTGTGGGGCACTGCTGGTGATTCTGTCATACAGAGTACATCTTCCTCTGTCTCCTGTCACCAGTCCACTCCTGGCTGTTGTCTTCTGTCTGTCTCTCTCTATCTCTCTCTCTCTCTGTCTCTGTCTCTGTCTCTGTCTCTGTCTCTGTCTCTGTCTCTGTCTCTGTCTCTGTCTCTGTCTCTGTCTCTGTCTCTGTCTCTGTCTCTCTGTCTCTCTCTGTCTCTCTCTGTCTCTCTCTGTCTCTCTCTCTGTCTCTCTCTGTCTCTCTCTGTCTCTCTCTGTCTCTCTCTGTCTCTCTCTGTCTCTCTCTGTCTCTCTCTGTCTCTCTCTGTCTCTCTCTGTCTCTCTCTGTCTCTCTCTGTCTCTCTCTCTGTGTGCCACTGTCTGTGGCACTGTGTATGCCACTGTGTCTGCCACGGTGTGTGCCACTGCGTCTGCCATTGTGACTGCTGGTGTCGATGCCACTGTGTGTGCCACTGTATGTGCCACTGTGTCTGCCACTATGTGTGCTACTGTATGTGCCACTGCATCTGCCACTGTGTGTGCCACTGTGTATGCCTGTGTGTTCCATGATCTTCTAGGTTTCATGCATCTCTATGTGGAGTGCTGTGGTGCGGGTACCTCACCATATGTCTATATACACACAAACATGAAGCTTCACAGTATCATAAATACAGTCTGTGGTTCTAATAGCAAAGTAAAATGTATTTGTGTTTTTGTTCAGTAGATGCTGCATTCAGTGTACATTTGGAAACATGTCTTGTTTGTAATCTAATGTGAGTGTGAGATTGTTCTCCCATCTGGGTCAGAGCCATGGTTCAGTGCCCGTTGTAATTATTGGGTGACCGCTTTAAATACAATAACTTTAAATCTGTGAATTCATCAAACAAACCATCACCTGTGTCACCTCACAGCTTCAGCTTCCTTCAGCTGGGAAATGGGATATTCAGCAAGTTGATTGGAAAATACCCGGACTATTCATTCGTGTGATTTTCATATTGGTGCGGATTGATTTCAGGTCTCATGTTGTTGATTGCTGATAGACAGCTTAGTTGTCGAGACTATTGGATGGGGACGAGGCTTTCTATACGGTCCCTCAACCTGCTCCCTGCACTACAGCTGGTCCCCACAGATAACATGTCTCACAAGTCACGCCACCATGTCAGGACAACTACTGCGGGGATCACTCTATCTCTAAGTGGACACAGTTTGTTTTCAGACACCCTAAACATAATATACAACAATTATCATTGTACCCCAGCAAACAAGGAACCATATCTGAACCAGTTGGCACATGGCATACTGGTTCATAATTGGTACTGCTCCACCAGTACGTGTTTTTATGTGTATTCACGTGAATACACGTGTTCTGCTTGTTGTCATGAGTTTTGAACGACTGTGACACGAGTCGTACTGGGTCAGAACTGGTACGGTTTCACTAGTACGTGTCATCAGGTGAAAAACTCTTGATTTCACGATAAACACGTGTCGACACATCAAATTTGTTCACAGAATCCAGTGAATTCACATACGGAAACACGTGAATTGAGCCCGTTGAACTCGTGAATTCACTTACAGAACATGTGAAATCACGGGTCGTTGTTTGCTGGGACGCTTTCAGATGATAATAAATACAGCTGTATTGTTTTTGTGCAGCTGAGAATTTTATTAATTTTAAGAGTATGATTACGAACAGTCATTTCTAGAGCTGTACACCGTTGAACTGATTTTTTGGTTTTGAAGATATTTTTGAAAAACGTATTCTATACAGTACATTGTATTGTCAATGGACAATACTAAAAAGGTTTTTAATCTTTCATAACAATGTCAATCTAAGAATAAATTGAATGAAAAGACGACATTGAACACATCGTGGCCTTCTCTTCCGTTTGAAAAGCGCACGTCCAGAAGAGCAGAAGATACAATTTGACCAATGGTGTTGTCTCATCCAAGTCACAGTGTGGCGCCACTGGTACATGTCTGTATGCTTCCTGCATGCAGCGTGCAGAAAGGCTATAGACAAAACTGTATAACATACAGTATGGAATATACTGTATGTACCACATACCGTATGGTATAGTGTATGTACCACATACCATATGGAATATAGTGTATGTACCACATACCATATGGAATATAGTGTATGTACCACATACCGTATGGAATATAGTGTATGTACCACATACCATATGGAATATAGTGTATGTACCATATACCATATGGAATATAGTGTATGTACCACATACCATATGGAATATACTGTATGTAGTTTTATGTACCACATACCATATGGAATATAGTGTATGTACCACATACCATATGGAATATAGTGTATGTACCACATACCATATGGAATATAGTGTATGTACCACATACCATATGGAATATAGTGTATGTACCACATACCATATGGAATATACTGTATGTACCACATACCATATGGAATATACTGTATGTACCACATACCATATGGAATATAGTGTATGTACCACATACCATATGGAATATAGTGTATGTACCACATACCATATGGAATATACTGTATGTACCACATACCATATGGAATATACTGTATGTACCACATACCATATGGAATATAGTGTATGTACCACATACCATATAGAATATACTGTATGTACCACATACCATATGGAATATAGTGTATGTACCACATACCATATGGAATATAGTGTATGTACCACATACCATATGGAATATAGTGTATGTACCACATATCATATGGAATATAGTGTATGTACCACATACCGTATGGAATATAGTGTATGTACCACATACCGTATGGAATATAGTGTATGTACCACATACCGTATGGAATATAGTGTATGTACCACATACCATGTGGAATATAGTGTATATACCACATACCGTATGGAATATTGTGTATGTACCACATACCGTATGGAATATAGTGTATGTACCACATACCATATGGAATATAGTATACTACCACATACCGTATGGAATATAGTGTATGTACCCCATACTGTATGGAATATTGTGTATGTATTATGTACCACATATTGTACAGAGCGCTAGTCATTACACTAATCTGATTGCCAAGATTTACGGAAAAGTTGTAATTAGATTTACTCAAAATTCAAATCAGTATGAATGTAAACATGGCAGTGGCATAACTTTAAGAAATGCCAGGTAATGATAATAAGATCTTGTTATATCTTGTTGTTATAAGAATTTATTTCCCATTTGTTTTCAATATAGGAGTTTTGTGTGGAATGTTTGTCATACTTGAAATGTTTATTATCTTGCCTCTGAAATTAAACACCAAATGTAATAAAATTAATCTGTGGTCATCGTTGATCCAAAATATATTCTGAAGTCGGTGCTGACATTTGAATATTTCTTTTGCTTTCAGGGTTCTGTTGAATTCATTGAGGCGGATGACTTTCACATTGAGGTCAACATAACTGCACCCTCTAACGATGACCTTGCTAAGGTGCATTACAACTACACAATGTTGGATGGATCAGTCCTGCTGCAGCTGGTAAGTGCAGCATCTTGGAATATCAATTTCATTGTTGATTGTTACAAACACGCAATGTTGACCTAGCCTTCATGTGACCTGTTCCTAACAAAAGATCTGTCACATCATCACATTTGGTCTCACAGACGTCAGGCCATACTAGTAGTGCCAGTCACAATGGTTACAAATGTTGTTGGCAAGACAAACCTCAAAGGAGCTGATGTCTGTCACTTTGATTATGATGTGTGACATGCGGTGTGTGACATGCGGTGTGGTGTATGACATGGGGTGTGTGACATGCGGTGTGTGACATGCGGTGTGTGACATGGGGTGTGTGACATGCCATGTGTGACATGCGGTGTGTGGCATGCGGTGTGTGACATGCCATGTGTGACATGCGGTGTATGACATGGGGTGTGTGACATGCGGTGTGTGACATGCAGTGTGTGACATGGGGTGTGTGACATGCCATGTGTGACATGCGGTGTGTGACATGCGGTGTGTGACATGCAGTGTGTGACATGCAGCGTGTGACATGGGGTGTGTGACATGCGGTGTGTGACATGCGGTGTGTGACATGCGGCGTGTGACGTGCGGCGTGTGACGTGCGGTGTGTAACATGGGGTGTGTGACATGGGGTGTGTGACATGGGGTGTGTGACATGGGGTGTGTGACATGCGGCGTGTGACATGCGGCGTACGTGTGACATGCGGTGTGTGACATGCGGCGTGTGACATGGGGTGTGTGACATGCGGTGTGTGACATGCGGCGTGTGACATGCGGTGTGTGACATGCCTTTGATGTCTAAACATAATTGTAATTTGAGTAATTTGCCATTAATTGTGCTGTGTAGTTGACAGACCATATTTCTTTGGTTGTAAGGCATATGTTTTACTCCAGATTCCATAAATCCACCACATTTCCCATTAGTGAACCAACCAGTGACACTCGTAGTCATGTCTTGTGTCACCAGCTACCAGACTTTGAAATCTATCTACGTAGAACAAAACATTCTAGGTTTCACATGAAATGAATTAATGTACCCTGACTATCATCTCTAGCAAAGTCAAATATAATAACAGGTTTTGTCAGGAATCTGCCTGTAAAACTCAACATTTTCCTTTTGATTTGCAATTGTGATGAATACAAGAAAATATGCATTTAATATTTAAAACATTTCAACATAAATCTAAATCCAGTGTTTCTTATGGGCAATTCATGGCCGTGATGTGAGTGACCACTCTGAGTGACCACTCCGAGTGACCACTCCGACTGACCACTCCGAGTGACCACTCTGACCACGCAATACGCTCTAGACACTGACTACAAGCCAGCTTTCTGTACAGTCAGAGTGAATCCATTGCAATGATTTATAGGGAAGTGTCCTAATTGTTGTTTCTGTGTGCGAGGCATTCCCTGTCCCATGTCAGCAAATTAATTGGGGACAATTTGGCAAATTTGGCAGGACTTCAAATCAGTGTCATTGTTTGTGTGACAGATGTGGCTTCTGCACAGACAAATTGCCAGCATTAGCAGCTGATAAAAGTCACGCTTTCGGAGTGTTGCCGCGTTCCTGTTTCATCAACAGAAGGTCCAATTTGCCGATGCTGACATTGCATGTCATAAAGTTTCAGGATAATCCTCAATTGCCGTTCAGTGAATTTGCATTGCTGAGTACAGCAATTATACTAATTCATAGCATGTTTTCAGGCTTATACGCAACAACACATCTGTAATAAATGTGCACTCTCTTAGGCCTGGTAAAATACAGTTATTGTATGTGAGTCACATTTGTGTGACCTTTTATGCAGCTTAATTATGTCTAGTCAGATATTATGAAATGGTTACTTTTGTATGGTATTTCTTGTGTGGCTGATAAGTCCCCAGTTTGCCATGAATGATAGCTTTGTGCTTTGTATAATATAACTTAATGTTTCTTAGTTGGATTGAAATATGCAATTATGTAAGACTTGATTGATTGGGATATGCTTGTTATTGATTGTTTACCTCGTATGCAATACAAGTAAAGTGGCTTATTTCTTCAAAGTACTTCTTAATTATTTGATTGCAAAATATAGTAATGGAGTCACCATTGATAAAATACACACATTTTGGGAACATTTTCGTAGGACAATGTATGATTACAAGTTGTGTTTTGTCAACAGTTTGAGTCTGACCCTGAGAAGGCATCACCTGTCATCTGGTTGGTTATCGCTGCGGTTGCCGTGGCAACACTCCTCGGCTTCATTCTTTCTGCAGTCACCGTCACTTGGTGGAACATTGTGAAGAAACCAAACTTGGCAACAAGTGAAAGCATCATCAACCCAGGTATGTTAACAATCACAGTTTTGTTTTGTACGAAAACATTGATATCAACAATAATTATTGTGTATTTGTAGCAGCCCATGATTGACACAGCCAAGCACACGTCATTTACAGACTGCCTGTCTTCAAGTGTCTTGTGCGGCCTGTTAGATGGTGGTGCCCTACCAGTGCTCGTCTACTTCGTCTCTGCACTGTTTCGCTGTTCTTCCACGAGATGGTTTCCCTGGTCTTCTACATCATTTTCATTCACAATAACATCCTGACATGTTATGTCCACTGGTGGTCTCGTGATGTCTGATGCTGCATGTCCAGGTCCATTTCTGTCATCTGGTGTCTTCAGTCGAGTCTGTCACCTTTGTCTTCTCTCTTAACCAGACATTTGTTTGTCTGTTCCTTCTTCTTCTTCTTTGCCTTTTTACCACTAGGTGGGGTCAGCAGCTTTTGTTGTTCTGTTCCGATGTGTGATGTTTAACATATTTCTTTCCATCTTTGTTTGTGCAACTCTGAACTTGAATCTAGTCTCCATAGTGGGTAACTGTACTACTCGATACACATAATTATGTTTTATGTGTAAAATGTATTGTTTATATGCCAAAAGTTTATGTAATGACATATGCTATTTATTTATATTAGTTTTTATGATATGTTTAACAGTAAAATATATGAATTATTTTAATGTGACGCTGTTCATTATAGATTCGTCTCAAGCGCCTTTGCTTGAATCTCAGGCCAATGTTTCTGGTGGGACTCCAAATGTGAGTACACATTACTGCAGACGACCTGTATCATAACACACATCTCTTTGTCATCTGTTGTGATTGACATTTCATTTACGTGTATTTAAAATGTGTGTCAGATGGTTCGCACTTGTGACCTATATTGCAAAAACTTTTTTGATCTTGACCTCTGCAAATAGTTCATATTGTTGACATGCCACTAGGGATTCATTCAGATTTGTTATTTTAATTCACATTATAATACAGAAGCAGTCCTGCCTACCATTCCAGATTATCCGGAATTTACCTATTGAACTTTAGAACCACAAAATGCAATATTGTATACAAATCAAGTTTCTATCATGTTTGTGAGTTCCGTCAAATCCAGCATCATTTGTCTTTATCAACTGCTAAAACAACATCAGTAGCTCTAATTAATAATCGAATCGACTATTATAACTCAGTCCTCAAAAATATTACCAAAAGTTCCAATGTCTACAGAATGGTTTAGCATGCATGGTACTTAAAGCCCCCCCCCCCCCCGTTTATCACCTTCACTACCCTACTTAGGCACTTGCACTGTCTTCCAGTTGCATATCAAATTACATTTTAATTTTAATCTGCAGATGATCAATATTTCCTTTTTCCTGTCACAGATGATTTACACTTCCCTGTCACAATCACTGATGGATTCACCTTTCCTTGACCCCTCACAGGTTGTCCACAAGGTTAAGAAGAAGCGACGGAGGGTGCGATCAAAGCAGCTGGCGGGTGAGGGTGGTTACCCTTCCAGTGAGGATGACACCCATCAGACTCGGGTCAATCCCACCCCAAGTCGAATCTTTGGTGCGAAGCCCATCCCGAGACCAGCAGAGGGCGTGACCCATGCCGATGCCCCATTGGCCAGCTCTGACCCCATGACCAGTGACTCGACCAATCGCACGTCCCGCAGCAGTGACTTTGACCCCCCTCCCCCACCCCCCATGCCACCGGAGAAACCCGTCGTCTCCTACATCAAACTGCAGAGTGTTGACTCGGTCGACGCACGCTTCAACCGACGTAAAGGCAAGGCCTACGCACCGCTGAACACATCCGATGGTTCCGGGTCTGACCTTGACAAGCAGACGACCTTGAAGCTGCAGGGGGAGAAGACGTCCACTCCGGTGCGGGAAAACATGCCGGATATCGTCCGAAGTCGGGGACAGAATGGGACAAGTAAACAAGACAAGTTCTCCTGCTTCCCGCCCCCACCCCCGCCCCTCACTAGCCGCTACATACACGACCACGACCTTGAACTTGACAGCGTTGGTAGTTCAAAATCAGGTGACAGTTCAAGGTCGAGCGGGATTCGGACACAGGGGTCGTGCAGTGACAGCACACTGCGTAGCGAGAGTGACCGTCACACACTCACGGACTCAGACTCATCAAGGTCTGTGTCATCGAGTGGCGCACGCAGCAAGGACGTCACGTTGACACGGCGGGGTGTGACAGACGTCACCGGGGGAGGGTTGACACCAGGAGACACCCTACGAGGACAGAGGGTTGTTGCGGACGAAGCCTACGGGACAATGAGGAGTAATGGGTCCAACACGACCATGCGCAGTAGTCTGAGTGCGGGCAGCACAGGCAGTGGCAGCAGTGGCAGCGTCGTCACGGTGATCGCGGCCGATGGTGACCACGCTGGACAGAGGATCTACACCAAGCTCGCACAGACTGACCCACATGGGTTCGATGACGGCGACCGCATGACCCCTGGCACCGAGAGACGGGGTCAAAGGGCACAACGAGGAGGAGGAAAGGGCATCGCTTCACAGCACTTGTGAGTGAACTTTGACTTATTATTTGGAATGTTTGAAGGTGCAGGAAATGTGACAGTCAAATAGTGGCTGGTTGGATGAGTTTATTCAGTAAAATTATGTACATGCACATAAATGTATTAAATATCAAAAGCAAGTAACCAGAAACATATACATAATAATACAAACGATAACAACACACTGTGTTTCAAATTTCTAGTGACCTAAATGTATTAATTACTAAACTGGCACTATCACATTAAGTCAGTTAACATCCAGAGAGCCATAATTTTATGCACATACTTCTCAGGATATCTTCAATAAAAAAAATAAAAAAATTATATGCTTTATTGTACGTCTACACCAGATACCAGTAGATGTCATAGGTTATGATTTCTACTAGCTGTTTTATACTTTATAATTCGTTTCAATAAAATAGTACGTTTTGCAAACTTATCAGCTAGTACAATCCTAAGTTCTACAACAAATACATCTGCCAAACAGTCCTTGGTGTTGCCATTTGCCAATATGCAAATGTTTTTGTAATCCCTCCTTTCAGCAATCAGTCTTACCAGAAGCCAACTAATGGATGTTGTAGGCACAAATAACTCCTCGCTGGGAATGTGTTCGCTGACTTAGTAGCACATTATGCTCAATGTCATCCTGAAAACAACACGGAGGATGTCATAAGGAATTGATGGCAAAAATAAAACATTATTACTCAAGAGGAAATTAGGATGTGTATACTTTTGAGTGCAATCACAGTTGCCAATTAGTACAAAGTTACATAAGCACCCACAGTTCCACACTTGATACTAGTGAGTAAAATAAGAGGCCTACTATGTGAGAGACAGTGAGGGGGCAGCCAGATACGTGTTCTGTCACTCTCTCATCAATGATGTACACAGTTCGACTACTCTAGGTGTGTGCTTGTCATACCACTCAATGGCCGCTACTTTCAGCTGTCGCTTCCAACAAGTAAATTACGCCTCGCTCCCAATACATCTCCAAATGACATGTTCCAAATTGTCAGTGACGGTGTCAATTTGAGCTCATTTGGCAGCACAAATTGTCAGTTGTTTAATGGTTCGTTTACGTTTGTTTCTCAAATGAAGAATGCAACTCCAATTATTTTGCTTCCTCTATCAATTAGATACCATGGGTGGGACATTTTAAAGGTGTACTCCATAGAATTGAGAGTTAGTTGATTATGATAATATGGCTGAAAACTGGGTTGTCTGGTTAGCGAATGTTTGGTTAGCGGCGGATTGAAACTGTATTTCCTTCTAATTTAACACTGGCAGGAAGCGAATTCTGCACGAGTTCCAGCTTTCATTTTCACCCGAGGAATGTAAATACTACAGCTGATTTAAGTCTTATCTTAGTGGTAGACACCAGAGTGTTCAGATTGGGGACTGTTTTTGTCACCACTTAATACTTCAGTTTTTGGACTATTACTTTTTACACTATACACAACCCCATTGAGTTCGTTTATAAATAGGCATCACTGATACTCAAATTTCTATATCATTATCTACTCCAGTTGCTAATAGTTCCTTACAACAACTTAGAAGTTGTTTTGATGCCATTTTTGTACTAGATGACTGAGAGTAGATTGAAGCTGAATGCTGATAAAACAATTTCTTATTAGTGGCACACAGTCAGGCAGCGTGAAAAAAATGTAGAATGTTTTTCCTATATAGCCTTATTTAATCAGCATGTTATGCCTGCAGTTTAAAAAAACAGGAATTTAGTAGTTATTTCTCAACTTTGTTGAACATGTTATTAGCACATTCGTGATTTGTGGTGTATCTGTTTTTCTATTGCAAAAAATGATGCAACTGTGGTAGGAACTAGTAGATTAAACTATTGCATTTTGCTTTTTCATAATATTGCTATTAAAGATATCACAAAACTATTTGTACAGATTTGCTTAGCAAGGGCTGTGACTCGGTCGCCATATTTGACTAATTCTAAGCCTCTGATTTACTTTGTCTTTAAATTCAATACTAGTATTGGGACTCCTAATTGGTGCACCTAATCTTTGGAATATGCTTCCTTCTAGTGTTAAATCAGTAGAAAACATTGCTAAATTCCACCATCATTTAAAGCCACACATTTACAACCTTGCTTAATTCCCTGACATATCAATCAATCTGATGACAACTGGATTTGTTTATTGACTTTGAGATCAATTAACCCTTTTGTATTGATGCGCCCCTGAGCTTGGTTTCTAAGGATTTAGGCGCAACAGAAGTTATTGTTATTAAAAATATCAGAAAAATGCTCTGGTCAATTTTTGTCTTGTGGTAGACATCATCCAGTGTCATCTAATTAATTGAATGATGTGTCTCATGATGAAATACAAAATTAGAAGTTTAAATTGTCAGCCGAATGGAATAGCCAGAGCACCCAGATAATGTTATGGTAAATTTCAAATACACACAGTTTTGATTTGCATGGACCAGTTTCTTTAGGGTTTCTGTCCAGGATATCATGCACTATTAATGTAATTTAAGTGATAATGCTTTCCACTGTATCATGTAGGAACACAACTTGTTACCCGTGTAGCATAGAAAGTATTCCATCCAAAAATCAAACTTTGGTATCATGTTGGTCCCTAGGTGTCACCACTAAAGCAGTATGTACTAGTCATTTGATCACCAGAGTGCATCACTAGTGTCAAGGGTACTGAATGTAGGCTGTAAATGCATGTGCTGTCAAGTGTAGGGGCTTCCTCCATACCAGAAACAGAAAAATCTTATTTGACAGCAGGATATAAATCATTAGCTACAACATGATGAAGAACTAACATATATTAAGATACAATGAATCAGCTCAATGTTATTATATTTTGGCTTAACAAAATTAACAACCTAAAACAAACTATTAACTACAGTCAGACTACAATGTCGTTAATATGAGAACATTATTCAACAGTTTCTTTTGCTACAGAGAAAGATGAAATATTATGTTGTGTCCTTTGGTAGATATTATAAAGATATATGTTTAAAGAATCTGTTTTTTAGACACATGTGTAAGTATAGAATGTACCATGGTTATTTAGTTTGAAGTTCAAATAGGCCCATGACAAGAGATTTCAGATTTGTTATGTAGTGACTATTGCCAGATTGTCTGACATGTCCAGGACATCAACATATTTACAAAACTATGAATTGAAAATACGGTGTGGTTATTAATTACAATTACCATTTAATAAACAACAATTATATGTATTACAGAAGCTTCTTTGATTTGTTGCATCACTGAGCTTGGATTGTCCAGGGACGTTGGTACTAAAGAAGTAATGCCATGTTTGTGCCTGTGTTGCAGCCTCCATGCCACCGTCCTCTGCTGCCTAGCCATTGTCTGTCTGTCTGGGGGTGTTGTCAGTCTGGGGGCGCGACAGACCCAGGTACACATCAAGGTGTTTGCCCCGCCCCACTTCCTGCACACTCAGCCCAGTGTCTACCTGAACCGACACCGCCCCGCCTTCGTGACCACGCGCTTCCCCCAGCACACCCTCGACGTAAAGTGGTTTGGTAGGTACACACACAGTGACAGTACAGTGGTTTGGTAGGTACACACACAGTGACAGTACAGTGGTTTGATAGGTGGACACACAGTGACACAGTGACAGTACAGTGGTTTGGTAGGTACACACACAGTGACACAGTGACAGTCCAGTGGTTTGATAGGTGAACACACACAGTGACAGTCCAGTGGTTTGGTAGCTGAACACACACAGTGACAGTACAGTGGTTCGGTAGGTGAACACACACAGTGACAGTAAAGTGGTTTGATAGGTGAACACACACAGTTATAGTACAGTGGTTTGATAGGTGAACACACACCGTTATAGTACAGTGGTTTGATAGGTGAACACACACAGTTATAATACAGTGGTTTGATAGGTGAACACACACAGTTATAGTACAGTGGTTTGATAGGTGAACACACACAGTTATAGTACAGTGGTTTGATAGGTGAACACACACAGTTATAGTACAGTGGTTTGATAGGTGAACACACACAGTTATTGTACAATGGTTTGATAGGTGAACACACACAGTTATAGTACAGTGGTTTGATAGGTGAACACACACAGTTATAATACAGTGGTTTGATAGGTGAACACACACAGTTATAGTACAGTGGTTTGATAGGTGAACACACACAGTTATAGTACAGTGGTTTGATAGGTGAACACACACAGTTATAATACAGTGGTTTGATAGGTGAACACACACAGTTATAGTACAGTGGTTTGATAGGTGAACACACACAGTTATAGTACAGTGGTTTGATAGGTGAACACACACAGTTATTGTACAATGGTTTGATAGGTGAACACACACAGTTATAGTACAGTGGTTTGATAGGTGAACACACACAGTTATAATACAGTGGTTTGATAGGTGAACACACACAGTTATAGTACAGTGGTTTGATAGGTGAACACACACAGTTATAGTACAGTGGTTTGATAGGTGAACACACACAGTTATAGTACAGTGGTTTGATAGGTGAACACACACAGTTATTGTACAATGGTTTGATAGGTGAACACACACAGTTATAGTACAGTGGTTTGATAGGTGAACACACACAGTTATAGTACAGTGGTTTGATAGGTGAACACACACCGTTATAGTACAGTGGTTTGATAGGTGAACACACACAGTTATAGTACAGTGGTTTGGTAGGTGAACACACACAGTTATAGTACAGTGGTTTGATAGGTGACCACATACAGTGACAGTACAGTGGTTTGATAGGTGAACACACACAGTTATAGTACAGTGGTTTGGTAGGTGAACACACACAGTGACAGTACAGCGGCTTAGTAGGTATACACACACAGTTATAGTACAGTGGTTTGAGATGTGAACACACACAGTGACACATGTTTATATAACATCTCCATTGTTGCTGCTGCATATTTAAAAGGACGCATTGATTGTTGTTGTCAGACTTGTTGTGTAACTGATCCCTGACACTACCATCTGTGACACTCTTTCACCCCCCCCCCCTCCACCCCCCCCCCACCCACCGCCTCTCTCCATCCCATGTCTCTTGTGCTGGTTTGTCACTACCTATCTGTCCAAAATAAGTTTTCAGGCAACACTTGTATGTGACGGGTGCATGACATGTGATCTATTATTATTTGGGGTATATGTGATGTGTATGACATCTCTGACATCTGCATGACATCTGTATGCCGTTTGTGACAGATGTTGATGACGCGTGGGTTCGCCACCCTGAGCTAGACAAGTGTCGCCGCACCAGTTGCTCCCAGGGCTGTGACGTCAACAGTGGCCTGTGCATCTGTCTCCACGGCTACTTCCTCAAGAATGGCTACCTGTGTGAAGGTATGTGTCACACACTGCTGCTTTAACAGTGACAACTATGACAAGTGTTTGAAAATGACATTATCACAAATCTGCCCTTCATGTAGCATAACATGTATTCCCCAAACAATTGGTTTATTAGTTCAACTTATTACACCAGATGGCAGCACTGTTCAAGCGTTCCCCAACAGGAGGGCCAGGGTGTTGTTTATAAAAGTAATGTCGCATTGAGAAACTGCATTTTGGGATATACTTGTTGTTACTAAGTGCTCAAAGCGACGTAGTTTGTTAATGCTTATTGTAACATCACGTTATATGGCGCACTATAATTTATGTCTTATAAGTTCTAACACAGTTACCACTCAAATACATTTTATCAAAGTACAAACAAGTTTGAGATCAGTTGGTTAACGTTTACAAAAATCACTGATCTGCCACTCAAAACCCAGAGTAGAGATGTGTGATGAGATATGATGCGATGTACATATCCCTCTCATTAATGGTCACACATCAGTGAAACCACATTCACTGAAGTTAGGTGTAGCACCCTTTCTAATATTTGGACTTGGGCCACACACTCAACAACATTTAGGGAAACCTCACAAATTAGAGCTTCAGTGAAGGCATATGATTGACAAAATTGAATCAGTTAGAATAAATACTCTTGGTTGCAGACATTGACGAGTGTCGTTCAGAGGCGACCCTGTGTCACAAGTACGCACAGTGTCGCAACAGCCCTGGCTCGTACAAATGCATCTGTCTTGAAGGTTACCATGGCGATGGCACAGATTGCAGAGGTTCGTATCTACATGTTCAACCATATTCTTATATCTGGTGGTATATTTAACTACATATTCAGACGTCATTTTGTTATTCAAATTCATATTTTAGGTGTGAGAAAATGAAATACACCTAGTGCCGACGGAACCCCAGCATTTTATAAGAAACTGCCTAGAATAGAAATAGTAGTTTAATATCTCTTGATAGTTTGCCATTCCAATTTATACATGTGTCATTAATATATGAAAATAGTTTTAACTAGAATTAACTAACTGTGTGGAAACTGTGGTGATCTTCCACGGAATTTGTCATAATCCTTGTCTCTAACCATGGAACTGTTTCACTAAGGCAATGAGTTCATGTGGACAATCCATCATTAACTGGCTCCATTTAAACCACCACTGTGTCACAGAGGACATTATTCTTGTGACACCACAGCAAAGTAACATGGTGGCCTGGCCTGATGTCAACAGTATTCAGTATACCAAATCACTGTTAAGAACAACAAATTATTTTGATTAGCTAAATGAAACTTATGATCTATGAAAATGTTAGTTGAATGGTCCCAACAGCAGTTAAACTAATGATATACCAAGTGCAAAAGTAAACAATTTTGATTAAAATCAACATGAAGTGTTGCATTGTGAAAGGGTAGTTACCAAGTGTTGGGTGTTGTTTGCAGAGAGCATGTTAGAGACAGGCTTTGTGTCTGGTAAGTGTTGGACGCGGCTCCTTGTGTGTGCTGCTGTATTCTCTCGCGTAGGCTTCAAACAGCATCGACTGCCCCAGCTCTCACTGCTGCACTCAGCCACTCTCTCTCTCTACTTACACGCTGCAGGCTCTCATTGCACCCTTTCTGGGGTACTGAATGCACCCTTTACCAGGGTTCTGGAGTGCACCCTCCTGAGGTTCCTGAGACTACCCGTCACTCAGGTTCCTGAGTGCACCCTTGACCAGGATTGCTGAATGCAGCCTCACTGGGGTTCCTGAGAGCACCCCTTGTCAGGGTTCTGTGTTGTATAAGTTGACAAAGGTTTCTGAGCACAATGTTCTGTGGATTGACACTTTGTGATAAGCACTATTTGCAGTAGTTACACCGGACTTTAAGAGCTTATTTTGAACATTCTCTCTCTCTGCGTTTCTACGACACTGCCATTTTGCCTCACATTTTTTCAGTCCTCATAGAAACTGCTTTTGTTGTAGTAACATTGTTACTATCTGTAGATGTAATTACACTGTTATCATAGCACTTGTAGCACATACATTGCATGGCAATGTCACCACAGTACTCAGACCAACTGTGTCACCATGAATTAATCATTTAGATGAATCTTCAAAGAGTGAGTGGAAGTGAAAATTAAACACTATGTCCCATTTAGGTGAGACTAGCGACAATTGCTCCCTGGCTTTGATGTTGTTATTATTGCCCATGTTTGTATCTGGATGTAGTTCCCTTAACAACTCTCCAATATCGTGGATGTCGTCGCCTGGCACTTGAAATTATATCTCACTGCAGTCATCAATGGTGGCTAATTTTGGAAATGATTGTTGGTTTATAAGTGGCTCATTCTGGAAATGATTGTTGGTTTATAAGTGGCTCATCCTAGAAGTGATTGTTCGTTTATAAGTGGCTCATCCTGGAAGTGATTGTTGGTTTATAAGTGGCTCATCCTAAAAGTGATTGTTGGTTTATAAGTGGCTCATCCTAGAAGTGATTGTTGGTTTATAAGTGGCTCATCCTGGAAGTGATTGTTGGTTTATAAGTGGCTCATCCTAGAAGTGATTGTTGGTTTATAAGTGGCTCATCCTGGAAGTGATTGTTGGTTTATAAGTGGCTCATCCTAGAAGTGATTGTTGGTTTATAAGTGGCTCATCCTGGAAGTGATTGTTGGTTTATAAGTGGCTCATCCTAAAAGTGATTGTTGGTTTATAAGTGGCTCATCCTAGAAGTGATTGTTGGTTTATAAGTGGCTCATCCTGGAAGTGATTGTTGGTTTATAAGTGGCTCATCCTAGAAGTGATTGTTGGTTTATAAGTGGCTCATCCTGGAAGTGATTGTTGGTTTATAAGTGGCTCATCCTAGAAGTGATTGTTGGTTTATAAGTGGCTCATCCTAGAAGTGATTGTTGGTTTATAAGTGGCTCATCCTGGAAGTGATTGTTGGTTTATAAGTGGCTCATCCTAGAAGTGATTGTTGGTTTATAAGTGGCTCATCCTGGAAGTGATTGTTGGTTTATAAGTGGCTCATCCTAGAAGTGATTGTTGGTTTATAAGTGGCTCATCCTGGAAGTGATTGTTGGTTTATAAGTGGCTCATCCTAGAAGTGATTGTTGGTTTATAAGTGGCTCATCCTGGAAGTGTTTGTTGGTTTATTAGTGGCTCATCCTAGAAGTGATTGTTGGTTTATAAGTGGCTCATCCTAGAAGTGAGTGTTGGTTTATAAGTGGCTCATCCTAGAAGTGATTGTTGGTTTATAAGTGGCTCATCCTAGAAGTGAGTGTTGGTTTATAAGTGGTTCATCCTAAAAGTGAGTGTTGGTTTATAAGTGGCTCATCCTAGAAGTGATTTTTGGTTTATAAGTGGCTCATCCTGGAAGTGATCGTTGGTTTATAAGTGGCTCATCCTAGAAGTGAGTGTTGGTTTATAAGTGGCTCATTCTGGAAGTGTTCGTTGGTTTATAAGTGGCTCATTCTGGAAGTAATTGTTGGTTTATAAGTGGTTCATCCTAGAAGTGATCGTTGGTTTATAAGTGACTCATCCTGGAAGTGATTGTTGGTTTATAAGTGGCTCATCCTGGAAGTGATCGTTGGTTTATAAGTGGCTCATCCTAGAAGTGAGTTGGTTTATAAGTGGCTCATTCTGGAAGTGATTGTTGGTTTATAAGTGGCTCATCCTGGAAGTGATTGGTGGTTTATAAGTGGCTCATTCTGGAAGTTATCGTTGGTTTATAAGTGGCTCATCCTGGTAGTGATTGTTGGTTTATAAGTGGCTCATCCTGGAAGTGATTGTTGGTTTATAAGTGGCTCATCCTGGGAATGGTTGGTGGATTATAAGTGGCTCATCCTGGTAGTGATTGTTGGTTTATAAGTGGCTCATCCTGGAAGTGATTGTTGGTTTATAAGTGGCTCATCCTGGAAGTGATTGTTGGTTTATAAGTGGCTCATCCTGGTAGTGATTGTTGGTTTATAATTGGCTCATCCTGGAAGTGATTGTTGGTTTATAAGTGGCTCATCCTGGAAGTGATTGTTGGTTTATAAGTGGCTCATCCTGGTAGTGATTGTTGGTTTATAAGTGGCTCATCCTGGGAATGGTTGGTGGATTATAAGTGGCTCATCATGGTAGTGATTGTTGGTTTATAAGTGGCTCATCCTGGAAGTGATTGTTGGTTTATAAGTGGCTCATCCTGGAAGTGATTGTTGGTTTATAAGTGGCTCATCCTGGGAATGGTTGGTGGATTATAAGTGGCTCATCCTGGAAGTGATTGTTGGTTTATAAGTCCTAAGTAAGGGTGTCTGTGGACAGCTGTGTTTGACAGTGCTAATGCTAATGAGCAATGTGGCATAGTGAGTGAAACATGAGAGCACAGCAGTTCAGGGACTAGAGTATTGGATTTTTAATCCATAGAAACTTGGTTCAAATCCCACTCCGTTGTGCTGAACATTGAGCAAATTTAGTCACTCTTAACGCTCCAGTTCAGTCAGCTTTTTGTAAGAGTACCTGGCTATAGAGAGTGGTGGATATTTGTGTACAAATAGTCATGGCACATTAATTGCACAGTGGCTGTGGCAGTGGCTTTGAGCCTTCCTAAGGAATGGATCCTAGGCTATGTGAGAACTTACTTTACTCTTTCACTTATGTTGATGACATGATGGCTCTTCATGCAAATTATTGTGAATGTTTCCCACTGACTTAATCGGAAAAGATTGGGTTAATGATTTAGTTTTGTTACCACATATTAGTGCAAAATTCACACAGTTTGTTAGAGTTAGTAAGAGCAGCAGACGTATGACAACATGTCACAAACAATTGGTTACCACAAAGCAACACTCTTCAGCCAGTTCTGTCATCCATAGAGAGCTCAGTAATAGAACTGTCAGCACATCCTTCAGCACATCCTTCTTGCTATGCCAGAGTTCAAAGCCTGGACTAGACATGGTACAGTTGGCTTAAGACCATCAGTATTAAGGACTGTATTACCACAGGAAACATTGGTGGGTGTAGTACTTGGAGAGGTGTGTACGGCTCAGTCTAGTCTATTGCGAGGCTCAGGGTATCACACCAGTGTGTCTCACATCCGTTATAATGGCCTGTGTTCCAGCTTTAATCGCTCACTGCTTTTAATCCATGTCAAACTTAAACCATGCTTTGCTTTAAATGAAACCATGCTCTGCCTTGTACTGTGTGCGATGGTTTCTCTTCAACCTATGGTGCATTAGTTGTAATGACTGCGTGTGATCTCAGGTATAACATTGCTGGCTTTTCTGAACCTCTTTTGTGTATGTTAACATTTCTTAAGGTTTCTTAACTAGATTAAACAAATGCAGGGTCTATGTCTCAGTTGTCTGGTATAAATCATGTAGCTATGAGAAATACAAAACATGAGTAATTTAATAAATTTAATTATCTGTTTATTAATAATGGTTATTATACATACATACAAATTACACGATATAACAGTAATACCAAAGATTATGTTATTTTACACAGAGATAGTATAATTTCAACACATGCATATAGATGATAGAAGTGCTCACTATGTCATCAGTTAGCATTCACTACCATATCATCAGTCAGCACACACTACTGTGTCATCAGTCAGCACACACTACTGTGTCATCAGTCAGCACTCACTACTGTGTCATCAGTCAGCACCCACTACTGTGTCATCAGTCAGCACTCACTACTGTGTCATCAGTCAGCACTCACTACTGTGTCATCAGTCAGCACACACTACTGTGTCATCAGTCAGCACACACTACTGTGTCATCAGTCAGCACTCACTACTGTGTCATCAGTCAGCACTCACTACTGTGTCATCAGTCAGCACTCACTACTGTGTCATCAGTCAGCACACACTACTGTGTCATCAGTCAGCACTCACTACTGTGTCATCATTCAGCACCCACTACTGTGTCATCAGTCAGCACTCACTACTGTGTCATCAGTCAGCACTCACTACTGTGTCATCAGTCAGCACACACTACTGTGTCATCAGTCAGCACACACTACTGTGTCATCAGTCAGCACTCACTACTGTGTCATCAGTCAGCACTCACTACTGTGTCATCAGTCAGCACTCACTACTGTGTCATCAGTCAGCACACACTACTGTGTCATCAGTCAGCACCCGCTAAGGAAGACTTACTTTGGAGGTTATAAAAAGCCTTTTGTAAAACAATATGGAACAGGGAAATGGCATAATAATAATTGAATTGTATCTCTGCAAAAAATATGTGGTAAACCGCCACATTGCTACAAAGAAGCAGTAACGACATGGAGGTATGTGTCATAGAATAACATCTGACTCCTTCAGTTGTGTGTTAATTGGTGGTTTGGGTGGGGAAAATTGGCCATGAGTGACTGACTTTGCTTTCAGCGACAAAATTGCGTTCACCACTAACCGTGCAATCATCGCCTGCTGATTGTTTCCATTGGTTAACCACACGGCTGTGTCGTGTCACGTAGAAGTGATTTGGTTTCCAAAGTAGGACTACTTTGTTAGTCGTCATGAAGGCTCTGTCAACTGCTCCAGATACAGTACCTCACTTGACCTATTGTGTGTGTGTGTGCGTGTGCGTGTGCGTGTGCGTGTGCGTGCGTGCATGCGTGTGTGTGCATGTGCGTGCGTGCGTGCGTGCATGCGTGCGTGCATGCGTGCATGCATGTATGCGTATGCATAATTATGTGTCTTCATGAATGCATACATGTATTTTATTAACACCTCAATATTTCATGTACTAATAGAGTCAGAAACGTGTACTCTCCCTTTCTCTCTCTCTCTCCCTCTCCCTCTCCACCTCCCTCTCTCTTGTTCTCACTCTCTCTCTTCCTCTCTCTCTCTCCCTCTCTCTCTCTCTCTCTCTCTCCCCCCCCCTCTCTCTCTCTTCCCTTCTCTCTCTCTCTCTCCCTCTCTCTCTCTCCCTCTCTCTCCCTCTCTCTCTCTCTCTCCCTCTCTCTCTCTCTCTCTCTCTCTCTCCCCTTCTCTCTCTCTCTCTCTCTCTCTCACTCTCTCTCTCTCTCTCTCTCCCTATCTCTCTCCCTCCCTCTCCCTCTCTCTCTCTCTCTCCCTCTCTCTCTCTCTCTCTCTCTCTCTCTCTCTCTCTCTCTCCCCTTCTCTCTTCCAACTGACCACCCACTTGAGTCAGTCCCTGTGATCCCTTCAGCCCAGACAGTTCTGTGCCACTGCTTTGGTTCTATGGGTGTATCCACCTTTCTACAAGTGCTATCTATGTTGACTGTATCCTGGAGTGAACACAGCATCTCCTGGTCCGGAGACAAGCGCCATGGTCCACATCAGAGTTGACTCCAGCCTGCCTGGAATACATGTCTGGTGTCTGACAGTGTCAAGTCCCTCCCAGTCGACATGCACTCTATCAGACCTGCCCCCAGTATATCCACACCGCTCCATGTAGCTGTCAAAACGACGTATAATATAATAAGTGTGTGATGACATGAGACATTAAGTGGACATCCCTGGTGACCAGCCACAGAGCACTGGTCTCTCCTGCTGTCTCAGTCTCAGTCTCAGTCTCCCACCCAGCTGTCCTCACTCCAGCTGCAGCCAGCCTCTGGCTAGATGCGTCTTACGTCAGTCTGACACTCGCCAAGTCAGCCTCAGTTAATGTCTACGTTGAAGTGACTATATTTAATGATTGATCTGTGGATGCCTATGGTCCATGCCATCACTGGAATTAGGCCTGTCTGTGTCACTGCGTGGTCCCTTGTCAATTGCCACCTTCAAGCTGTTCATTTCCTCCAACATTTTAAATAACTTACCTTTTTGTAACCTTGCGTGTCGACCAGGGCTTCCTGGTGGCCATTTATATACAACTTTAATACAACTGATGGGTTTTGAGATTGATTGACACTTTGTCTCTGCACATTTCAACTTGTTGTTAAGGCGTCTTGATATAGAAGAAACATGTTATTACCAGAGCAAATCTTAGTTATGTACTGTTGCTTAATGTCGGCTGTTAATTAATATGACAGCCACATTACTTGACTATCTTTGACTTCAACAAACATCCCCAAAGCTCTGCCAAGAATCTTGAATGAACTACTTAAAATATCTAAAAGTGTTGCTAGCAGCTATAATAATCAGCAGTATTGTTTTGAAATAGCATATCCACTCTAAATTCCCAGCAAACTCTTGCTTTAACATTGACTTTGTATATACTAGATTTACCTTTATGATGCTGGTTTATTGGACAGCCAATGTTCCTGGAGATTTCGGTGCTTTAGAAGTGTATTTGTGTTACTAAACAGAAGGCAGAGTGATTCTCTTTCATTAACCAATAAGCAAATAGTTGTGAGAGTTCTATCTGTAAAATGCCAGCTTGGTATTACTTTGCAAAATAACAGTGATTTCAGCTTTATAAACCAGATGTCTTCAGGTCACTTCTAAAATTAACAATGAATTTAGCTTTAAAGTTCCATTACAGTAATATGTTTATTGCTAAAATCATTATTGTTGATTGACGTCTTTTTTGGTTAAATATATCTTTTTACGTTTGAGATAAGCTAATCATGTTATACAACAGGCAGATCTGAAATAGTGATTAGCCAGTATCGACAGCCCAATAAATCATTGAATAAGAACCGGAGTACATACATTCCCTTTTACTAGGGACATAAAGGGCCAGTGGGAGGATATCTATCACAGTAGAGCCTCAGACACAGGCCTCTAGAAGGTCACACTGGTGCAGAGTCTGCACGTGTCTGAAGACATTGACATGGGCCAAAGAAAAGACGACATTAACTGTCCACACTGAATTTCTGTACTTTGCAGAACTTTGTAATGTTTTTCATTTATTCCTGATTTGACTAAAATATAACAACTACAGTGTATCAGTAGTTGTTTGTTTTCTAAATTAAATCATCACATTTATTTTGACATCACATGTCTATAAAATAGATTTTGTGATGTTTACAAACTAAACATGGAGTATAAAGACATTACATATGTGATTACAAAATATATATATATGTTACATAAGATTAAATGGTGTAATACTGTACACCTTGATTAACTATGTAAGCCATGTATAATAGTAAAAAAAGTATATGTACATTTAAAAAAGAAGTAAGTTGCCAATAAGTGAGATATTGTAATATAATTAACTTAAAAAACTCAGCTTAAAAATAAGTGAGATGTTTAATACGTTCAGAGTAGTGGAAGACTGATTTTACTGTAATCGTTGTGCAAGTGTAAGTTTGAATAACACTGTTATTTTGGTCAGAGGAAATTTTCTTGCTTGACAAAACACGCTTATTCTTGTTGCTGTAGGTGTATGTTATGCCTGGTAGTTGGTAGTTGGTGAATCTCCATCGAAATCAGAATTTCTAGGCCAGTTACACTTGACCTTACTTCTTAGTGATGTGATTGATTAGAATTACAGAATCTGGTAGCAATTTATTCGACTTTGACCCCCCCATTCCCCAGTGACATGTTGCATTAGAATATCTTAGGAAATGTTATCTCAGTAAATGCATGGAATATGGTACATAAACTGGTGCAATCTTCGAATCCTCACTGGGGAGAAAGTTAATGCATTATTTGTGATTACTGTATGATTGCTCCCTAATGGAGTTGAGTGTCATTTGAATAAGGCATTAATAGCACTGATGGATGGATATGATGGAATTACAGCGCTGAGGCAGCAATTAAGCAGGGTTGTGCATCTTTTATGCGGGGATGTTACGAGTCCCAGGGAAACCGCATACCCTTGGGTGGGCTGTGTATGGGAGACTAAAGGAACTGTTCAGGGATGGAACAAAAGATGCCTTGAAATGTTGAGGTGACCAGTGCACTTTTTTAATTTGTATTTATGAGACACTGTTTATGCACAAGTGTTAAATATTGACATATATCTTGATAAAAAATAAATTAACACAACTGCATATATTAAGTAATTAACATTCATGACATGGTTTCTTTAATATTAAGATAATTTCATGAATAATTATAATATAATAGAAAAATAGGCTATACAAGTATTAATAAAAATAATAAATTAAATGAATTATTAATAAAATAAATCACACAAAAATGCATCACATAAAACATGTTGTACAACATATTATGCTTGAATAAACAATTATGCATTTATCAATAACTTTATTTATGCTATTTTAGTAAATAAACCCCCATGTCACGGGCCATGTGTCTCTTGCTGTCACCTATCACCACACAGCTTTGCCTTGAGCTGTCTGTCACCATTTAGTGCTGTATTCTCTAAGAGACATTCATGAATCTGGACTTGATCACAGTGGGCTGTGATGGATCACTTCCCTGGTCTCGATTAGCAGTCACCGATTATGAATCGTGATACCGTGGCTAGCCTGCTTTGTTAATAGACACTGAAACTTTACAACGGTGGCTGGCCCTAATAATTATGACGCCATCTCCCTTGGGTCATTCTGTGGGAAGATTTCATTTGTGTGTTGTCTTGATCTACTGATCGGATCAGCAGGGCTTGACCAAATCGGCTTGACCACGTGACATTTGAAAGTGTGATCTGGAATAGAGACTGGCAGCTGTGGCAAATGTGGCATATGCACAGTTATCATTGCACCGTAAGCGGCGCAATATCTCGTGGATGATGGTGGTGCAGTGTGGTGGTGTGAGCGGTGCCCTAAGTGGTGGAGCGGCAGCACCGCTTGCGTGATTATTAGCTGCCTGTGAGGGACACACCGCGTCAATGTGGCCACTTAAGCAGTGACCGAGTGCTCAGTGTGACGGCCGGTTATGATGTGTTGTTGTGGTGGTCTGGCCATGCTGGGACGTGGTCAGCGGCATGTCCTGCTACTGCTGGGGTCAGTGCTGGTGGTGTGTCCATGGTCATCTGTCCAGGCGAACTCACGCCATGCTTATGATTCCACAGCCTGCAACCGGCCATGTCGGGCGGGAACGTACGAGGTGATGCCCTGCTCCGACACCCATCCCAAGCTCTGCAGAGGTAAGTGTGCTTTGTATTCTTTTGTGTATTCTTTATGTATTCTTTATGTACTCTTTGTATATTCATTGTTTATTCTCTATGCATCTTTTATGTATTCTGTGTGTATTCTATGTGTATTCGGTGTATATTTTTGTATACTTTGTATTCAGTGTATTCTTTGGTTGTATTAAAAAAAATGTTGGTTCATAATTTAATGCCATAATTTTTCAAAAATAAATTGTTGTGTATTCAGACATTGTATTTTTTATTTATCTACGAATCTACAAAAGTAATAATTTGTCTTTACTGTATATTTTTGGACAGAGATATTCTGTGTTTTTGGACACAACAAAATGATGTTTATTTTGTATGTTTTCAGATATAAGAAAATGTATCACTATGAGTAAAATGATAATTTTTATTAGTGCTTGAATGTAAACATGAATATGTTAGTGTTATTTTAAAGTATTGATATAGATGTGTGTTTCACAGTAACATTAGATAAACCTAAACAGGTTTCATACTCAAAACATAACTTGATGATGATTCAAACAGATTATCCAGAAAAGCCATCTTTCTGAGGGTGGTTTAATGGAGAATTATGTTTAAATAAAGTTTGACCATGTTTACTTAATTTATAATTATTTCATTTTGAACTAGATATATGTCATTCTTCATCCATATCTGATTATCTGATTAGTTTCTTAACATGAGAAAAAGGATTGGGAATTTTATAATGTGTGTTAATAGATATACCAGGTAGTCTAAGATGTGGGAAAGGTTCCATTTATAGTTTTTTGATAAGGATGTTGGGTTCTATGTTCAAACAATATCATTGTCAACATCCAGTGCATGTCAATATTACAGATGATAGCATAAAAAGATAACCCAAACATTAAAGATATTTTGATGCCAAGAAAGGAATTCCCAGTTCCCAACTAAAGATGCAACAACTCACGATGGTAAATTACAATATCTATGACAATGTTTTTGTAGCAAGAAACAAAATGAGAAACAACTAAACAAAACTAATTACCAATGGAAAGGATGATAAAAAAGGAATGCATTAGTTCATTGTAAGAATATGGAAATATTCAAATTTCACTAGCAGGAGAGCATGGGTGTTTGCATGTAATGATTGTGTATGCATGTAACTGCAAAGATTAACAAACTAAAATGCCTTTAAGAAATAAAAAATACCACAACAGAAGACGAATCAACACAGGTCTGTCAACAGGTATTGTGTTGCCTCATCGCATGTGTTCGGTGCAGATGAAATATAGTTATTGCAAAATTATACATTGACCTTCATGATTTTCATCTGTAAGATAAATCAGTCTGTATCCTGGAACATATTGGACACAGAAATGTTTTGTATGCTGCATGACTTCTTTCAGTCTCCATCAAAGAGGTTATTGTAGTCTTTCTCCCACACGTTTCATCCAGGAATATAAATGACATGACAACTTCATAGCCAGGATTTTTAGCTACTTTCTGGAAGACAAAGGCTGACATTGATTGATTACAACTGCATCAGTTGTTTCGGTTCGGCTTTTTTAATATCACATTATTGGATTTATCTTATCTCTCAATTTATTTTCCAATCTTGGTATTCATGATTCAAATGTCATGTGTGCCATCTCTTAGAGTTTGCCCGTTGTTTTGTTAGAGATCTTCTTAAAGTTTGGTTTATTTGCATAGGAGTTATTAGTACAGATTTGTGTATTTTTTATTGGGATGTGATGTGTTTTTGTCATGTAGCACATAAACAATTAATCATCAGTAGAAAGCATCTGAAAACTGATACTAGTAAATATATATTATTTATATACTCAGTCAGCTGAACCAACCTTGCAAAACCAGGTGTTTACAAGATATCAGCATTTGGGCAGTGGGTTCTGCTGCCAAACACGAGTTCATTTATGGCAAATGTGGATGTTTGTCAGTGGTACTCAGATATCAATAACTCAATGTTGGGATGTGCAGATAACAGCACTGTATGTTCATATATTTTATGCTAAATATGTATATGTCTACATACATACATGCATGCATGCATGCATGTATGTAATAGTATATGAATGTAGACACAGGCACACACGCACACACTCACACATGCACGCATGCACGCATGCACGCATGCACATACACGCACATATAATGTGAGAAGAGGAGACTTACTGTATGATTTTCATTTTACCAATTGCATATGTTCAGTTCAAATATCTTAGTATTTAAAGTTAAAACAAAATTTTGCTATGTAATCGTTGTAGTTTTATTACTGTGACAGTTTACAACCAACCCTGCACTAGTGCACGTGTAAGAGCTGTGCAAGAGTCTGACCATGTCTGGAGCTGTCTTCTGGGACGACTGTATCAGAGAGATCAATATGAGGTTGAACCAGTGCTGCTCAGCCACAGAATTATATCTGAGCTGGGACGCATTCAGTGTTAGAACTGCCTCAAACAACTCAGTGCCTACACATGTAGGTGATGATATCGTACCATGATCTACCAAATTCATTACGTATGTGAGAAACCAGACAAAGAAATATTTTAAAGTAAAAAAAGTAATACACGTACACCCTAAATAGGCCCCAAAGTGAGACTGAGCACCAGGAACAGTAAGTACTGGAGTCATCTCACGCACCTGTGTTTAGCCATTTCAAAATTGTTATGTTACACTCTGGCAAATAACTTCTTCCCCATTATCCTTTGAGGGGGCGGACACTCGCCATACCAATTTATTTTACTCCTTGACAACATTTCTTCATCTATACAGTCTACTGTAATGTTCTTCCAATCTTGGCTCCCAGTCTACTGTAATGTTCTTTCACTTTTGGCTCCCAATCTACTGTAATGTTCTTTCACTTTTGGCTCCCAATCTACTGTAATGTTCTTTCACTTTTGGCTCCCAATCTACTGTAATGTTCTTCCACTTTTGGCTCCCAATCTACTGTAATGTTCTTTCACTTTTGGCTCCCAATCTACTGTAATGTTCTTTCACTTTTGGCTCCCAATCTACTGTAATGTTCTTCCACTTTTGGCTCCCAATCTACTGTAATGTTCTTTCACTTTTGGTTCCCAATCTACTGTAATGTTCTTTCACTTTTGGCTCCCAATCTACTGTAATGTTCTACCATTATTGGCTTCCAATCTGCTGCAATGTTCTTTCACTTTTGGCTCCCAATCTACTGTAATGTTCTTTCACTTTTGGCTCCCAATCTACTGTAATGTTCTACCATTATTGGCTTCCAATCTGCTGCAATGTTCTTTCACTTTTGGCTCCCAATCTACTGTAATGTTCTTTCACTTTTGGCTCCCAATCTACTGTAATGTTCTACCATTATTGGCTTCCAATCTGCTGCAATGTTCTTTCACTTTTGGCTCCCAATCTACTGTAATGTTCTTTCACTTTTGGCTCCCAATCTACTGTAATGTTCTTTCACTTTTGGCTCCAAATCTACTGTAATGTTCTTTCACTTTTGGCTCCCAATCTACTGTAATGTTCTACCATTATTGGCTTCCAATCTGCTGCAATGTTCTTTCACTTTTGGCTCCCAGTCTACTGTAATGTTCTTTCACTTTTGGCTCCAAATCTACTGTAATGTTCTTTCACTTTTGGCTCCAAATCTGCTGTAATGTTCTTCCATTATTGGCTTCCAATCTGCTGCAATGTTCTTTCGCTTTTGGCTCCCAGTCTACTGTAATGTTCTTTCACTTTGGGCTCCCAATCTACTGTAAAGTTCTTCCATTATTGGCTTCCAATCTACTGTAATGTTCTTCCATTATTGGCTTCCAATCTGTTGCAATGTTCTTTCAGTTTTGGCTCCCAATCTTCTGTAATGTTCTTTCACTTTTGGCTCCCAATCTACTGTAATGTTCTTTCACTTTTGGTTCCCAATCTACTGTAATGTTCTTCCATTATTGGCTCCCAATCTGTTGCAATGTTCTTTCAGTTTTGGCTCCCAATCTTCTGTAATGTTCTTCCATTCTTGGCTCCCAATCTGCTGGAATGTTCTTCCATTATTGGCTTCCAATCTACTGGAATGTTCTTCCACTCTTGGCTCCCAATCTACTGGAATGTTCTTCCACTCTTGGCTCCCAATCTACTGGAATATTCTTCCACTCTTGGCTCCCAATCTACTACAATGTTCTTCCATTCTTGGCTCCCAATCTACTGCAACATTCTTCCACTTTTGGCTCCCAATCTACTGTAATGTTCTTCCACTCTTGGCTCCCAATCTACTGGAATGTTCTTCCACTTTTGGCTCCCAATCTACTGGAATGTTCTTCCACTCTTGGCTCCCAATCTACTGGAATGTTCTTCCACTTTTGGCTCCCAATCTACTGTAATGTTCTTCCACTCTTGGCTCCCAATCTACTGGAATGTTCTTTCACTGTTGGATCCCAATCTACTGTAATGTTCTTTCACTTTTGGCTCCCAATCTGCTGCAATGTTCTTTCACTTTTGGCTCCCAATCTACTGTAATGTTCTTCCAATCTTGGCTCCCAGTCTACTGTAATGTTCTTTCACTTTTGGCTCCCAATCTACTGTAATGTTCTTTCACTTTTGGCTCCCAATCTACTGTAATGTTCTTTCACTTTTGGCTCCCAATCTACTGTAATCTTCTTCCACTTTTGGCTCCCAATCTACTGTAATGTTCTTTCACTTTTGGCTCCCAATCTACTGTAATGTTCTTTCACTTTTGGCTCCCAATCTACTGTAATGTTCTTCCACTTTTGGCTCCCAATCTACTGTAATGTTCTTTCACTTTTGGTTCCCAATCTACTGTAATGTTCTTTCACTTTTGGCTCCCAATCTACTGTAATGTTCTACCATTATTGGCTTCCAATCTGCTGCAATGTTCTTTCACTTTTGGCTCCCAGTCTACTGTAATGTTCTTTCACTTATGGCTCCAAATCTACTGTAATGTTCTTTCACTTTTGGCTCCCAATCTACTATAATGTTCTACCATTATTGGCTCCCAATCTGCTGCAATGTTCTTTCACTTTTGGCTCCCAGTCTACTGTAATGTTCTTTCACTTTTGGCTCCCAATCTGCTGCAATGTTCTTTCACTTTTGGCTCCCAATCTACTGTAATGTTCTTTCACTTTTGGCTCCAAATCTACTGTAATGTTCTTTAACTTTTGGCTCCCAATCTACTGTAATGTTCTACCATTATTGGCTTCCAATCTGCTGCAATGTTCTTTCACTTTTGGCTCCCAATCTACTGTAATGTTCTTTCACTTTTGGCTCCCAATCTACTGTAATGTTCTACCATTATTGGCTTCCAATCTGCTGCAATGTTCTTTCACTTTTGGCTCCCAATCTACTGTAATGTTCTTTCACTTTTGGCTCCCAATCTACTGTAATGTTCTTTCACTTTTGGCTCCAAATCTACTGTAATGTTCTTTCACTTTTGGCTCCCAATCTACTGTAATGTTCTTTCACTTTTGGCTCCAAATCTACTGTAATGTTCTTTCACTTTTGGCTCCAAATCTACTGTAATGTTCTTCCATTATTGGCTTCCAATCTGCTGCAATGTTCTTTCGCTTTTGGCTCCCAGTCTACTGTAATGTTCTTTCACTTTGGGCTCCCAATCTACTGTAAAGTTCTTCCATTATTGGCTTCCAATCTACTGTAATGTTCTTCCATTATTGGCTTCCAATCTGTTGCAATGTTCTTTCAGTTTTGGCTCCCAATCTTCTGTAATGTTCTTACACTTTTGGCTCCCAATCTACTGTAATGTTCTTTCACTTTTGGTTCCCAATCTTCTGTAATGTTCTTCCATTATTGGCTTCCAATCTGTTGCAATGTTCTTTCAGTTTTGGCTCCCAATCTTCTGTAATGTTCTTCCATTCTTGGCTCCCAATCTGCTGGAATGTTCTTCCATTATTGGCTTCCAATCTACTGGAATGTTCTTCCACTCTTGGCTCCCAATCTACTGGAATGTTCTTCCACTCTTGGCTCCCAATCTACTGGAATATTCTTCCACTCTTGGCTCCCAATCTACTACAATGTTCTTCCATTCTTGGCTCCCAATCTACTGCAACATTCTTCCACTTTTGGCTCCCAATCTACTGTAATGTTCTTCCACTCTTGGCTCCCAATCTACTGGAATGTTCTTCCACTTTTGGCTCCCAATCTACTGGAATGTTCTTCCACTCTTGGCTCCCAATCTACTGGAATGTTCTTCCACTTTTGGCTCCCAATCTACTGGAATGTTCTTCCACTCTTGGCTCCCAATCTACTGGAATGTTCTTCCACTTTTGGCTCCCAATCTACTGGAATGTTCTTCCACTCTTGGCTCCCAATCTACTGGAATGTTCTTTCACTGTTGGATCCCAATCTGCTGTACATGTCCTTTTGTGATATCTTCACACTGGCTTCATCGTTATCTTAGTCATCCTCCGTCCCTTCACTGTCCTCTCCAGTGTTCAATAATACATCACTCATTCTTTGTTTGTGTCCTGCCAGTCTTAGTCTCAACACAACTGCCTTCATTTCCTGGTGATTACCTATTCTATGCCTGGAACTATGCTGCCACAAATAACTCCAACAGTCACAATGCATGAACAGAAACATAGTTCACCGAGGCCACAGGCGGGCTACCACAGCCACTGAAGACTCTACCTGCTGTTAGTGGGTCCCTTGTGTTCATTCTATCTGAGTTAACAGCTGCATCAGAAAGCACAGTTTCTTCGCAGTCACTTGTGTCTCTGCCAAGTCGTAATTGCCTATGTGAGCATGGTATTGTATGGCTTAGACATTGGGCACTTTAGTGACTTGGCATTAGGATTATGGCTATCTTGAGACTAGTCAGTTATGTCATAAGTCAGATTAGTGAGCAAAATAAGAATAAGGCATATATTCTTTTGCAAAATAGAAACAAGTAATATTTTTGCTAATCACTATCACCCCGGTATGTTGCAGTGCAAAGTGTGAGACATACAGCATGCTTAAGGGGTACCGTTTAAGGCAAAATCTGGAATATTCAACATAACATTTTATGAAAATATTTATAAATACAATTAGCTTGCAATATAGTTTTGTTCCTATATGTGTGACGATGAAACTAAACAATTAAATATTACATATTACTCTACATGCAATCAATGCGTGTAGAGTGCTAGGAACAATGAATTAAATTGGACAATGAGACTGCTTCAAAGGTTGACTGGGTCCTACCAAAAAGCAGAGAGACTGCTGTCTGTAGTTAGTGTCAGCTACCACACATTGATAGTGCAGCAAGATAACAAGGTTCCTGGTATATACTGCAGTTGGGCTAGAGTAGAAATTTAAGTGGACATGATCAATCCACTCATGACAGTGTACATAATAATATCCCAGGTAATGTAGTTATCTCAGTCTGGTGAGTTCTGACACTGAAGATGGATTTATTTCTCCAGTGTTGACCATCAGGTCTCTGTGATCCTGCTTCCTGTGTGAGTTGATCTCACCAAGGACGTCATTGTACAGTCATTCCAGTCAATATAGTATACTCAAGAATATGGGCAAACCACAGAACAACTATAACTACAATAATTAGTTGGTGTTACCCTTTTGTAAGGGAACTAGGAGAACAGAGATGTTTATAAGGTCAATGTTGTCATGGGTGTTCAGTCAAGATAATAAAGTACAAAGCAATCACACAAACATGCACGCGCGTACACCCACACACATATACACTGACATACAAGCATACACCCACACACATATACACTGACATACAAGCATACACCCACACACATATACACTGACATACAAGCATACACCCACACACATATACACTGACATACAAGCATACACCCACACACATATACACTTACATACAAGCATACACCCACACACATATACACTTACATACAAGCATACACCCACACACATATACACTGACATACAAGCATACACCCACACACATATACACTGACATACAAGCATACACCCACACACATATACACTTACATACACGCATACACCCACACACATATACACTTACATACACGTATACACCCACACACATATACACTGACATACAAGCATACACCCACACACATATACACTTACATACACGCATACACCTACACACATATACACTTACATACACGCATACACCCACACACATATACACTGACATACACGCATACACCCACACACATATACACTTACATACACGCAGACGCCCACACACATATACACTTACATACACGCATACACCCACACACATATACACTTACATACACGCATACACCCACACACATATACACTGACATACAAGCATACACCCACACACATATACACTGACATACAAGCATACACCCACACACATATACACTTACATACAAGCATACACCCACACACATATACACTTACATACAAGCATACACCCACACACATATACACTTACATACAAGCATACACCCACACACATATACACTGACATACACGCATACACCCACACACATATACACTTACATATAAGCATATACCCACACACATATACACTGACATACAAGCATACACCCACACACATATACACTGACATACAAGCATACACCCACACACATATACACTGACATACAAGCATACACCCACACACATATACACTTACATACAAGCATACACCCACACACATATACACTTACATACAAGCATACACCCACACACATATACACTTACATACAAGCATACACCCACACACATATACACTGACATACAAGCATACACCCACACACATATACACTGACATACAAGCATACACCCACACACATATACACTGACATACAAGCATACACCCACACACATATACACTTACATACAAGCATACACCCACACACATATACACTTACATACAAGCATACACCCACACACATATACACTTACATACAAGCATACACCCACACACATATACACTTACATACAAGCATACACCCACACACATATACACTGACATACAAGCAGATGCCCACACACATATACACTTACATACAAGCATACACCCACACACATATACACTTACATACAAGTAGACTCCCATGCACAGAGATGTATACATGCAGATATGTTTGCGTGCGCACGCGGAGGCGCACGCACGCAGCGGCGCGTGCACACACGCGCACACACACACGCACGAACGCGCGCGTGCACACACGCTTGTGCGCGCACGCGCACACACACGCACGCGCGCACACACACGCACGCACACACACACATGCACACGCACTTGATTGCACAGTTTCTTGATCTTACACTGCCAAAGTGACAGCCCCTGAGAGGTTTTGATCCTGAGACTGTGTCTGTTTCCTCCGTGACACAGTCATCTCTCCTCTCTGCCTTCACTGATGCAGTTGTGCTCTAACCACATTGCCAGCTCCTTGTCACCAGTCTTCCATAAACCCACGAATTAGCAATGTAAACTAAATAAAGCCATCAGTTAGGCGAGCTGTGGAAGAGCATTTGAGCTGCCTTAATGTGTTTATGCAACGCGTGCATACAGGGCATGCTCGACTGCTTTGATTTCCTGGCCTCCAGCCTCAGAGGGATTACAGGCAATTTCCTGTGAACTTGTGATGCACCATGTTGATATGAATAAAGCCTGCTTGACTAGTCTTTCAAAGATGCATCACTGAGTGAGCTGCTCTGTACAGATTTGCATTGAGAGACTGGCAGAGGTGTCGACTTGTGGCTGTGGTCAGCTGTCTACTGCACTACTCCAGTGACTTCACTGACCAAGCCATGGCAGTCTGACCACAGCCACAGGAGTTCCTCTTGTTCCTCTCAAGAAAAACACTTCCCCAACCGACACACTAACCTAAAATATTGTTATATTATGTATTTGTTGGGTTTTCCAATATATAGATGTTGTATGCCATATTAAGTGACTGTGTATTTGGGCAGTTTGTGTTGTTTCGGACAACCTAATATTCTACAGAAACAATTATTGTTGCACTGCGTGACATTTCTTGTTGACCTTTGATAGCTTTGCTTCTTTACATCTCATAGCTTCATCATATGTGACATACGATGAAGCTATCAAATCTAAAGAAGTACACTGATCTCTTTACACTTTTTAACACTTGACACAGAATTATGATCTCAACCATTGGTAGTTCTGTTACTGACCTCCATCTATCTTACTTGTGATCATTTAGTCACGGTCTCTTGACTAGTGGTGGTCTATGCAGATTGAGTCGACCACATTCAGACTTTGTATGGCCCATTTAGCATGGACAAACCATTTGTCAGCAGAGTGAGTTAATCTATACAAATGTTTCCACAGTTACTTGACAGGTGTACTCATTTCCTGGAACATTTCCTGACCTGAATGTAGATGAGCGTGACCCAGACGTGACGTGGCTCTAACCGTTGGTGGCACATGTGGCTCTAACAGTTGGTGGCACATGTGGCTCTAACCGTTGGTGGCACATGTGGGGCAATCACATGTATTTGTGGTTGTCACACATACATGTCAACAGCATTCTGTTCAAATAAATTGGATATGTTATACTGTTTTGTGTCATAGTTAAGTCTACCTTCCGTAACATTTTGGCAGCTGTTATATTTGTTAAACTATTTACCACTAGATGGCAGTGTGGTAGTCAGTCTGGCAAAGAGTGATAAAAGCTTCAGAAATGTTGCAGAATTTATTTTTTATTTTACTGTGAAACACAAAAAGTATATTATTTGACAGACTGGTGAAACTCTCTGAAGTAACAACACTGTGGTCTGAGACCTGAGTTGTCACTTGGAATAAAGGTTTACTGGAGGCAGTGTGCAGTGTATTCTAGGGGAATTGATTTAGGAACGCGATTGATCCATCGTCCTAGGTGATGATGGAGATTGTCTTTGAGTCCACGGCTGTTGGTAAAAATAGCCAAACACAACCTTCTGGTGATTCTATCAGGGAGTTTGTTAGGACTGCATTTGTGGCGTAATGACATTGCCCAACCAACGTGCTGATATCACTTCTGCCAGCCAACGATCGAGCTCAATTGATTTTCTAGGGAAATGAGAAGCCCTTGGATTATAGCATAAGTCAGAATTAAGCTTGGGATTAATATTAAGGGTAATGTGATAAGGCAACATAATTACATAAAGTTTAATGATAAAGTGTAGCTGTGTTTTTTAATCAGTGTCAGCTTCCAGTGCTTCCACAGGACATGTTGTGATTATGAATAAATGCATGCATAATGGTAACGGCACAAGAAGATTAAGTTGTAGAGTTTTATAACCTTCATTAGTTCTTGGCATTTATATAACACTAACAAGTATGATCCCACCACACATTACTGAAATAGAAAACCCCATAGCTTTTCAAGCAGCAATCATGAACTTCCCCTTTATGATACCCAATCACCTAAATTGCTTGTAAAACAAACAAACAAACAAACAAACAAACAAATAAATAAACGAACAAACAAAAAACAAACAACCCAAGCCAAAACAAACATACCACCTAACGCATGCGCACAAGAAGCACTACAAATTCCTGCATTAGCCCAAGTTTGGGCTGTTTGTAGGAAACCACCTGAGACCTGAGATCATGTAAACATCGCATAAGAATAATTTAGTATTAGAAAAAAGTTTATTTAGCAGTACACTGTAATGTTTTATTCAATGGTTCCATTAACACATGTACATAAAGATGCATATTGTAGTATCTGTTCAAATTCGTTGCCACTCAACTGCATTATGTTGTTTTTAACTTTTTGTTGATTTTCTGTTGGTGCCATAAATAAGCATGCTATAACGACTACATATACATACATCAAAACTAGTGCCTTATCAGTTGGTTAGAGACGTCAGGCACAGGAACAACACACAACACACAACAGACACACCCTCCAAATATATACAAATTGAAATATGAAGGGAGTCTATGAAGTGTCACATTTATAAAGAAAATGTTTTGTAATATTAATGGGGAGAAGTTATACTTGATAAAATATAACCAATTTGTTATTACGTACGATTACATAAATATATTTTCAGAGATTTGTCCAAAACATAGGATACAAAAATGTAAAATGTTGTCGATTGTGCGAATACATTTACTTAATTGAGTCATGTTACTTACAAATTGGTCGTCTGTTTGCCAGAATGCTCGGTGTCCTGTATGGATGGGTACTACATCAGCGCCCCGTGCAACGCCATGCGAGATATCCAGTGCAAAGGTGAGTGGCCTGGTTCTAGGACAGGCATGTAGTCAGTGCAGTCACCCTTGCTTATGTCTCCAGGTCAGTCACAGCAACTTGACCAACAGTGACCCACCAAGGGACCATTTCACCAGGAGGATGAGTCAAACAATCCATCGTTAAACAGAATCTGTTCTTAAATTTAAAGACCGTTCTCAGAACACAAAAAACACTGGTATATCATAGAGGACACTATTTATGTGATACACCATCAAGTATTGACCCATCCCAGTCCTGACACTTTTCATTGTTATGGAACGAAATTATTGTTAAATAGGCTATGTCAGATGAGATTGTTTTATTGAAACATGATATTGGATTAATGGTCAGACCAATAGCCACTGATTTCATTGTACCCCAAGGTATTGTCATTGCCAATTATGTTGTAAATGGCATTAGTATAGAAGCCATCCAAACCAAAATTATTACTTCACATAATTATTTAATTTTCATTGATATGTTATGATGTGATTGACAAGTTGTGGCAATACTGAGAGGTTCTCGCTAATTATTTACTGGTTGTGATTTGATTGACTGGTTGTGGCAAGGTTTGCAGGTTGTGACTTGATTGACAGGTTGCTAATTGATTGACAGGTTGTGACTTGATTGACAGGTTGTGGCTTGATTAACCTGTTGCTAATTGATTGACAGGTGACTTAATTGATAGGTCATGACTTGATTGACAGGTCATGACTTGATTGACAGGTTGTGACTTGATCGACAGGTATTGACTTAAGTGACAGGTTGTGTGTTGTGTCTCCAGGCTGCCGTTCCAGGTGTGAGAAGGGACAGTTTGAGTTCACTCCATGCTTCAAGGAACAGAACCGAGAGTGCAAAAGTGAGCGTTCCTCTGTCCAAACTCTGTTTCTATATAGGAAAATAAAATTATCATTTCTTTTTTCAAAATTAAATCATATCAGACAACATACCCAAAAACAGAGCTAATAAAAAAGTTTGTCATTTGTAAACGTTTAATATTTATTAGGTGAATTTCTACATTTGCATGTGCTTATGCAAAGATGCAGGTGTAAGCATTGTGGATGTTCCCACCAGACCATGAACTTGTCAGTAGGCCAGTGTTGACTGGTACCTCCTCCCTCCACCAGGTATCTCTGACCTGCCCAAGCCGACGGTCTCCCACAATGTCGTGTATGAGGACCAGCGACAGGTGAAGCGGGTCTTGTCAAAGGTCCTCCGCCAAGACAAGGCAACTGAAGCCATCAACGCACAGGTCAAACTCTCTCGAGGTATGTCTCCTCTCTCACACACATTCGTCTTTTCACAGATCAGTTCATTTCTGCTGTACACAAAGTACCCTGAGTAAAATTACATTCATCTCAGACTGGCTGGAGACAGGCAGAGGAACCAGGGTTTGAATTCTACTTTGTGGTTCAGTACCAGTACCAGTACCAACTACTGTGTAGAAACTAGGGCAGTTTCATTCCCCCTACACTGCCTGCATCTGTCAAAAGAGCCACTCCAAGCTGTTGGTTCCTTCTGTAAAAGTAAAGTAAAAAGTAAAAGGCCCTATGCAGAGAAATTGACGGCAGAGTAGTAGCTGGCTCTGTGACTTTTGTTTTTTGCATTTGACTTCTAATCAGGACACTAGCCATTGCTGTGATGTCATCAATTTATATGTGTCTTCTAAACGACATTATATGGAAAACTCACTTCAGCATTATGGAGTTACCAAAATGTTGTTTCGGTCATTCCATTTCAAATCAGTCTCTGAAAACCATCACGCACACACGTATGCATGCATGCATGCAAGCACACATTTGGTTTATAGTTTAATGTGCAATGCAACCTATGCCATACGTTATTACTTATCATATTTGTGTGTCATCGTCACTTGGCTGCATAGTGAGAGTAGTTGATTAACAGTGCATTAATCTATATTAATAAAGTGAAAGTTTTCAGTGAGTCATTATGCTAATCGGAACTCTATTTGTTTTAGGAAGTGGATTTGATGTCCAGGTTAACCTGATAGAGAGCAACCTGGCACCCCTCTTTGAGGCAGTGGACCATTCCGCCTCAAATGACAATGATGACTTCTATGGTGACATGAGGGTGTTGCAGCATTTCTGCCCCTACCCCGTTCCTGAGAAGTATCGTCTGTCAGCCGTTCTCCACAAGGTACTGCTGCATGATGGGATATCTGCACCTCAGGCACACATTCAAACTCATTCCAGTTTCAGTGACAAGTCTTTTATGAATGTTGTAATGCTGATATTTATTTATTAATATTTTATTATATTAAAATAATGTCTAACCAAACTTTTTCACTACAGTGATCTTTAATCTTCTTACATGTTTATAATAAAAATATAAGAAATAAAATAACCAGGTTTAACAACATATACCTGTAGTAGTACTGAACATTTGAGCATATGAAGAAATCTGTGAATGAAAATAATAGTACATTAATAACATGAGTGTTATAATTGGGGAGTAGAGTAGTTCGGATAGTAGCATGAGTTGCTTTCAGATAGCATTATTACGCTGTGTTTATGATAATTTAATTACCTGTCATTACTATTCAGATGAACTGTGGTGTCACATCACTTCACTGATTCATTCTGGCAGTAAGACATGCCCCTGTATGCTTTCTGGTCGGTCACTGTTGCTTCCAGAACGGGAATTTTCATCCAAAACACCATAATGATTTAACAAGATTTAACAAGATTGCCACCTAGAGAATCAACTCTAGATGGCAGGTGGACAAGGAAGCCGTTTGGCTTATCGAGAGTCCAACCTATCTATCTAAGTATACCCTGCCCGTCTTAGGTATATGTCAATTTTATTTTTAAACATATTAACACTTCTAGCACCTACACAATCAGCTGATAATTTGTTCCATTCGTTTACTATTCTTTGGGAAAATGAAAATTTTCTAATATCTAGTCTACACTGCTTCTTTGCTAATGCAACTCCATGTCCTCTAGTCCTTCTCTCTTCCTTGACCGTGAAAAAAATATTTCTGTCAATATTTTCATACCCATTCAATATTTTAAAAACCTCAATCTGATCTCCTCTCAATCTTCTGGTTTCTAGTGTTGTTAGACCACATTCTTTTAGACGCATTTCATAACTAATATTCCTGAGTTTTGGTATCATTTTTGTTGCTCTCCTTTGTACTCTTTCTAGCATATCAATATCCTTCTTGCGATATGGCCTCCATGCTTGTATACAATATTCTAAATGAGGCCTAACTATTGTTTTATAAAGCGGTATTATTAGTTCTTTTTCTTTGTATACTATATTTCGCCTAATTAATCCAAGAATTTGGTTTGCCTTCGCTGCTGCAATTCCACACTGCTCTGATACCTTCATGTCAGCACTAATGGTTAAACCTAAGTCCTTTTCCTTTACAGTAGTATTTAGTACAGTACCACCCATTGTATATTGTGCATTTTCATTCCCATGTCCTGTGTGGAGGCACTTACACTTTCCAAAGTTAAACAGCATTTGCCATTTCTCAGACCATTCTATCAACTTATTTAGATCATCTTGTAAATGCTGTCTATCTGCATCACTTTTTATTTTCCTAAACACTTTTGTGTCGTCCGCAAACTTCAACACCTTGCTTGTTATGTCATCATCCAAATCATTGATATATATTAAGAATAAAATAGGTCCCAATACTGATCCTTGCGGTACTCCACTCAAAACAGATTTCCAATTTGAAACCTCCCCATCAACTACTACTCTTTGTCTTCTATCAATAAGCCATTTTTCTATCCAGTTAATCATACTATTTCCTATGCCATGGGCCTTTAGTTTAAGTAGTAATCTTTGGTGTGGCACTTTGTCAAAGGCTTTTTTAAAATCTAAGTAGATTATATCTACTGGTGATCCCTCATCTACCCACTTTGTGACATCTTCCAAAAAACATAACATATTTGTTAAGCATGACCTCGCTTTTAAAAACCCATGTTGAGATGTGTTTATCAATTTATTGACAGGTTCAGTTTAACATAGATCTACTTCTGCATGTCACCAAATGACTGTTCCCTGATTCAAACGCTTCGCTTGAACTTATTGCTGCCATTTTCATGCTGTTGTGACAAACTCTCACCAGGGCGTGACAACAAAGGCACAGTACTACAACTGTGCCACCAGGTCGCGCCACTATGACGGTGAAGGTGACTGCGGTGGAGAGGTTGGGTACTACCTCGACCCGACGGCTGCCTGCGACACCTACAGTCAGTTTGGCCGCCTGCCCACGCTCAGTGCGGCTGGTTCTAGCATCGTGTGCAACCGGCCGGGGCGACTGGCCAAGGTGTTTGACCTCAGTGACCAGCTGGACGACCTCAGCACCATGTTTGTGGACAGGACGGTCAAGTAAGTCATGTGTTAAGTAAGTCTGGTGTTAAGTAAGTTGTGTGTTAAGTAAGTCATGTGTTAAGTAAGTCATGTGTCAAGTAAGTCATGCTGATGTTCATAATATTGTTAAATATGTCATGCTGATGTTGACAAGACTGTGAAGTAAGTCATGATGATATTGCAGGCATTTGAAGCAGGCAAATGTGTCACAGCTTACTTAGGTCACAATCAAAATGATGTGCCTTGAAGCATTTTCTTTCAGTGTGTTGATGATGGTTATATATATGAAATACATTGCTACCGCAACATGACATTTCATGAATCATGCAATTGTTATAGACAAACATTGCCTAATGTTTGTGTCATATCCACAACATAATTTGAAAAAATTACTTTATGTATTGTAATACATTACATTATTATGTTGTATATTACAGTGTGGTTTTTTCAAGTTACACTATTCAGTACTGTAATATGAGATGTGTTTTATGTTGGTTACACCATCGTATTTTAGATCACTGGAAATTGATGCGGTGTTTGAATTAACTGAGACATTAACAGATTCACCTCTGCTAAAATCACAAACTTGATTGGACAGCTATTTTTTGCTCACATACAGAATATTCAGGTGCCACTTAGCTAGTTGGCAGTGATGTGTCGTATGTGCATCCTAACTCTGGCCAGGGCTCTCAACAAGACATATCCCTCTTCCAGATGCGCTGAACGTCGCACTAATTGTGACTCGTGCACCATCGCATGTGCACGAAACATGGAGACATACCGTGGGGGCCACCGCTGCAACATCACGGGGGACGACCCCGACAATGGCCAGTCGCCACGGTTACGCTACTGCTACAGCTGCTGCAACAAACAGGAGTGTGACAAACTGTGTGAGGTCTATCGTGACCCAGAGTGTGAACAAATCAGGTGTGTATTGTGACTCAAAACGCAAACAAGCCAGGTATGTGTCATGACCCTGAGTGTGAATCAATCAAGTGTGTATCATGACCCTGAGTGTGAATCAGTCAGATGTGTATCATGACTCTGAGTGTGAATCAGTCAGGTGTGTACCATGACTCTGAGTGTGAATCAGTCAGGTGTGTATCATGACCCTGAATATGAATCAGTCAGATGTGTATCATGACCTTGAGTGTGAATCAGTCAGGTGTGTATCATGACCATGAGTGTGAATCAGTCAGGTGTGTATCATGACCCTGAGTGTGAATCAGTCAGGTGTCTATTATGACCCTGAATGTGAATCAGTCAAGTATGTATCATGACCCTGTGTGTGAATCAGTGAGGTGTGTATCATGACTCATAGTGCAAACAAATCAAGTGTGCATTGTGACCCAAAGTGTGAACAAATCAAGTGTGTACCATGAACAATTCAGTCATGAATCATTATTAACTGATTATGAACAAGTCAGGTGTATCACCACCCTACATGTTCAGGTAATGAGAGGTCAGTAATTAATTTCTGTCAGGGAGTTAAAAAAGAAAAACTACTAACAGTAGATGTCTGTCTCCATTGCACACAGGGAAGCACAAGGGAAAACACCAATATACCCTTGGATCCTGTGCGTTTGCAGGTTTTTCTTCCAATTGACTCAGTGTCAATGTTTTACCTCCCCCAGGTGTGTCACAGGTAACAGTGGCAATGTTTTCCCTCCCCCAGGTGTGTGACAGGTAACAGTGTCAATGTTTTCCCTCCCCCAGGTGTGTCACAGGTAACAGTGTCAATGTTTTCCCTCCCCCAGGTGTGTCACAGGTAACAGTGTCAATGTTTTGCCTCCCCCAGGTGTGTCACAGGTAACAGTGGCAATGTTTTCCCTCCCCCAGGTGTGTCACAGGTAACAGTGGCAATGTTTTCCCTCCCCCAGGTGTGTCACAGGTAACAGTGGCAATGTTTTCCCTCCCCCAGGTGTGTCACAGGTAACAGTGGCAATGTTTTCCCTCCCCCAGGTGTGTCACAGGTAACAGTGGCAATGTTTTCCCTCCCCCAGGTGTGTCACAGGTAACAGTGTCAATGTTTTCCCTCCCCCAGGTGTGTCACAGGTAACAGTGTCAATGTTTTCCCTCCCCCAGGTGTGTCACAGGTAACAGTGGCAATGTTTTCCCTCCCCCAGGTGTGTCACAGGTAACAGTGGCAATGTTTTCCCTCCCCCAGGTGTGTCACAGGTAACAGTGGCAATGTTTTCCCTCCCCCAGGTGTGTCACAGGTAACAGTGTCAATGTTTTCCCTCCCCCAGGTGTGTCACAGGTAACAGTGTCAATGTTTTCCCTCCCCCAGGTGTGTCACAGGTAACAGTGGCAATGTTTTGCCTCCCCCAGGTGTGTCACAGGTAACAGTGTCAATGTTTTGCCTCCCCCAGGTGTGTCACAGGTAACAGTGGCAATGTTTTCCCTCCCCCAGGTGTGTCACAGGTAACAGTGTCAATGTTTTGCCTCCCCCAGGTGTGTCACAGGTAACAGTGTCAATGTTTTGCCTCCCCCAGGTGTGTCACAGGTAACAGTGTCAATGTTTTGCCTCCCCCAGGTGTGTCACAGGTAACAGTGTCAATGTTTTGCCTCCCCCAGGTGTGTCACAGGTAACAGTGTCAATGTTTTGCCTCCCCCAGGTGTGTCACAGGTAACAGTGTCAATGTTTTGCCTCCCCCAGGTGTGTCACAGGTAACAGTGTCAATGTTTTGCCTCCCCCAGGTGTGTCACAGGTAACAGTGTCAATGTTTTGCCTCCCCCAGGTGTGTCACAGGTAACAGTGTCAATGTTTTGCCTCCCCCAGGTGTGTCACAGGTAACAGTGTCAATGTTTTGCCTCCCCCAGGTGTGTCACAGGTAACAGTGTCAATGTTTTGCCTCCCCCAGGTGTGTCACAGGTAACAGTGTCAATGTTTTGCCTCCCCCAGGTGTGTCACAGGTAACAGTGTCAATGTTTTGCCTCCCCCAGGTGTGTCACAGGTAACAGTGTCAATGTTTTGCCTCCCCCAGGTGTGTCACAGGTAACAGTGTCAATGTTTTGCCTCCCCCAGGTGTGTCACAGGTAACAGTGTCAATGTTTTCCCTCCCCCAGGTGTGTCACAGGTAACAGTGGCAATGTTTTGCCTCCCCCAGGTGTGTCACAGGTAACAGTGTCAATGTTTTCCCTCCCCCAGGTGTGTCACAGGTAACAGTGTCAATGTTTTCCCTCCCCCAGGTGTGTCACAGGTAACAGTGTCAATGTTTTCCCTCCCCCAGGTGTGTCACAGGTAACAGTGGCAATGTTTTGCCTCCCCCAGGTGTGTCACAGGTAACAGTGTCAATGTTTTCCCTCCCCCAGGTGTGTCACAGGTAACAGTGGCAATGTTTTGCCTCCCCCAGGTGTGTCACAGGTAACAGTGTCAATGTTTTCCCTCCCCCAGGTGTGTCACAGGTAACAGTGTCAATGTTTTCCCTCCCCCAGGTGTGTCACAGGTAACAGTGGCAATGTTTTCCCTCCCCCAGGTGTGTCACAGGTAACAGTGTCAATGTTTTGCCTCCCCCAGATGTGTGACAGGTAACCTGGCGGAGTTCGTGGTGACGCCCCAGTTCTCTGACCAGGGCACAGTGTTCGGGTGTCACGTTGGTGCTGCCAGGGACTACGCCATCTACAAGCTGCAGTACACGGTGCTCTACAAGGACAAGCCCATCTCTGACAAGTGGCTGAGTGCTTCCAAGATGGCCGACCGACAACATCCAGAAAAAGCAATTGGCTAGTGAGTTGCTATGTTACACATGTTATTGGAATTTCTGTGTTGATGCAGTAGCTTTTTAAAAAGCTGCCCAATGTTCATCTGAACTATTGTGTGGATTTATCATAATTTTATTGAAATTGCCAAGTCACCACAATTTAAAAATATATAGTGCAATACAATCATTAGTATGAGATATCATCATGCTTATTCTACACAGGTTCTATAACAAACCATCATCATCAGTTAATATCAAGTAACGATATAATGAAATATGTGTACATTATTTATAGCTTATTAACATCAATTCTTACAATTTATGCAGTCTAAATTGACCAAATACATTCACAAATAATTTATCGTTGGAGTAACATAAATCATTATTGCACATTTGTGAGTGTTCCTGCTGATGTTGACCTTGACCTTGTGTTGACCCACAGCCATGACTTCCTGAAGGTCTACTACGGGTCAGAGGTCAAAGCCCAGCCTGACCTGCTCCAGGGCGATGCGGCTGCCCACGTGTTCACTGCTGGTCACTACACAGCAAGTGGCACGCCCTTGGAACTGACCGATGTCCACAGTCGAGGTGTCACAGTGAGACCGCGTCAACCCTTCACTGTCAGCTCTAAACTGTGGAGTGAGTGTCACAGAGGGTCTGTATGAGACATGGAAATTGTTGACTAACATCCAGGCCTTTGAAGTCTGGAATCATCAGTTGATTCCTTGCTGCTTCAGTTCATTGAGTAGCACAAGTGAATGTCTGTAGCGGGTACAGGTGACTGAGTGGTATTCGTGCTGTAATTTCGCCATGTCTGAATGCAGTGTCATTGACCAGGTTAATGAGGAAGTGCAAGGTAAAGTGCTTTAGTGCTAAGGATGGGACGAATATTCAATTCATATTTGAAATTTCGAATATTCGAACGTTTTGTCGCTATTCAATTCAAAATTCGAACATTCGCAGCTGTATAAGCAAATATGGCTTGAACATTTTTTTTCATCTGCCAAACTACTCCTCACATATCTTATATGTATATGTATACACATACTAGGTTACAAAATAAAATCACTAACAATACTTAAACGAATAAACTTCACAAAACAAACTCGCATAAAACTCGCCGGCAGTGCGGTCCCGATAAGACATCTCATCACCATTCAGTATTCTAATCAAGTTTGGAGCCACTGAATATTCTTATTCAATTGGATATTTGATTCGTATTCGAAATTTCGACGATATTCGATTCGATATTTGATTTGAATGATATTCAAATAAAATTCCAGATTCGTCCCATCCTTATTTAGCGCCCAAACAACTCACCTGATCTGTTACAGAGAAGCGAGGCTCTAAGAACTCACCTGATCTGTTACAGAGAAGCGAGGCTCTAAGAACTCACCTGATCTGTTACAGAGAAGCGAGGCTCTAAGAACTGTTACAGAGAAGCAAGGCTCTAAGAACTCACCTGATCTGTTACAGAGAAGCGAGGCTCTAAGAACTGACCTGATCTGTTACAGAGAAGCGAGGCTCTAAGAACTGACATGATCTGTTACAGAGAAGCGAGGCTCTAAGAACTGTTACAGAGAAGCAAGGCTCTAAGAACTCACCTGATCTGTTACAGAGAAGCGAGGCTCTAAGAACTGACCTGATCTGTTACAGAGAAGTGAGGCTCTAAGAACTGACCTGATCTGTTACAGAGAAGCGAGGCTCTAAGAACTGACCTGATCTGTTACAGAGAAGCGAGGCTCTAAGAACTGACCTGATCTGTTACAGAGAAGTGAGGCTGTAAGAACTGACCTGATCAGTTACAGAGAAGCGAGGCTCTAAGAACTCACATGATCTGTTACAGAGAAGCAAGGCTCTAAGAACTGACCTGATCTGTTACAGAGAAGCAAGGCTCTAAGAACTGACCTGATCTGTTACAGAGAAGCAAGGCTCTAAGAACTGACCTGATCTGTTACATAGAAGCAAGGCTCTAAGAACTCACCTGATCTGTTACAGAGAAGCGAGGCTCTAAGAACTGACCTAATCTGTTACATAGAAGCAAGGCTCTAAGAACTCACATGATCTGTTACAGAGAAGCAAGGCTCTAAGAACTGACCTGATCTGTTACAGAGAAGCAAGGCTCTAAGAACTGACCTGATCTGTTACAGAGAAGCAAGGCTCTAAGAACTGACCTGATCTGTTACAGAGAAGCAAGGCTCTAAGAACTGACCTGATCTGTTACAGAGAAGCAAGGCTCTAAGAACTGACCTGATCTGTTACAGAGAAGCGAGGCTCTAAGAACTGACCTAATCTGTTACATAGAAGCAAGGCTCTAAGAACTCACCTGATCTGTTACAGAGAAGCGAGGCTCTAAGAACTGACCTAATCTGTTACATAGAAGCAAGGCTCTAAGAACTGACCTGATCTGTTACAGAGAAGTGAGGCTGTAAGAACTGACCTGATCTGTTACAGAGAAGCAAGGCTGCAACACAGGTCTGCTGTCGGAGCTGATCAGTGCGGATGTGAGTGACCTCTACCAGCCTAACTCCCAGCTCTACGTGGAGTACGTGCGGCGCGGGCGCTACCGTGTCTTCAACAGCACCGACCTGCACCACCCCTTCATGTACCTGGAGGTGGCCCCGGAGCAGTCCGTGCTCCGGCCACTCTTCAACGACACCACCGTGAAGGACGACGCTAGTCTCAAGGTGGAGCTGAGCCGCGACCACAAGGAGTGGGTGCTCACCCTCAAGGCCGAACTCAACCACTGTCCAGGTGAGTCAGTCAGTGTCCAGGTGAGGTCAGTCAGTGTCCAGGTGAGTCTGTCAGTGGCCAGGTGAGTCTGTCAGTGTCCAGGTGAGTCTGTCAGTGGCCAGGTGAGTCTGTCAGTGGCCAGGTGAGTCTGTCAGTGGCCAGGTGAGGTCAGTCAGTGTCCAGGTGAGGTCAGTCAGTGTCCAGGTGAGGTCAGTCAGTGTCCAGGTGAGGTCAGTCAGTGTCCAGGTGAGGTCAGTCAGTGTCCAGGTGAGGTCAGTCAGTGTCCAGGTGAGGTCAGTCAGTGTCCAGGTGAGGTCAGTCAGTGTCCAGGTGAGGTCAGTCAGTGTCCAGGTGAGGTCAGTCAGTGTCCAGGTGAGGTCAGTCAGTGTCCAGGTGAGGTCAGTCAGTGTCCAGGTGAGGTCAGTCAGTGTCCAGGTGAGGTCAGTCAGTGTCCAGGTGAGGTCAGTCAGTGTCCAGGTGAGGTCAGTCAGTGTCCAGGTGAGGTCAGTCAGTGTCCAGGTGAGGTCAGTCAGTGTCCAGGTGAGGTCAGTCAGTGTACAGGTGAGGTCAGTCAGTGTACAGGTGAGGTCAGTCAGTGTCCAGGTGAGGTCAGCCAGTGTCCAGGTGAGGTCAGTCCCCTCTTTCTCACAGTGGGTTAACACACCTAGTTCCACCTTCTGCCCTTGTCGGCTTGTCACCGCTGTCACTCGGAGGTCTCTTCCACTGACATTGCGTCCATGAGCTAATGTTGGCTGTCTTCATCTCCTGCCAGCCTCATCTGTGTTCTTGCCATCATTGCCAGCCTCCGTTGTTTAGGATGCACCACATTTTGGAAATGAGTATTTAAGGTTAGTCATCTTTAGGTTTTCAGAGTTAACCCAACAATAGTTTTGGGGCAAACATGGGGTTAGGGCTGGGCTAAGACTCTCTAAGACTGTGTGCACCCTCTAAGACTGTGTGCACCTGTTAAAACTGTGTGCACCCTCTAAGACTGTGTGCACCCTCTAAGACTGTGTGCACCCTCTTTGACTGGGTGCACCCTTTAAGACTGGGTGCACCCTCTAAGACTGGACACAACTTCTAAGACTGTGTGCATCCCCTAAAACTGGGCATCCCCTCTAAGACTGGTTGCACCCTCTAAGACTGTGTGCACCCTCTAAGACTGTGTGTACCCTCTAAGACTGTGCACCCTCTAAGACTGTGTGCACCCTCTTAGACTGGGCACCCTCTAAGACTGTGTGCACCCTCTAAGATTGTGTGTACCCTTTAAGACTGTATGCATCCTCTAAGACGGTGTGCATCCTCTAAGACTGTGCACCCTCTAATACTGTGTGACCCTCTAAGACTGGTTACACCCTCTGAGACTGAATTAATAGATATCCTTTGGTATAGATGCGGCCCTATCTGACGTGCCACGCCAGCCAGGTATGTTTCTGTTTCTTCAGATGCTTCAGTTTCATTTATATAATGGCAAATTTCAAAGATCAATGCAAAGCCCTCCTTAGTGGTTAAACTCCGGTTGTTTCGGTCTGTTGCCAGACATTCCCAACCTTTGTGCGTTCTTTTTCAGGTGCATTCAGCGTCCGAATCATACAACCTGGTCACCAGAAGGAGCCACTGTTCAACTATGATGTCATCGCCAAATGTCCTCCGGCATTCACGTTTTCATTCAGCCTGCCCACAGATGGGAGTGATGATCATGACAAGCGATTCGACGTTGAAATCATTGATTCATTCCGAACCATTAAAGTGAAAGTCTTCAGACCTGCTCCCAAGGTCATGGCGAAACCTGAAGGTGAGAGAATTACCTTGAGTATATAATGTTACTAAACATAAATCATAATTATACCTATATCTGCTACCAAATTAACTTGCTGTTGTTTCCATGACTTTCACCAATTTGGTATTTGATTTGTATGGCAAAAAGAAAGCTGTAGTGGTTTTTATTCCTTATTAGTTCAGATAAATATTAACTATTCAAACTAGTAAGGCATATTCAGAAATGTTGTGAATGTATCTTTTGTATGGAATTGTGTACAATAGATGAAAAAAGCAAAATTCAACACTTTATTTTTGTACTGTATTGTATATATTTCACATCTGTAAATTATGTATCAGAAAGTATAATCTAGTGTATGTACATAAGAAACTTCAAATAACAACTGATGGTGTACCTTTTTATAGCTATCTTTGAGGGTAAGTCACTCAACAGGATTATGCAGGGCTCGATATTAAGTGCCAGAAACCACTTTGTACAAGTGGCCAGGACGTTGTACTCGTCCAATATAGATAACTACTTGTCCAAACATTAATGTCGAGCCCTGTTATGTTCCATGGATTTAAGTATTTTCCTTGCACCATAGAATGAATCCCTGCACTGCAACAAACCATTGAATTCCTTATTGTAACATGGTTATTATCATCATGATATGGTCATGTAGATTTGTGAGTCCCAACATGATGTTTAAAAAAAAACATAACTAATATTCATTAGGACACGGCCAACACTTTGTGCAATGGGACCTCCTCAGATAAATGATAATTGTTTTTAGACAATAAGAAAATGGCACAAAGGTAGTCCCACTATGACATAAGGATGCTCATGGTTTTGCATATTGTTGGTTTAACAATCAAAGTCAGCAATATATGTAGATGACCTTTGCAAAAGAATACACTTTTATGTTCGAAATACTTGAATTATTTACATACTATAATAATTATAGCAAAGAAAATATGGTTTGTGATCGACTAATTCAGTACAAAAAAGTGGTTTGGGTTTCAGTTTCATTTTGATTTATGTCACAAGTATTTTTTGTGTTTACAATTGGTATTTTTGATTATTTTAAGTTTTCTCAGTTGTCTTGATTTGTTAGATAACCCTTCATAACAGTTACCTTTGTTCCTTGTAATATAATATATTGTATTTACAACTTTCACCTTTATACATCTCTAATACTGGGCGCACCCTGTAAGTGCTTCATGTTTCAACTGAAACTGCTTGTAGCAAATTTTCTGAAGATTATTTATATTTCAATTCAACTTATTTTATGAAGTAAAGTTAAGAAGTCATGAATCTCATTTGTGTTTAATTATGTATAAGACTCTGTTCGAAGGTGTTTACATTTGAGTAAAATGCTTGCAATTAGTTTACAGTAATTAATTATGGTTTCAATAATATATTAAAGTGTGCTCATGAATAAATCAACAAGAGGCAAAAGTGTTTCTTGTCTCCTGTAACTCGTCAAATGCTATCAATGTCTGACTATAAATAGTTTTATTTTCTGTATCATCTCTTTATTGACATTTTAACAGTTGACTTTTATCACCATTTTAATGATGTGGGCATTTTAAGTTAATGATAACATTTAAATTATTTATTTATTTATTCTTTTGTCTCATTACTGGGGTGTATCTATTAATGTCACGTACTAAACTGTCATGGTACGTTGTGTGATGTTTGTTGAAAATACCAGGTGAAATACACATCAGTCGCATCAAGGTTATTTTATCAAACACATAATGTCACTTCAGTATTTACCTTGCGTTGACTGCGTGCTTTCAGAAACCACTGATCACCAGGAGGAGATGAAAGAAACGAGGGTGACAGTCTTCACCCCGGTGGTGGTCATCCTCTCTGCAGCCATTGCCATCTTGGGCATCCTTCTGGTCATTGGCTTCATCACCGAGTCTGGTGAGGTCTACAAGTTCTTCACTTTGATGTGATGTAGTAGTTTATTTTCTCTGTTTTATCTCTGAAGAGGACAGCATTTAGCTGGCGGGAATGTGAACATCAGTGGGAGTTTGATTCCTGCTTAACCCCACCTCTATGTGAGGTGGCTTCAGAACTGATCCTTAGTTGTTTCTTTCTTTCCCGATTTGATGTCGCGGTTATACCCAAATACCTGTCTACACTCCTATCTCTTGTAGTCATACCCAAATACCTGTCTACACTCCTATCTCTTGCAGTCATGCCCAAATACCTGTCTACACTCCTATCTCTTGTAGTCAGGCCTAAATACCTGTCTACACTCCTATCTCTTGCAGTCATACCCAAATACCTGTCTACACTCCTATCTCTTGTAGTCATGCCTAAATACCTGTCTACACTCCTATCTCTTGCAGTCATACCCAAATACCTGTCTACACTCCTATCTCTTGTAGTCATGCCTAAATACCTGTCTACACTCCTATCTCTTGCAGTCATGCCCAAATACCTGTCTACACTCCTATCTCTTGTAGTCAGGCCTAAATACCTGTCTACACTCCTATCTCTTGCAGTCATGCCCAAATACCTGTCTACACTCCTATCTCTTGTAGTCAGGCCTAAATACCTGTCTACACTCCTATCTCTTGCAGTCATACCCAAATACCTGTCTACACTCCTATCTCTTGTAGTCATACCCAAATACCTGTCTACACTCCTATCTCTTGTAGTCATACCCAAATACCTGTCTACACTCCTATCTCTTGTAGTCATACCCAAATACCTGTCTACACTCCTATCTCTTGTAGTCATGCCTAAATACCTGTCTACACTCCTATCTCTTGCAGTCATGCCCAAATACCTGTCTACACTCCTATCTCTTGCAGTCATGCCTAAATACCTGTCTACACTCCTATCTCTTGCAGTCATGCCCAAATACCTGTCTACACTCCTATCTCTTGCAGTCATGCCTAAATACCTGTCTACACTCCTATCTCTTGCAGTCATGCCCAAATACCTGTCTACACTCCTATCTCTTGTAGTCATGCCCAAATACCTGTCTACACTCCTATCTCTTGCAGTCATGTCCAAATACCTGTCTACACTCCTATCTCTTGCAGCCATGTCCAAATACCTGTCTACACTCCTATCTCTTGCAGTCATGTCCAAATACCTGTCTACACTCCTATTTCTTGCAGTCATGCCTAAATACCTGTCTACACTCATCTCTTGCAGTCATGCCTAAATACCTGTCTACACTCCTATATCTTGCAGTCATGCCTAAATACCTGTCTACACTCCTATCTCTTGCAGTCATGCCCAAATACCTGTCTACACTCATCTCTTGCAGTCATGCCTAAATACCTGTCTACACTCCTATCTCTTGCAGTCATGCCCAAATACCTGTCTACACTCCTATCTCTTGCAGTCATGCCTAAATACCTGTCTACACTCCTATCTCTTGCAGTCATGCCCAAATACCTGTCTACACTCCTATCTCTTGTGGTCATGCCCAAATACCTGTCTACACTCATCTCTTGCATTCATGCCCAAATACCTGTCTAAACTCCTATCTCTTGCAGTCATGCCTAAATACCTGTCTACACTCCTATCTCTTGCAGTCATGCCCAAATACCTGTCTACACTCCTATCTCTTGTGGTCATGCCCAAATACCTGTCTACACTCATCTCTTGCATTCATGCCCAAATACCTGTCTAAACTCCTATCTCTTGCAGTCATGCCTAAATACCTGTCTACACTCCCATCTCTTTCAGTCATGCCCAAATACCGGTCTACACTCCTATCTCTTGCAGTCATGCCTAAATACCTGTCTACACTCATCTCTTGCATTCATGCCCAAATACCTGTTTACACTCCTATCTCTTGTAGTCATGCCCAAATACCTGTCTACACTCATCTCTTGCATTCATGCCCAAATACCTGTCTACACTCCTATCTCTTGTAGTCATGCCCAAATACCTGTCTACACTCCTATCTCTTGCATTTGTGCCCAAATACCTGTCTACACTCCTATCTGTTGTAGTCATGCCTAAATACATGTCTACACTCCTATCTCTTGTAGTCATGCCTAAATACCTGTCTACACTCCTATCTCTTGTAGTCATGCCTAAATACCTGTCTACACTCCTATCTCTTGCAGTCATGTCCAAATACCTGTCTACACTCCTATATCTTGCAGTCATGTCCAAATACCTGTCTACACTCCTATTTCTTGCAGTCATGCCTAAATACCTGTCTACAATCATCTCTTGCAGTCATGCCTAAATACCTGTCTACACTCCTATATCTTGCAGTCATGCCTAAATACCTCTCTACACTCCTATCTCTTGCAGTCATGCCCAAATACCTGTCTACACTCCTATCTCTTGCAGTCATGCCCAAATATCTGTCTACACTCATCTCTTGCAGTCATGCCTCAATACCTGTCTACACTCCTATCTCTTGCAGTCATGCCCAAATACCTGTCTACACTCCTATCTCTTGCAGTCATGCCTAAATACCTGTCTACACTCCTATCTCTTGCAGTCATGCCCAAATACCTGTCTACACTCCTATCTCTTGTGGTCATGCCCAAATACCTGTCTACACTCATCTCTTGCATTAATGCCCAAATACCTGTCTACACTCCTAACTCTTGTAGTCATGCCCAAATACCTGTCTACACTCATCTCTTGCATTCATGCCCAAATACCTGTCTACACTCCTATCTCTTGTAGTCATGCCCAAATACCTGTCTACACTCTTATCTCTTGCATTTGTGCCCAAATACCTGTCTACACTCCCATCACTTGCAGTCATGCCTAAATACCTGTCTACACTCCCATATCTTTCAGTCATGCCCAAATACCTGTCTACATTCCTATCTCTTGCAGTCATGCCTAAATACCTGTCTACACTCATCTCTTGCATTCATGCCCAAATACCTGTCTACATTCCTATCTCTTGTAGTCATGCCCAAATACCTGTCTACACTCATCTCTTGCATTCATGCCCAAATACCTGTCTACACTCCTATCTCTTGTAGTCATGCCCAAATACCTGTCTACACTCCTATCTCTTGCATTTGTGCCCAAATACCTGTCTACACTCCCATCTCTTGCAGTCATGCCTAAATACCTGTCTACACTCCCATCTCTTTCAGTCATGCCCAAATACCTGTCTACACTCCTATCTCTTGCAGTCATGCCTAAATACCTGTCTACACTCCTATCTCTTGTAGTCATGCCCAAATACCTGTCTACACTCCTATCTCTTGCAGTCATGCCTAAATACCTGTCTACACTCCTATCTCTTGCAGTCATGCCCAAATACCTGTCTACACTCCTATCTCTTGTAGTCATGCCCAAATACCTGTCTACACTCCTATCTCTTGCAGTCATGCCCAAATACCTGTCTACACTCATCTCTTGCAGTCATGCCTAAATACCTGTCTACACTCCTATCTCTTGCAGTCATGCCCAAATACCTGTCTACACTCCTATCTCTTGCAGTCATGCCTAAATACCTGTCTACACTCCTATCTCTTGCAGTCATGCCCAAATACCTGTCTACACTCCTATCTCTTGTGGTCATGCCCAAATACCTGTCTACACTCATCTCTTGCATTCATGCCCAAATACCTGTCTAAACTCCTATCTCTTGCAGTCATGCCTAAATACCTGTCTACACTCCTATCTCTTGCAGTCATGCCCAAATACCTGTCTACACTCCTATCTCTTGTGGTCATGCCCAAATACCTGTCTACACTCATCTCTTGCATTCATGCCCAAATACCTGTCTAAACTCCTATCTCTTGCAGTCATGCCTAAATACCTGTCTACACTCCCATCTCTTTCAGTCATGCCCAAATACCTGTCTACACTCCTATCTCTTGCAGTCATGCCTAAATACCTGTCTACACTCATCTCTTGCATTCATGCCCAAATACCTGTTTACACTCCTATCTCTTGTAGTCATGCCCAAATACCTGTCTACACTCATCTCTTGCATTCATGCCCAAATACCTGTCTACACTCCTATCTCTTGTAGTCATGCCCAAATACCTGTCTACACTCCTATCTCTTGCATTTGTGCCCAAATACCTGTCTACACTCCTATCTGTTGTAGTCATGCCTAAATACATGTCTACACTCATCTCTTGCATTCATGCCCAAATACCTGTCTACACTCCTATCTCTTGTAGTCATGCCCAAATACCTGTCTACACTCCTATCTCTTGCATTTGTGCCCAAATACCTGTCTACACTCCCATCTCTTGCAGTCATGCCTAAATACCTGTCTACACTCCCATCTCTTTCAGTCATGCCCAAATACCTGTCTACACTCCTATCTCTTGCAGTCATGCCTAAATACCTGTCTACACTCCTATCTCTTGTAGTCATGCCCAAATACCTGTCTACACTCCTATCTCTTGCAGTCATGCCTAAATACCTGTCTACACTCCTATCTCTTGCAGTCATGCCCAAATACCTGTCTACACTCCTATCTCTTGTAGTCATGCCCAAATACCTGTCTACACTCCTATCTCTTGCAGTCATGCCCAAATACCTGTCTACACTCATCTCTTGCAGTCATGCCTAAATACCTGTCTACACTCCTATCTCTTGCAGTCATGCCCAAATACCTGTCTACACTCCTATCTCTTGCAGTCATGCCTAAATACCTGTCTACACTCCTATCTCTTGCAGTCATGCCCAAATACCTGTCTACACTCCTATCTCTTGTGGTCATGCCCAAATACCTGTCTACACTCATCTCTTGCATTCATGCCCAAATACCTGTCTAAACTCCTATCTCTTGCAGTCATGCCTAAATACCTGTCTACACTCCTATCTCTTGCAGTCATGCCCAAATACCTGTCTACACTCCTATCTCTTGTGGTCATGCCCAAATACCTGTCTACACTCATCTCTTGCATTCATGCCCAAATACCTGTCTAAACTCCTATCTCTTGCAGTCATGCCTAAATACCTGTCTACACTCCCATCTCTTTCAGTCATGCCCAAATACCTGTCTACACTCCTATCTCTTGCAGTCATGCCTAAATACCTGTCTACACTCATCTCTTGCATTCATGCCCAAATACCTGTTTACACTCCTATCTCTTGTAGTCATGCCCAAATACCTGTCTACACTCATCTCTTGCATTCATGCCCAAATACCTGTCTACACTCCTATCTCTTGTAGTCATGCCCAAATACCTGTCTACACTCCTATCTCTTGCATTTGTGCCCAAATACCTGTCTACACTCCTATCTGTTGTAGTCATGCCTAAATACATGTCTACACTCCTATCTCTTGTAGTCATGCCTAAATACCTGTCTACACTCCTATCTCTTGTAGTCATGCCTAAATACCTGTCTACACTCCTATCTCTTGCAGTCATGTCCAAATACCTGTCTACACTCCTATCTCTTGCAGTCATGTCCAAATACCTGTCTACACTCCTATTTCTTGCAGTCATGCCTAAATACCTCTCTGCAATCATCTCTTGCAGTCATGCCTAAATACCTGTCTACACTCCTATATCTTGCAGTCATGCCTAAATACCTCTCTACACTCCTATCTCTTGCAGTCATGCCCAAATACCTGTCTACACTCCTATCTCTTGCAGTCATGCCCAAATATCTGTCTACACTCATCTCTTGCAGTCATGCCTCAATACCTGTCTACACTCCTATCTCTTGCAGTCATGCCCAAATACCTGTCTACACTCCTATCTCTTGCAGTCATGCCTAAATACCTGTCTACACTCCTATCTCTTGCAGTCATGCCCAAATACCTGTCTACACTCCTATCTCTTGTGTTCATGCCCAAATACCTGTCTACACTCATCTCTTGCATTAATGCCCAAATACCTGTCTACACTCCTAACTCTTGTAGTCATGCCCAAATACCTGTCTACACTCATCTCTTGCATTCATGCCCAAATACCTGTCTACACTCCTATCTCTTGTAGTCATGCCCAAATACCTGTCTACACTCTTATCTCTTGCATTTGTGCCCAAATACCTGTCTACACTCCCATCACTTGCAGTCATGCCTAAATACCTGTCTACACTCCCATATCTTTCAGTCATGCCCAAATACCTGTCTACACTCCTATCTCTTGCAGTCATGCCTAAATACCTGTCTACACTCATCTCTTGCATTCATGCCCAAATACCTGTCTACATTCCTATCTCTTGTAGTCATGCCCAAATACCTGTCTACACTCATCTCTTGCATTCATGCCCAAATACCTGTCTACACTCCTATCTCTTGTAGTCATGCCCAAATACCTGTCTACACTCCTATCTCTTGCATTTGTGCCCAAATACCTGTCTACACTCCCATCTCTTGCAGTCATGCCTAAATACCTGTCTACACTCCCATCTCTTTCAGTCATGCCCAAATACCTGTCTACACTCCTATCTCTTGCAGTCATGCCTAAATACCTGTCTACACTCCTATCTCTTGTAGTCATGCCCAAATACCTGTCTACACTCCTATCTGTTGTAGTCATGCCTAAATACATGTCTACACTCCTATCTCTTGTAGTCATGCCTAAATACCTGTCTACACTCCTATCTCTTGTAGTCATGCCTAAATACCTGTCTACACTCCTATCTCTTGCAGTCATGTCCAAATACCTGTCTACACTCCTATATCTTGCAGTCATGTCCAAATACCTGTCTACACTCCTATTTCTTGCAGTCATGCCTAAATACCTGTCTACAATCATCTCTTGCAGTCATGCCTAAATACCTGTCTACACTCCTATATCTTGCAGTCATGCCTAAATACCTCTCTACACTCCTATCTCTTGCAGTCATGCCCAAATACCTGTCTACACTCCTATCTCTTGCAGTCATGCCCAAATATCTGTCTACACTCATCTCTTGCAGTCATGCCTCAATACCTGTCTACACTCCTATCTCTTGCAGTCATGCCCAAATACCTGTCTACACTCCTATCTCTTGCAGTCATGCCTAAATACCTGTCTACACTCCTATCTCTTGCAGTCATGCCCAAATACCTGTCTACACTCCTATCTCTTGTGGTCATGCCCAAATACCTGTCTACACTCATCTCTTGCATTAATGCCCAAATACCTGTCTACACTCCTAACTCTTGTAGTCATGCCCAAATACCTGTCTACACTCATCTCTTGCATTCATGCCCAAATACCTGTCTACACTCCTATCTCTTGTAGTCATGCCCAAATACCTGTCTACACTCTTATCTCTTGCATTTGTGCCCAAATACCTGTCTACACTCCCATCACTTGCAGTCATGCCTAAATACCTGTCTACACTCCCATATCTTTCAGTCATGCCCAAATACCTGTCTACATTCCTATCTCTTGCAGTCATGCCTAAATACCTGTCTACACTCATCTCTTGCATTCATGCCCAAATACCTGTCTACATTCCTATCTCTTGTAGTCATGCCCAAATACCTGTCTACACTCATCTCTTGCATTCATGCCCAAATACCTGTCTACACTCCTATCTCTTGTAGTCATGCCCAAATACCTGTCTACACTCCTATCTCTTGCATTTGTGCCCAAATACCTGTCTACACTCCCATCTCTTGCAGTCATGCCTAAATACCTGTCTACACTCCCATCTCTTTCAGTCATGCCCAAATACCTGTCTACACTCCTATCTCTTGCAGTCATGCCTAAATACCTGTCTACACTCCTATCTCTTGTAGTCATGCCCAAATACCTGTCTACACTCCTATCTCTTGCAGTCATGCCTAAATACCTGTCTACACTCCTATCTCTTGCAGTCATGCCCAAATACCTGTCTACACTCCTATCTCTTGTAGTCATGCCCAAATACCTGTCTACACTCCTATCTCTTGCAGTCATGCCCAAATACCTGTCTACACTCATCTCTTGCAGTCATGCCTAAATACCTGTCTACACTCCTATCTCTTGCAGTCATGCCCAAATACCTGTCTACACTCCTATCTCTTGCAGTCATGCCTAAATACCTGTCTACACTCCTATCTCTTGCAGTCATGCCCAAATACCTGTCTACACTCCTATCTCTTGTGGTCATGCCCAAATACCTGTCTACACTCATCTCTTGCATTCATGCCCAAATACCTGTCTAAACTCCTATCTCTTGCAGTCATGCCTAAATACCTGTCTACACTCCTATCTCTTGCAGTCATGCCCAAATACCTGTCTACACTCCTATCTCTTGTGGTCATGCCCAAATACCTGTCTACACTCATCTCTTGCATTCATGCCCAAATACCTGTCTAAACTCCTATCTCTTGCAGTCATGCCTAAATACCTGTCTACACTCCCATCTCTTTCAGTCATGCCCAAATACCTGTCTACACTCCTATCTCTTGCAGTCATGCCTAAATACCTGTCTACACTCATCTCTTGCATTCATGCCCAAATACCTGTTTACACTCCTATCTCTTGTAGTCATGCCCAAATACCTGTCTACACTCATCTCTTGCATTCATGCCCAAATACCTGTCTACACTCCTATCTCTTGTAGTCATGCCCAAATACCTGTCTACACTCCTATCTCTTGCATTTGTGCCCAAATACCTGTCTACACTCCTATCTGTTGTAGTCATGCCTAAATACATGTCTACACTCATCTCTTGCATTCATGCCCAAATACCTGTCTACACTCCTATCTCTTGTAGTCATGCCCAAATACCTGTCTACACTCCTATCTCTTGCATTTGTGCCCAAATACCTGTCTACACTCCCATCTCTTGCAGTCATGCCTAAATACCTGTCTACACTCCCATCTCTTTCAGTCATGCCCAAATACCTGTCTACACTCCTATCTCTTGCAGTCATGCCTAAATACCTGTCTACACTCCTATCTCTTGTAGTCATGCCCAAATACCTGTCTACACTCCTATCTCTTGCAGTCATGCCTAAATACCTGTCTACACTCCTATCTCTTGCAGTCATGCCCAAATACCTGTCTACACTCCTATCTCTTGTAGTCATGCCCAAATACCTGTCTACACTCCTATCTCTTGCAGTCATGCCCAAATACCTGTCTACACTCATCTCTTGCAGTCATGCCTAAATACCTGTCTACACTCCTATCTCTTGCAGTCATGCCCAAATACCTGTCTACACTCCTATCTCTTGCAGTCATGCCTAAATACCTGTCTACACTCCTATCTCTTGCAGTCATGCCCAAATACCTGTCTACACTCCTATCTCTTGTGGTCATGCCCAAATACCTGTCTACACTCATCTCTTGCATTCATGCTCAAATACCTGTCTAAACTCCTATCTCTTGCAGTCATGCCTAAATACCTGTCTACACTCCTATCTCTTGCAGTCATGCCCAAATACCTGTCTACACTCCTATCTCTTGTGGTCATGCCCAAATACCTGTCTACACTCATCTCTTGCATTCATGCCCAAATACCTGTCTAAACTCCTATCTCTTGCAGTCATGCCTAAATACCTGTCTACACTCCCATCTCTTTCAGTCATGCCCAAATACCTGTCTACACTCCTATCTCTTGCAGTCATGCCTAAATACCTGTCTACACTCATCTCTTGCATTCATGCCCAAATACCTGTTTACACTCCTATCTCTTGTAGTCATGCCCAAATACCTGTCTACACTCATCTCTTGCATTCATGCCCAAATACCTGTCTACACTCCTATCTCTTGTAGTCATGCCCAAATACCTGTCTACACTCCTATCTCTTGCATTTGTGCCCAAATACCTGTCTACACTCCTATCTGTTGTAGTCATGCCTAAATACATGTCTACACTCCTATCTCTTGTAGTCATGCCTAAATACCTGTCTACACTCCTATCTCTTGTAGTCATGCCTAAATACCTGTCTACACTCCTATCTCTTGCAGTCATGTCCAAATACCTGTCTACACTCCTATCTCTTGCAGTCATGTCCAAATACCTGTCTACACTCCTATTTCTTGCAGTCATGCCTAAATACCTCTCTGCAATCATCTCTTGCAGTCATGCCTAAATACCTGTCTACACTCCTATATCTTGCAGTCATGCCTAAATACCTCTCTACACTCCTATCTCTTGCAGTCATGCCCAAATACCTGTCTACACTCCTATCTCTTGCAGTCATGCCCAAATATCTGTCTACACTCATCTCTTGCAGTCATGCCTCAATACCTGTCTACACTCCTATCTCTTGCAGTCATGCCCAAATACCTGTCTACACTCCTATCTCTTGCAGTCATGCCTAAATACCTGTCTACACTCCTATCTCTTGCAGTCATGCCCAAATACCTGTCTACACTCCTATCTCTTGTGTTCATGCCCAAATACCTGTCTACACTCATCTCTTGCATTAATGCCCAAATACCTGTCTACACTCCTAACTCTTGTAGTCATGCCCAAATACCTGTCTACACTCATCTCTTGCATTCATGCCCAAATACCTGTCTACACTCCTATCTCTTGTAGTCATGCCCAAATACCTGTCTACACTCTTATCTCTTGCATTTGTGCCCAAATACCTGTCTACACTCCCATCACTTGCAGTCATGCCTAAATACCTGTCTACACTCCCATATCTTTCAGTCATGCCCAAATACCTGTCTACACTCCTATCTCTTGCAGTCATGCCTAAATACCTGTCTACACTCATCTCTTGCATTCATGCCCAAATACCTGTCTACATTCCTATCTCTTGTAGTCATGCCCAAATACCTGTCTACACTCATCTCTTGCATTCATGCCCAAATACCTGTCTACACTCCTATCTCTTGTAGTCATGCCCAAATACCTGTCTACACTCCTATCTCTTGCATTTGTGCCCAAATACCTGTCTACACTCCCATCTCTTGCAGTCATGCCTAAATACCTGTCTACACTCCCATCTCTTTCAGTCATGCCCAAATACCTGTCTACACTCCTATCTCTTGCAGTCATGCCTAAATACCTGTCTACACTCCTATCTCTTGTAGTCATGCCCAAATACCTGTCTACACTCCTATCTCTTGCAGTCATGCCTAAATACCTGTCTACACTCCTATCTCTTGCAGTCATGCCCAAATACCTGTCTACACTCCTATCTCTTGTAGTCATGCCCAAATACCTGTCTACACTCCTATCTCTTGCAGTCATGCCCAAATACCTGTCTACACTCATCTCTTGCAGTCATGCCTAAATACCTGTCTACACTCCTATCTCTTGCAGTCATGCCCAAATACCTGTCTACACTCATCTCTTGCAGTCATGCCTAAATACCTGTCTACACTCCTATCTCTTGCAGTCATGCCCAAATACCTGTCTACACTCCTATCTCTTGCAGTCATGCCTAAATACCTGTCTACACTCCTATCTCTTGTGGTCATGCCCAAATACCTGTCTACACTCATCTCTTGCATTCATGCCCAAATACCTGTCTACACTCCTATCTCTTGCAGTCATGCCCAAATACCTGTCTACACTCCCATCTCTTGCAGTCATGCCTAAATACCTGTCTACACTCCCATCTCTTTCAGTCATGCCCAAATACCTGTCTACACTCCTATCTCTTGCAGTCATGTCCAAATACCTGTCTACACTCCTATATCTTGCAGTCATGTCCAAATACCTGTCTACACTCCTATTTCTTGCAGTCATGCCTAAATACCTGTCTACAATCATCTCTTGCAGTCATGCCTAAATACCTGTCTACACTCCTATATCTTGCAGTCATGCCTAAATACCTCTCTACACTCCTATCTCTTGCAGTCATGCCCAAATACCTGTCTACACTCCTATCTCTTGCAGTCATGCCCAAATATCTGTCTACACTCATCTCTTGCAGTCATGCCTCAATACCTGTCTACACTCCTATCTCTTGCAGTCATGCCCAAATACCTGTCTACACTCCTATCTCTTGCAGTCATGCCTAAATACCTGTCTACACTCCTATCTCTTGCAGTCATGCCCAAATACCTGTCTACACTCCTATCTCTTGTGGTCATGCCCAAATACCTGTCTACACTCATCTCTTGCATTAATGCCCAAATACCTGTCTACACTCCTAACTCTTGTAGTCATGCCCAAATACCTGTCTACACTCATCTCTTGCATTCATGCCCAAATACCTGTCTACACTCCTATCTCTTGTAGTCATGCCCAAATACCTGTCTACACTCTTATCTCTTGCATTTGTGCCCAAATACCTGTCTACACTCCCATCACTTGCAGTCATGCCTAAATACCTGTCTACACTCCCATATCTTTCAGTCATGCCCAAATACCTGTCTACATTCCTATCTCTTGCAGTCATGCCTAAATACCTGTCTACACTCATCTCTTGCATTCATGCCCAAATACCTGTCTACATTCCTATCTCTTGTAGTCATGCCCAAATACCTGTCTACACTCATCTCTTGCATTCATGCCCAAATACCTGTCTACACTCCTATCTCTTGTAGTCATGCCCAAATACCTGTCTACACTCCTATCTCTTGCATTTGTGCCCAAATACCTGTCTACACTCCCATCTCTTGCAGTCATGCCTAAATACCTGTCTACACTCCCATCTCTTTCAGTCATGCCCAAATACCTGTCTACACTCCTATCTCTTGCAGTCATGCCTAAATACCTGTCTACACTCCTATCTCTTGTAGTCATGCCCAAATACCTGTCTACACTCCTATCTCTTGCAGTCATGCCTAAATACCTGTCTACACTCCTATCTCTTGCAGTCATGCCCAAATACCTGTCTACACTCCTATCTCTTGTAGTCATGCCCAAATACCTGTCTACACTCCTATCTCTTGCAGTCATGCCCAAATACCTGTCTACACTCATCTCTTGCAGTCATGCCTAAATACCTGTCTACACTCCTATCTCTTGCAGTCATGCCCAAATACCTGTCTACACTCCTATCTCTTGCAGTCATGCCTAAATACCTGTCTACACTCCTATCTCTTGCAGTCATGCCCAAATACCTGTCTACACTCCTATCTCTTGTGGTCATGCCCAAATACCTGTCTACACTCATCTCTTGCATTCATGCCCAAATACCTGTCTAAACTCCTATCTCTTGCAGTCATGCCTAAATACCTGTCTACACTCCTATCTCTTGCAGTCATGCCCAAATACCTGTCTACACTCCTATCTCTTGTGGTCATGCCCAAATACCTGTCTACACTCATCTCTTGCATTCATGCCCAAATACCTGTCTAAACTCCCATCTCTTTCAGTCATGCCCAAATACCTGTCTACACTCCTATCTCTTGCAGTCATGCCTAAATACCTGTCTACACTCATCTCTTGCATTCATGCCCAAATACCTGTTTACACTCCTATCTCTTGTAGTCATGCCCAAATACCTGTCTACACTCCTATCTCTTGCATTTGTGCCCAAATACCTGTCTACACTCCTATCTGTTGTAGTCATGCCTAAATACATGTCTACACTCATCTCTTGCATTCATGCCCAAATACCTGTCTACACTCCTATCTCTTGTAGTCATGCCCAAATACCTGTCTACACTCCTATCTCTTGCATTTGTGCCCAAATACCTGTCTACACTCCCATCTCTTGCAGTCATGCCTAAATACCTGTCTACACTCCCATCTCTTTCAGTCATGCCCAAATACCTGTCTACACTCCTATCTCTTGCAGTCATGCCTAAATACCTGTCTACACTCCTATCTCTTGTAGTCATGCCCAAATACCTGTCTACACTCCTATCTCTTGCAGTCATGCCTAAATACCTGTCTACACTCCTATCTCTTGCAGTCATGCCCAAATACCTGTCTACACTCCTATCTCTTGTAGTCATGCCCAAATACCTGTCTACACTCCTATCTCTTGCAGTCATGCCCAAATACCTGTCTACACTCATCTCTTGCAGTCATGCCTAAATACCTGTCTACACTCCTATCTCTTGCAGTCATGCCCAAATACCTGTCTACACTCCTATCTCTTGCAGTCATGCCTAAATACCTGTCTACACTCCTATCTCTTGCAGTCATGCCCAAATACCTGTCTACACTCCTATCTCTTGTGGTCATGCCCAAATACCTGTCTACACTCATCTCTTGCATTCATGCCCAAATACCTGTCTAAACTCCTATCTCTTGCAGTCATGCCTAAATACCTGTCTACACTCCTATCTCTTGCAGTCATGCCCAAATACCTGTCTACACTCCTATCTCTTGTGGTCATGCCCAAATACCTGTCTACACTCATCTCTTGCATTCATGCCCAAATACCTGTCTAAACTCCTATCTCTTGCAGTCATGCCTAAATACCTGTCTACACTCCCATCTCTTTCAGTCATGCCCAAATACCTGTCTACACTCCTATCTCTTGCAGTCATGCCTAAATACCTGTCTACACTCATCTCTTGCATTCATGCCCAAATACCTGTTTACACTCCTATCTCTTGTAGTCATGCCCAAATACCTGTCTACACTCATCTCTTGCATTCATGCCCAAATACCTGTCTACACTCCTATCTCTTGTAGTCATGCCCAAATACCTGTCTACACTCCTATCTCTTGCATTTGTGCCCAAATACCTGTCTACACTCCTATCTGTTGTAGTCATGCCTAAATACATGTCTACACTCCTATCTCTTGTAGTCATGCCTAAATACCTGTCTACACTCCTATCTCTTGTAGTCATGCCTAAATACCTGTCTACACTCCTATCTCTTGCAGTCATGTCCAAATACCTGTCTACACTCCTATCTCTTGCAGTCATGTCCAAATACCTGTCTACACTCCTATTTCTTGCAGTCATGCCTAAATACCTCTCTGCAATCATCTCTTGCAGTCATGCCTAAATACCTGTCTACACTCCTATATCTTGCAGTCATGCCTAAATACCTCTCTACACTCCTATCTCTTGCAGTCATGCCCAAATACCTGTCTACACTCCTATCTCTTGCAGTCATGCCCAAATATCTGTCTACACTCATCTCTTGCAGTCATGCCTCAATACCTGTCTACACTCCTATCTCTTGCAGTCATGCCCAAATACCTGTCTACACTCCTATCTCTTGCAGTCATGCCTAAATACCTGTCTACACTCCTATCTCTTGCAGTCATGCCCAAATACCTGTCTACACTCCTATCTCTTGTGTTCATGCCCAAATACCTGTCTACACTCATCTCTTGCATTAATGCCCAAATACCTGTCTACACTCCTAACTCTTGTAGTCATGCCCAAATACCTGTCTACACTCATCTCTTGCATTCATGCCCAAATACCTGTCTACACTCCTATCTCTTGTAGTCATGCCCAAATACCTGTCTACACTCTTATCTCTTGCATTTGTGCCCAAATACCTGTCTACACTCCCATCACTTGCAGTCATGCCTAAATACCTGTCTACACTCCCATATCTTTCAGTCATGCCCAAATACCTGTCTACACTCCTATCTCTTGCAGTCATGCCTAAATACCTGTCTACACTCATCTCTTGCATTCATGCCCAAATACCTGTCTACATTCCTATCTCTTGTAGTCATGCCCAAATACCTGTCTACACTCATCTCTTGCATTCATGCCCAAATACCTGTCTACACTCCTATCTCTTGTAGTCATGCCCAAATACCTGTCTACACTCCTATCTCTTGCATTTGTGCCCAAATACCTGTCTACACTCCCATCTCTTGCAGTCATGCCTAAATACCTGTCTACACTCCCATCTCTTTCAGTCATGCCCAAATACCTGTCTACACTCCTATCTCTTGCAGTCATGCCTAAATACCTGTCTACACTCCTATCTCTTGTAGTCATGCCCAAATACCTGTCTACACTCCTATCTCTTGCAGTCATGCCTAAATACCTGTCTACACTCCTATCTCTTGCAGTCATGCCCAAATACCTGTCTACACTCCTATCTCTTGTAGTCATGCCCAAATACCTGTCTACACTCCTATCTCTTGCAGTCATGCCCAAATACCTGTCTACACTCATCTCTTGCAGTCATGCCTAAATACCTGTCTACACTCCTATCTCTTGCAGTCATGCCCAAATACCTGTCTACACTCATCTCTTGCAGTCATGCCTAAATACCTGTCTACACTCCTATCTCTTGCAGTCATGCCCAAATACCTGTCTACACTCCTATCTCTTGCAGTCATGCCTAAATACCTGTCTACACTCCTATCTCTTGTGGTCATGCCCAAATACCTGTCTACACTCATCTCTTGCATTCATGCCCAAATACCTGTCTACACTCCTATCTCTTGCAGTCATGCCCAAATACCTGTCTACACTCCCATCTCTTGCAGTCATGCCTAAATACCTGTCTACACTCCCATCTCTTTCAGTCATGCCCAAATACCTGTCTACACTCCTATCTCTTGCAGTCATGCCTAAATACCTGTCTACACTCATCTCTTGCATTCATGCCCAAATACCTGTTTACACTCCTATCTCTTGTAGTCATGCCCAAATACCTGTCTACACTCATCTCTTGCATTCATGCCCAAATACCTGTCTACACTCCTATCTCTTGTAGTCATGCCCAAATACCTGTCTACACTCCTATCTCTTGCATTTGTGCCCAAATACCTGTCTACACTCCTATCTGTTGTAGTCATGCCTAAATACCTGTCTACACTCCTATCTCTTGTAGTCATGCCTAAATACCTGTCTACACTCCTATCTCTTGTAGTCATGCCTAAATACCTGTCTACACTCCTATCTCTTGCAGTCATGTCCAAATACCTGTCTACACTCCTATCTCTTGCAGTCATGTCCAAATACCTGTCTACACTCCTATTTCTTGCAGTCATGCCTAAATACCTGTCTACACTCATCTCTTGCAGTCATGCCTAAATACCTGTCTACACTCCTATATCTTGCAGTCATGCCTAAATACCTGTCTACACTCCTATCTCTTGCAGTCATGCCCAAATATCTGTCTACACTCATCTCTTGCAGTCATGCCTCAATACCTGTCTACACTCCTATCTCTTGCAGTCATGCCCAAATACCTGTCTACACTCCTATCTCTTGCAGTCATGCCTAAATACCTGTCTACACTCCTATCTCTTGCAGTCATGCCCAAATACCTGTCTACACTCCTATCTCTTGTGGTCATGCCCAAATACCTGTCTACACTCATCTCTTGCATTAATGCCCAAATACCTGTCTACACTCCTAACTCTTGTAGTCATGCCCAAATACCTGTCTACACTCTTATCTCTTGCATTTGTGCCCAAATACCTGTCTACACTCCCATCACTTGCAGTCATGCCTAAATACCTGTCTACACTCCCATATCTTTCAGTCATGCCCAAATACCTGTCTACACTCCTATATCTTGCAGTCATGCCTAAATACCTGTCTACACTCATCTCTTGCATTCATGCCCAAATACCTGTCTACATTCCTATCTCTTGTAGTCATGCCCAAATACCTGTCTACACTCATCTCTTGCATTCATGCCCAAATACCTGTCTACACTCCTATCTCTTGTAGTCATGCCCAAATACCTGTCTACACTCCTATCTCTTGCATTTGTGCCCAAATACCTGTCTACACTCCCATCTCTTGCAGTCATGCCTAAATACCTGTCTACACTCCCATCTCTTTCAGTCATGCCCAAATACCTGTCTACACTCCTATCTCTTGCAGTCATGCCTAAATACCTGTCTACACTCCTATCTCTTGTAGTCATGCCCAAATACCTGTCTACACTCCTATCTCTTGCAGTCATGCCTAAATACCTGTCTACACTCCTATCTCTTGCAGTCATGCCCAAATACCTGTCTACACTCCTATCCCTTGTAGTCATGCCCAAATACCTGTCTACACTCCTATATCTTGCAGTCATGTCCAAATACCTGTCTACACTCCTATCTCTTGCAGTCATGTCCAAATACCTGTCTACAATCCTATCTCTTGCAGTCATGTCCAAATACCTGTCTACACTCCTATTTCTTGCAGTCATGCCTAAATACCTGTCTACACTCATCTCTTGCAGTCATGCCTAAATACCTGTCTACACTCCTATATCTTGCAGTCATGCCTAAATACCTGTCTACACTCCTATCTCTTGCAGTCATGCCCAAATACCTGTCTACACTCATCTCTTGCAGTCATGCCTAAATACCTGTCTACACTCCTATCTCTTGCAGTCATGCCAAAATACCTGTCTACACTCCTATCTCTTGCAGTCATGCCAAAATACCTGTCTACACTCCTATCTCTTGCAGTCATGCCCAAATACCTGTCTACACTCCTATATCTTGTGGTCATGCCCAAATACCTGTCTACACTCATCTCTTGCATTCATGCCCAAATACCTGTCTACACTCCTATCTCTTGCAGTCATGCCCAAATACGTGTCTACACTCCCATCTCTTGCAGTCATGCCTAAATACCTGTCTACACTCCCATCTCTTTCAGTCATGCCCAAATACCTGTCTACACTCCTATCTCTTGCAGTCATGCCCAAATACTTGTCTACACTCCGCTCTCTTGCAGTCATGCCTAAATACCTGTCTACACTCATCTCTTGCATTCATGCCCAAATACCTGTCTACACTCCTATCTCTTGTAGTCATGCCCAAATACCTGTCTACACTCATCTCTTGCATTCATGCCCAAATACCTGTCTACACTCCTATCTCTTGTAGTCATGCCCAAATACCTGTCTACACTCCTATCTCTTGCATTTGTGCCCAAATACCTGTCTACACTCCCATCTCTTGCAGTCATGCCCAAATACCTGTCTACACTCCTATCTCTTGCAGGCATGCCTAAATACCTGTCTACACTCATCTCTTGCATTCATGCCCAAATACCTGTTTACACTCCTATCTCTTGTAGTCATGCCCAAATACCTGTCTACACTCCTATCTCTTGTAGTCATGCCTAAATACCTGTCTACACTCCTATCTCTTGCAGTCATGCCCAAATACCTGTCTACACTCCTATCTCTTGTAGTCATGCCCAAATACCTGTCTACACTCCTATCTCTTGCAGTCATGTCCAAATACCTGTCTACACTCCTATCTCTTGTAGTCATGCCTAAATACCTGTCTACACTCCTATCTCTTGCAGTCATGTCGAAATACCTGTCTACACTCCTATCTCTTGCAGTCATGCCTAAATACCTGTCTACACTCCTATCTCTTGCAGTCATGCCCAAATACCTGTCCTATCTCTTGCATTTGTGCCCCAGTCCTGCCAAATATTCCACAGTTATGTCTCAGTAACCATCTTCATTTTCTCCTTCTACCCCATACTACCATCCCACCCACCCTGTCTGTCAGCCACACCACTGACTGTGTGGGGCCAGTCACACCACTGACTGTGTGGGGCCAGTCACACCACTGACTGTGTGGGGCCAGTCACACCACTGATTGTGTGGGGCCAGTCACACCACTGATTGTGTGGGGCCAGTCACACCACTGACTGTGTGGGGCCAGTCACACCACTGACTGTGTGGGGCCAGTCACACCACTGATTGTGTGGGGCCAGTCACACCACTGACTGTGTGGGGCCAGTCACACCACTGATTGTGTGGGGCCAGTCACACCACTGACTGTGTGGGGCCAGTCACACCACTGACTGTGTGGGGCCAGTCACACCACTGACTGTGTGGGGCCAGTCACACCACTGATTGTGTGAGGCCAGTCACACCACTGATTGTGTGGGGCCAGTCACACCACTGACTGTGTGGGGCCAGTCACACCACTGATTGTGTGAGGCCAGTCACACCACTGATTGTGTGGGGCCAGTCACACCACTGATTGTGTGGGGCCAGTCACACCACTGACTGTGTGGGGCCAGCCACACCACTGATTGTGTGAGGCCAGTCACACCACTGATTGTGTGGGGCCAGTTGATGTGTCCATGTGACAATACTGCCAAGTCTGTCATAGTTGTGAGACACAATTTACTATTACTGTAATGACTGCTAAGACACCTGAATATTATTAGATTATTATATATCCATGAGTATATGGTGCGCAAAAGTTTACCTTTTTGTTGTCTGACAACAAACAGTCACTGTGTACAAGCCGTGTTTGGAATCATGACTGTACTAGGAGACAGAACACATGCAGTTCATAATAATACTTTTGTTAGGTTGTTCAAAAATGGTCGTTCTGGTAGTCAATATTTGATGTGACAATTCAGGTATTTCTGTGTGTGAATACTAATGTGTTTGTCAGAGTGTTACACCATGAAATATTACTGTCATATTTATTGTAGTATATATTTCGTAAATAACGACCAGTTTATTGTTCAACCACAACCATGAACTCGCTTCACCTATGACCTGACCTACATTGCAGGTCGCCAGGTGACGAAGACAGACAACCGTGTGCAGTCGCGCCACCTCTTGTTTGTGGTGACGTTGGTGACGTTCCGCACGGCCTACTCCATCGCCGTCACCTTCACCATCCTGCTCCTGCTTACACGCTACATCAACAGGTACAAGACTTGTATTATACCCGCTACATCAACAGGTACAAGACTTGTATTACACCCGCTACATCAACAGGTACAAGACTTGTATTACACCCGCTACATCAACAGGTACAAGACTTGTATTACACCCGCTACATCAACAGGTACAAGACTTGTATTACACCCGCTACATCAACAGGTACAAGACTTGTATTACACCCGCTACATCAACAGGTACAAGTCTTGTATTACACCCGCTACATCAACAGGTACAAGACTTGTATTACACCCGCTACATCAACAGGTACAAGACTTGTATTACACCCGCTACATCAATAGGTACAAGACTTGTATTACACCCGCTACATCAACAGGTACAAGACTTGTATTACACCCGCTACATCAACAGGTACAAGACTTGTATTACACCCGCTACATCAACAGGTACAAGTCTTGTATTACACCCGCTACATCAACAGGTACAAGACTTGTATTACACCCGCTACATCAATAGGTACAAGACTTGTATTACACCCGCTACATCAACAGGTACAAGACTTGTATTACACCCGCTACATCAACAGGTACAAGACTTGTATTACACCCGCTACATCAACAGGTACAAGACTTGTATTACACCCGCTACATCAACAGGTACAAGACTTGTATTACACCCGCTACATCAACAGGTACAAGACTCGTGTCACAGCCGTGCTACTGCTTAAGACATATTGTCTAAACACATGCTATGCTGCACAGATGAAACCAGTAGTCTGCCAACCAGTAGTCACACAATATTGCATTGCAACATAAAACACCCGTGTTGACTAGATATCGTGCATAATTGCCTGTCGACTGTTTGACAGAGATTCAATGTCACAACTTGCCGAGTTGCCACGCTACAGCAGTACCGCAGAGAATGCAAAACAGCTGCAGATTGGTCAGATCCAGTCATACGTGCTTCAAGAGTTGCGCCGACAGAATGAACTGGCGAATGAGACGAAGACACGTTGTGAGGAGGAGATGCTGAAGGTGCAAGCGGCACTGGAGCAGGTGAGGAACGGGTAACTCTACACTTTCATTAGTTACCATATTGTCAATATCTAATGTTGCATTTTCACTTTCAATGTTTTTAGTTTCTTCTAGTTATGTTGAGTCAGATACTGGTCAAAATGGCAATAAATCCAAAACAGCAACAAACCAAAACGGTGACAAACACAACGGTGACCACCGAAACAGACTTCCCAAATGGTGACAACCCAAATGGTGGCACACCCAAATGGCAACAACCAAATCAGCACCATGCTAGTTTGTTACCATTTTACATTTTATCAACACACAAAACCTGGCGTTTTGGCATGTTGGTGACACAAAACGGCGATAACCAAAACGGTGACATGCCAAAACGGTGACAACCAAAATTGCGACACACCTACATAGCAACAAACCAAAATGGCGACCCACCAAAACGGCAACAAACCAAAATGGTGACCCACCAAAACGGCAACAAACCAAAATGGCGACACACCAAAACGGCAACAAACCAAAATGGCGACCCACCAAAACGGCATCAAACCAAAATGGCGACACACCAAAACGGCATCAAACCAAAATGGCGACCCACCAAAACGGCAACAAACCAAAATGGCGACACACCAAAACGGCAACAAACCAAAATGGCGACACACCAAAACGGCAACAAACCAAAATTGTGACCCACCAACTCAAGTCATCTTAAAGATCTTGGACTCTAACACTTGGATCCTAATAACAATTGTTCATAGTGTTGATTGTATGAACTTGACATTGTATTTACTGTACTGTTTTATTCTCAAAGTAAACAGGCATACCACTTGCTGATTCTTACATTGTGTTAAGTATGCTTGTGGACAATGTACATAAAGTGGGATTAAATATATCTGGTTACACAACATGATATAAACTTGTGATCAGTTAGCCATGTTTCCATAAATTAACCAGTTTGTGTCTCGTTTGTTACAGTCGAAGCAGCGTCTGAAGGTTGAGAGCAGTCACGACAAACTTGTCAGTCAGATGGCAATACAGTACACTAAGATGATGGTTGTCAATTTGACAGAGAATGTCAATAAATTCAAGTAAGAAGTTCTCTCTTAACCTGACGTTAATACTTGCAGTTGTTTAAAATTTCGTTTTATAAAGTTAATCAACAGAAATTCTGTAAAAACAGCTCAACATTCTGATCTCTGTGATAGAAATTAAGTTTGTATAATCTATAGTAATAATTTTAAAGGTTTCTGTACTTTATTTATCTACAGCAACAGTTTGTATGTCAAAGCAATAAAATAAGATAATTCTCCTCAGATTGTAGTGACACCTATCACTTCCTGTTGAAATACACAGATCTCTCAAAATGTTATGTTAACACTTTTATATATTTGTCTACCTGTTATTTCAGACAGGAATTTTCCACATATGCCAAAAAGTCACTGGACAAGTTAACACGCAGCTTTGTACAGACGTCAAGCGCTCTACAGAGCAACAAATGGCTGGCAGGGGCAAAGGTCATCTATAACGCAGTGAAGAGCAAACGCTCAGCTCAGCACAAACAGACCAAGTCATTCCTTGACTGGGTCGGCATTCGACAGGACGTTGACAGACTAGCTGTTGGTGAGAACTGTTGTTATGTGTAACGCACCACAGCAAACTGAGTGTAACATCACACATCAAACTAGCAAACTGAGTGTTACATTACCCAACAAACTGAGTGTTACATCACACAGCAAACTGAGTGTTACATCACACATCAAACTGAGTGTTACATCACACAGCAAACTGAGTATTACATCACACAGCAAAACTGAGTGTTACACCACATCACACAATAAAGTTAGTGTAACATCACACTGCAAAACTGAGTGTCACATCACACAGCAAACTGAGTGTAATATCACACAGCAAACTGAGTGTAATATCACACAGCAAAACTGAGTGTTACATCACACAGCAAAACTGAGTGTAACATCACAGAGCAAACTGAGTGTTAGATCACACAGCAAAACTGAGTGTAACATCACACAGCAAACTGAGTGTTACATCACACATCAAAATGAATGTTACACCACACAGCAAAATTAGTGTTACATCACACATCAAAATGAGTGTAACATCACACAGCAAACTGAGTGTTATATCACACAACAAACTGAGTGTTACATCACACAGCAAACTGAATGTTATATCACACAGCAACACTGAGTGTTACATCACATCACACAGCAAACTGAGTGTTACATCACACAGCAAACTGAGTGATACATCACACAGCAAAACTGAGTGTTACATCACATCACACAGCAAAGTGAGTGTAACATCACACTGCAAAACTGAGTGTTACATCACATCACACAGCAAAGTGAGTGTAACATCGCACAGCAAAACTGAGTGTTACATCACACAGCACAACTGAGTGTAACATCACACAGCAAACTGAGTGTTATATCACACAGCAAAACTGAGTGGTACATCACACAGCACAACTGAGTGTAACATCACACAGCAAACTGAGTGTTACACCACACAGCAAACTAAGTGTTACATCACACAGCAAAATGAGTGTTTCACAACACAGCAAAATGAGTGTTACATCACACATCAAAATGAGTGTAACATCACACAGCAAACTGAGTGTTATATCACACAGCAAATGTAGTGTTACATCACACATCAAACTGAGTGTTACATCACACAGCAAACTGAGTGTTACATCACACAGCAAACTGAGTGTTACATCACACAGCAGAGTGAGTGTTACATCATTTATCTCATGTTATCCTAAATGTCCACATAAAACATCCCTGAAACAGTATCTAAAATATCCATGAAAATAATAACTATTAAAAGATAGACAGATTGAAGAACCACAGCAGGCAGGAAATTTGTGTTTTAGTGATTATGCCAATTATATCTATCACATGGTTTTCTTCAGATACATACCATATATATATATATATATATATATATATATATATACACACACACACTTTTTATGTGTGATATGTATCTGAAGAAAACACATGCTAGATATAATTGACGTAATCAATATACATATATATATATATATATATATATATATATATATATATATATATATATATGTTACGATGTGCAATTCATTTCAGACATATATAAGTTATGTGGTTTATTTCAGACCTGTCACTGAAAGACTTCCCTCTTCCGAACCTGACAGAGTTCATGAACATCACGCTGCCTCGTGGGAACAAACAGGCCCCCGACATACCACGGGCTGAAGACATCTCCCTGCCTCGCAACCAGTGGTACTATGAGTTCGAAGAGAAGGCGAACTTGAAGAGAGGAGACAACCAGCAGAGGGCAGCACCTTCTGTGGGTCGTCGTGCTGGGATGAGTTGGTCGATGATTCTCCTCATTCTTGTCGTCATTGATGTCATCTGGTTTGTTCATCGGATGGCTTGCACGTACTCGACCGCCAAGATGACCCTCTATGGGTGTCCATCATTTGTCGACTGCAAGAAGACGACAGGTGACGTCACATAGCTGCTACTGTGTCACACCTCGTACAAGTCTGTTCTCGCATGCTCCCGTTCACTTAGCTGTATGAGTACCTGGCTAAGGACAGTGGTGGATATTTAACAAGATTTAACAAGATTGCCACCTAGAGAATCAACTCTAGATGGCAGGTGGACAAGGAAGCCGTTTGGCTTATCGAGAGTCCAACCTATCTATCTAAGTATACCCTGCCCGTCTTAGGTATATGTCAATTTTATTTTTAAACATATTAACACTTCTAGCACCTACACAATCAGCTGATAATTTGTTCCATTCGTTTACTATTCTTTGGGAAAATGAAAATTTTCTAATATCTAGTCTACACTGCTTCTTTGCTAATGCAACTCCATGTCCTCTAGTCCTTCTCTCTTCCTTGACCGTGAAAAAAATATTTCTGTCAATATTTTCATACCCATTCAATATTTTAAAAACCTCAATCTGATCTCCTCTCAATCTTCTGGTTTCTAGTGTTGTTAGACCACATTCTTTTAGACGCATTTCATAACTAATATTCCTGAGTTTTGGTATCATTTTTGTTGCTCTCCTTTGTACTCTTTCTAGCATATCAATATCCTTCTTGCGATATGGCCTCCATGCTTGTATACAATATTCTAAATGAGGCCTAACTATTGTTTTATAAAGCGGTATTATTAGTTCTTTTTCTTTGTATACTATATTTCGCCTAATTAATCCAAGAATTTGGTTTGCCTTCGCTGCTGCAATTCCACACTGCTCTGATACCTTCATGTCAGCACTAATGGTTAAACCTAAGTCCTTTTCCTTTACAGTAGTATTTAGTACAGTACCACCCATTGTATATTGTGCATTTTCATTCCCATGTCCTGTGTGGAGGCACTTACACTTTCCAAAGTTAAACAGCATTTGCCATTTCTCAGACCATTCTATCAACTTATTTAGATCATCTTGTAAATGCTGTCTATCTGCATCACTTTTTATTTTCCTAAACACTTTTGTGTCGTCCGCAAACTTCAACACCTTGCTTGTTATGTCATCATCCAAATCATTGATATATATTAAGAATAAAATAGGTCCCAATACTGATCCTTGCGGTACTCCACTCAAAACAGATTTCCAATTTGAAACCTCCCCATCAACTACTACTCTTTGTCTTCTATCAATAAGCCATTTTTCTATCCAGTTAATCATACTATTTCCTATGCCATGGGCCTTTAGTTTAAGTAGTAATCTTTGGTGTGGCACTTTGTCAAAGGCTTTTTTAAAATCTAAGTAGATTATATCTACTGGTGATCCCTCATCTACCCACTTTGTGACATCTTCCAAAAAACATAACATATTTGTTAAGCATGACCTCGCTTTTAAAAACCCATGTTGAGATGTGTTTATCAATTTATTTTTAACAAGAAAATCAACCAAGTGATCTTTAATTAGTCTTTCTAATAGTTTACAAATCACCGATGTTAAACTCACTGGTCTATAGTTCTCTGACTTGCTTCTTGATCCTTTGTTAAATAATGGTATGATGTTTGCTTCTTTCCATTCTACCGGAACCACTCCTTCCTCTAATGCCAAATTGAACACTGTTGCAAGTGGTATGCTAATTTGTTCTACAATTTCCAGTAGTAATTTGGGAGGAATCCCATCCACTCCTGGTGATTTATTATCCTTCATATCTCTTATTTTCATAGCTACCATTTTTGGGGTTACAGTTAGTTGTCCTAAATAGTCACACTCTCTCCCTTCGAACTTAGTCTCTAGTACTGGTAATGTACTAATATCTTCCCTGGTAAACACCGAACTAAAGTATTCATTTAGGTTTTCTGCCATTAAGAATCCCTCCGTTATTATGTTTCCATCACTACTTTCTAGTGGCCCGACCTTATCTTGAACTTTCTGTTTACTTCGAACATACGCATAAAAACTCTTGCTGTCATGTTTTATGTTGAAAGCTATTTTTTGTTCATAGCTTCTCTTCGAATTTCTAATTTCAGCTGTAGCTTGATTAAGTGCTTCTTTATAAATGGCATAGTCTTCTTCACTTCCAGTATGTCTATATGTCTTCCACATCATTTGCTTGTACTTGATTTTTCTACTGGCTTCCTTCGATAAGTGTTTCTTCTTTGACCTTTTCCCTTGTTTTTTCAAGGGGACAAATTTGTCAACGACGCAGTCAATTTCCCTCTTTAAGATATTCCAGCATTCTGTTGCTGTCTTATTCTTCAGTGTGTTATTCCAGTCTATCTTCGCTAAATATTCCCTCATGTCCTTATATCTTCCTTTGTGAAAATTTTTCCTGTACCGTATTTTTCTGTTCCGTTCTCCTTTTACTTTGATGATAAAATGTATCTGGTTATGATCACTACATCCCAGTGGCTCACATATATTGGATATTTGTGTACATATAAGCACTATGTATCAACTGCAGCTTTGCAGAATGTTTCCCAGAAAAGCTGACAGTGTTTAATTGAACAGGTGTGCCAAGGAATGAAGTGTAAATTGCCTTGACCAGTCCTAAACACTGGACATTGGTGTGTAAAAGAAGCTGTCTTGAAATATTCTGCAGATTTTAGGTTTTTTAGAAAATCAAATCTTTAAAATGTATTTGTAGTCACTGAGTTATTTATATTGAAAAGATATATGTAGAACTCAGGGGAAGTGTTGACCATGGCTCTTTGCATGAACACATACATATGGAATGTTCAGTGAACCATGACCATTGTCTCTTACAGGGTCAACATCTCAAATGGGAGACAAGAGCAAGACAGGTTCACGGTGTTTCAACTTCTGCAAGGACCTCAACTTGAGGGTTTGTATACGGAGATTTTGTTATCCAAAACTTAGTCCTACATTCTCTTCCCAAACTGTAAATATGTTAAAAACTGTCGAGTGTTTGTAGAATGTAATCATGATCGAAGGCAAGGAGGAGGTCAAGTAGCCTCTGGGTCAAGATATTATAGAAAAGACTTACGCCATTGCACTGGCATTAGAACACAATTAATATTGGTGAGTTGAACCAGAGTTGTAGTGCCACTCCACCTTTGGTGTTGCACTGCCTTGGATATTAAGAGAGAGGGCGCTGTTCAAAACTGTTTGCCACAGATTTTTTCCAGTGACTTTCAATAGTTTCTTTCACCTCAAATTTAATACGTCTGTGTTTGCATGATATCACAACAATACAGATGAAAATGTTTGGTGATGTTCAGAATTGTGTTCAGCTCTTGAATCTCTCCATAAACGTCTATTTGCATCCACGTTTGAGACTTGCAAAAATTACCTTCGTATGTAAAACCATCAAATTGCACAAAAAGCATTATTTTTGGAATTATAGGGGGCTGATCCACTCAACCCCCAGTTCAACTCCTTTGGTATATACAGAAAATGAACATTGATATGTACACTGCACTTTGAATCTCTTCCTGGCAGGTGATGAAGACAGAGTTTGTGCCGAAACTGGTTGCCACTGTGGCAATGTGTTGCTTGGTGACTGTCGTGTTGACCGCTGCTGACAACCTGCTCACGGTCAAGACACTGTCCGCAGTTGGCTACTTCGAGTCACTGGTCAGTCTCTCAGATGGACACTAGTTGTTGGTCAAGTTTTTCTGCTCTGCTTTGGTATGAGTCACAAATGTACAGACTGTCTTTTTAATATAACCAACACGTGATAGTCTGAATAGACACAAAACACATACAGACATGTATACACATACAGACATGTATACATATACACACATGTATACATATACACACATGTATACACATACACACATGTATACACATACACACATGTACAAGCACATATCACTATGCATCTGTGTCTCAGTGAAGCTTGCTTCAGTCCATATCAGTCTAAAGTCAAGTTGCTTTTCCAAACACCATCCTTATCCCTCTGTCTTTCTGGTATCACCATTGACTTCTGTCTGTGTGCTCCAAGGCCTGTCCACCCTTAGACCATATCTACCCCCTCCACAGGCTGGCTGTTGTGTGCTCCAAGGCTTGTACACCCTTAGACAATGTCTATCCCCTCCACAGGCTTTCGTCTGTAAGGTCCAAGGCCTGTATACCCTTAGACCATGTCTTCCCCCTCCACAGGCTTCCTTCTGTGTGCTCCAAGGCCTGTATACCTGTACCCCCTTACAGCCTGTCCACCCCCTGTCACAGGTTGCCCCTGTGGAGACTACTGACAGACTAGCAAGGACACAGATCGAGGCGAATGCCTTCCGCATCAACCGATTTGAGTACCCATTCTACGAACAACTGACAAATATGCGGGTGAAACGTAGTCAGCTGCTGCTCCACATGTACGCCAGCATGCAGCACGGCAGTGCACGTCTGCAAGCCGCCGAACACTGTGCGTGGAGCAAGCTGCTCGACCCGACCGTTACGTATAACTGCACAACAGCCCCACAGGTGGCACCACTGAAGTTTGAAGGATGTGAGCTGACACCGATCATTCCAAAGCCTTATGTGAGGTAACAAAGATCTGTTATAAAACGAGTTTTGCTTTGTATAATTTTATGTTTGAGTTTTACGGAAAGGCATACTTCTATTATTTCTAAATCAGCAAAAATTTGGTGAACAAATTTAACACACCTACTACAACTAGAAAGAAAACAAAATAATAATTTGTTTAAGTAACTCTTCCAAGTAAAAATAACTCTCGGAATATTTAATACAACATTTACACTTTGTATGTTTATAGTTTCTTCTAGAGATGTTCAATTTGTTTACGTTATTTGTCCAATTTCCAAGGCCGAAAGAACCGCTGAGAGGCGTGGAGAGTGTAATGATTAGTGCATCCACTTGGTCTGCCAGCCGCCCAGATGGCATGCATGGTGTATTTGGTGTAAAAATAAGTTAAGGCTCTCAACATTTGGGACTGTGTATCCCTCGTGAATCGGAGAATCATGTTAATGTCTGTCCTGTCTCAGTTTGGGACATAAAAGACCCACTGAGGATGAAAAGCATCAGTGCCAGCATAGAACAGTCAGTGTAAATATCCTGAAAATGGCTGACTAGTTCAACGAGACCATATAAGATGATAACATTGTAACCACAATATGTTCAGGCTACCCCCATGGTACAGCTGTAGTCACTTAATAGAACCCTACTGAGTGCTGGAAACAACTAGAAACTAGAAAACAATGCTAATGTAATGTCAGTCAACCTAGACTGAGATGCTCAACTGTAACCTAGGTTTGGAAGGTTTCTCCCTCTGGCCAGGGACAATACGGTTCCTTCAGGAGGAAATTACACTTCAGTTTTGTCTTTAAAATATATTAATTTTGTGCAGTTTTACAACTAGCTGATTCTGTGATTGTACCCACAATCTGGAATCGACTTCACAACACTGTAACATCAGTTCACGCTACAATGATCTTTCACAAAAATGGATGTTTGAAATCATATTTTTGCCATAAACTTTCAGAATTCACAAACCCAATGATGATTCTTGCATGTCCCCGTTCATGATTATGGCTATCCAGATGATGCAAGATGGTGTAGATGCTAGAGATGTGATTACACTGTGTCAATGTGTCACTTGTAGGAAGGACTTTGGGGACTACCGCAATCAGCTGAAGTTGTCCATCCTGCCCTACCTGAACAGTGGACGGCAGGTGGTGGCAGACACCTGTCACCTCGTCATCATCTTTGTCGGTGTCCTCGTTCTCGTTGACATTCTGGGCACTGTTCTCTGGATGTATCTCAAGAGGTGTGTGTGAAGGCTGTAATTGCTGGATGGGGTTGTTATTTTACATTGATTAGCATAATAACATGATAGTAACACTGAGTGTTTTATGACGTAAGGTATCTTTACAGATTGGTCAGTTAACATTGGTTTTGGGTCAGATTTTGTATGTTCTTTACATAATCATTGAGGGAATGTGTAAAATCTCTTTAACAGTGTATGTTGATATGTGTTTAAGTCAGAACTATGGGCATTTCAGAATATTTAAGATAGAATAACACAAATACTGTAAGCTCATGAACATGTTAAAAAAACTTACTAATACCACAGAAGGCAGATAAAATGCATTCTTCGTGAGCCAAAGTGTTGCACGACAATGGTTTTTGCCATCTGCCGTTGTCACATGAGTGACAAGTTGCACCTGTTTAACAATGAATAGGTATTGTGAATAGATAGTGTGTAGATATATGTAGAGCCAGTGTTTGTTTTGCCTGTGTAATACGAATACAAATACATTTATTTCAGGTAAAAACCCATATACAATTGGTACATACATTAGCACATCTAAGTAGCCTATAAAAGGTCAAATATGTTAAAAAGTGAATAGATAAAAAATAAATAAGGTTATAAGTTAGACTAATGTAAAATTGTAGAAAAGCACGTAAAATAATGAGCAATATACGGGATGTGATTGTATAATAAATATGCAATTAATTTATGTAAATAAACACTGTTTGAAAAGTAAGTTATATAAACAACTTACTGACTTTAAATATATATATATATATGTATATATATAATAATAAATAAATAATAATAAAGTGATATGTGAGACATGATGACTATCTTACAGATTTACTGTGTACAACGAATTGGCTCAGCTAATCCACATTGGGCCATTAACTATTTCAAAGCAATTGTACATAACCCTAATCAAGTCATTTGTTATGTTAAAAATGCGTTTTTTTAAACCATAAATGTTCTTACGCAATAGGGCGTCATATGTATCAATAGCATTATTATTAAATTAGCAAACATGCCACTCGCGCTGTCCCGTCGGCTATATCCCAAAATCCATCTATGCATATTGTTGTAGGCAACTTTAGCTTTTAAATAAGAGCCCTTATTAAAGTTAACCCATAATTGGCAACAATACGTTGTACAACAATATGCATGAAACAGATGTAGTTTAACACACACGGAACAGTGGTGACATTTTCTGATAATGCTTAATATCTCATTTACCAATACAATCGATTGTGATCTAGATACATGCGTGTATACAGCAAGTACTGTCAACCAGGCATGTGTGCGCTGTATAGTTAAAGCTCTGTGACATAACATGGCTTCCACCACAACATGTAGCAAAATTTATTTTAAAGAAATTATGTTCACATTTGTATTTTGATGGTTCGTTCTTTCACCAATAGTTATGTTTGTACACACATAATTTTACACATTTATACAGTAATTGCAGGCATTTTGCACCATCCGTTTCCAAGCTAATAACAAGTGATTGTATTTGATGTATGAAATGTGTGACTTCAATTTTGTAATATTGAATTTTATTTAGGTTTTCTCTTAAATTATTAGCGTTACACTATTTGCATTTAGTGGTCACTACCCATGTCCACATCAAAACAGTTTAAATGGATTATCCCAGTAAATCCCACGTATCCGAAAGCGTCCGGTGGAGATAACGCCTCTAGCGGTTACTCCATCTTGCGGATACTTACGAGACTAATTCCTATGGATTTTTTGATATCTCAGCTATGAATCATGGGTAATTTTGACAAGGGTTTGCATGAAAAAAATTGAGTTTTTCGTGATTGAAGTTCATCATCTGTGGACCTTCAAAAATGGCCGCGTACATCATAGCTAGAAAAAAGTTCAATGTTAAAATTACCCATGATTCATAGCTGAGATATGAAAGAATCCATAGGAATTAGTCTCTTAAGTATCCGCAAGATGGGGCTACCAATAGAGGTTTTATCTCCACTGGTCGCTTTCAGGCGCTTTGGGGAGGAGACACCCAATGTGGCCGTCCAGAACGTCGTTCTACATGTCAGAGGTTAGCGGTTCATGTCAAAGGTTAGCGGTTCATGTCTAAGGTTAGCGGTTCATGTCTAAGGTTAGCGGTTCATGTCAAAGGTTAGCCGTTCATGTCTAAGGTTAGCGGTTCATGTCTAAGGTTAGCGCGACACTCTGGCCCGCAGCTAGCCAGTCTGGAATGTATACATGGATCAGGATGTCATTCCACCTCGTTTTCACTAGCTGAATGTACTGGATGTAACGTGTCCGAATTGGCATAGTTTGTAGACAGGTCCTATATTTTGAATACAAATTAAAATAAAGCTGTATTTTTAGGTAGATACGGTTTAAATTGTGTATGTGATGTAGAGAGCCCATAGGGGTAGTGTGTAAATAAATTGGTCGGGGGGTGGGTGTGGATTACACTTTTATAAAGGCATATATTTGCATATATTTTGTATGTATGGAACACGGAGTACAATTACTCGATATCTTCTTGTGCGTGTGTGTATGTGTGTGTGTGTGTGTGCTCGCATGCGCGCAAAACTAGTGGAGGAATGGGCCTTTTTGAATATAAAATATATAATGCTACAAAACATTTCAGTAGGACCACTATAAAAGTGTGTTCCATACATACAAAATAAATATATGCCTTTATAAAAGTGTGATCCACACCCACCCCTGACCAATTTATTCTAGACATGGGCTCTCTGCATCATATACACAGTTTAAACTGTATGTACCTAAAATATAGCTTTATTTTAATTTGTATTCAAAATACAGCACCTGCCATGTCCTGCCAACAAACTATGCCATTTCAGGCACGTTACATCCAGTACAGTCATCTAGCAGACAGTTACATATGTCCTAAATTGCCAGCGATATCTATCTATATGTCACGAAGACGCGAGGATTTGTATTTAATGCTGCACGTACTATAGACTGCACTGAAAACCATGGCTGTAACGAAGTCATAATGCTCGAAACGAGGTGGAATGACATCCTGATCTGTGCATACATTCCAGACTGTCTAGCTGCGGGCCAGAATGTCGCGCTAACCTTAGACATGAACCGCTAACCTTTGACATGACCCGCTAACCTTTGACATGTAGAACGACGTTCTGGACCGCTCGACGTTCTGGACCACCACACCAGACGTCTAATGGGTTATTATGCAGGACGACATGCATGATTTAAAATATTGTTGGGTTTTACAAAAAAGTTAATACAATTAATAGTTTTGGTTAGATAAGCCAATGGGTGGAAATACCCACCAAACCTACACTGCAGGCAGCAGGTCAATAAGACATCAGTGTATTGTTTCAGTGAGTTCTGAAACAAGTCAGTCTGAGAGGTATTGTACTCTGTCTTGTATATATGTGAGGCACTCACACAAGTTTTCTCTACGAAATGATGTTTCAATTAAATGCACATTTTTGCGCAACACTGAAGCTATTTCATGTCTGAAATACATCATTTGTTACATGCGTGCATTTTGTATATTTGTTTATGCTGGTTTTTTTTCATTTGTTTGGTTTCTGTTAATGTCCTTGTCATGTTTGTTTTTCTTGTGGTGAAATGTGCATATTGCATATTATATGTCAATTGATAAATACTTGCATTGCAAGAGATCTTTTTAATATTTTAAGTTGACTTTGTTGGAGTGAACAGATTCAGAACCAAAGTTGTAATTTCTGTGAAATTGGTCCATAACGGGCACGGTTCAGGTTAATTATGATTCAGTACAAAGGATGCACAATCTGCAGTTTCTTTCTAACACAAACGTTGTCCGAAAGTTGTTTAAACATCCAGTGTTCCTGAGCAAGTATCAAATGTACAATGTCAAGGATATGACTAGTAATGACTATTAGTGAAAATTAAGACATTCAAGGCTTATAGATTTGATAATGAGGACAATGAATGCCACGACTGAGAATGCCTATGTTTATATTGCACCATGCCATGGTATGCTGCTATTGTTTGTAACGCAATATTGCTATCTGCCACAGGTTTGGTCAGCTACGTCTGCGACAGCTCTACGAGATAGAACAACCTCCCATGGCTGAGACCAACCACATGTGAGACAAGGTCAAGATAAGTTCAAGGTCAAGGCAGCTCGACCTGCTTCATGCAACTGGAACAAAACACAGGCTATGTCAAGTGGTCAAACTGGGATGTCAGTGTGTGTGAGTGTATGTTGGTGTCAGTACATGTGTGTATGCTTGCATGTGTGTGTGTGTGTGTATGTGTGTGTGTGTGTGTGTGTGTGTGTGTGTGTGTGTGTGTGTGTGTGTGTGTATGCTTGCATGTGTGTTTGTGCATGCATGCGGTGTGTGCGTGCATGCGTGCGTGCCTGCGTGCGTGCGTGCGTGCATGCATAGTCAGTTAATAAAATATTCTTAATACTGATGCGATGATTATTTATTCACAGTTGTACATATACGATCAAATTTGTGTTGTTGTGTTAACACAGGGAGATTGTTGCTGTGTTAACACATATATAGACATGTGTTGTAGATTGTAAAGTGCCTGTTATGTGCATGTGTGTAATGGCTGGTGAAATATAAGCATAATAGTATTATATTTCAAGAAATCTGCTGAAATAGTGGAATAGATCCATTGCAGAGTATGTATGTACATGAACTAAGATGTTTAGCTGAGGTATGTACATGAAATGGGGTACTTAGCACACATTATTGAAGCGTTGTGAATAAACCAATTTTACACAAATTAGGAAGGAATTTAGCTTGTGAAAGTTAGTTACTAACTAAGAAGTTTGTACACGAAGTAGTGTGACATGTATATACCATAGACTGAAGGGGTTAGTCTGTGTGTATGATTGGGTTGATGTGTGACAGATTGGTCCTCTATATTCATGTCATTGATGTTCCCATTTCAATACATAGTTTCAATCTAAATTGTAAGATGACGAAACAAAATGTTCAACAGAATGTCTGACAAATTCCTGTGTGCATTGGCCGTTATAAGAGCTTGAGCTTGAACATTGTTACTAGGCAACAGTTGAGGCAGTGGAAGGATCAATTCATTCACTCTACTCATACATCCAAATAACCTTTCAACATAGCCTACACAGGCACAGACTTGCCAAGATTCACCCAGGTCCTCACAAAGCACTGCATGTTCAATATTTTCAGCATAAACAAATAATACTTTTGCACCTTAGAACGAGAGAGCTTTGAAAATGGTGATTGGTCATCTACCTGTAAAATGCAACACAAATTAGTAAAGCAGTGTCATACAGCGCTGTACTAAGGGAGATTGGCCTCCCGAATACCTTCTGGAAGGTGGTTTTGGTTTTCATGTTCCTCTTGTAAAAGGTGCTTTGTTGTAGTAATATGTCTGGCCTGATCAGAATTTACCTACAAATTAATTTATTAGTGATGGTTCACACAATGAGAGAGAATCAAAAAGAATAGCCATCTATTCTTTTTGAAGGAATGCATTTTTACTTATGTTTAATTTTATCTCAGTCAATAGTTTTATCTCCAAGCATGTTTGGCTATTATGTATTGTAAATACTGAGGCAGTCATGTTATACAAACTAGCTTCGAGAACCAGTGAATAACAGTTGAAAGCAATCAGGTTATACAATTTTAAAACTTTGCCCGTGTTCAACATGGTGCAGATCATTCCTGTCCTCTGTACAAAGGGCCTACATAGACTGGTGCCACATAATGCATTTGTTTTCATATGTTTGTGAATTGGTGTACATTCTACATTCCATTAACCATTTTATATTTTAACTTGTATATTATGGACTTACAAATACTTGATATTTCCTTAAATTAGTCACATATATATTACCCTGGTCAAGGGGCATTTAATTAGTACATGTTTGTAAATACAATATTTTTAGAATTCATGTAATGTTATATAAAATATTATTTCAAAAATCACTTATTGTAGTTACTATTTCTGACAAGAAATCTTTGTGAGCATGGGCAGAATAGAGTGTACAACTAACCTTGATGTGACATCAAAATACTGTAGTCTGTGTTTTATTCACTGCTTTAGTCTATGGTATTAGTGGCTGATATTTATTGATGCTGCACTTCTATTGAGTGCTACTTGACTTGTCCGACAATTTGTTTTGCTGCATTGTAAATAGACAAACATAAATAATAACTGCTGACAGTGTATGTTATGTGTATGCTCACAATTTGTGTAAATTATTTATGCTATTTACTGATATTATCATTTTAATATTTAATATGTTTTATCACCAACTTTTGGAATATATATATAAATGTGTGTGTATCAGCAGCAGCACATTCCAGTTTGTCAACTGAAAAAAATAAAGTTGTGTACTTCAGTGTTTGCGTGTACTTCAATATGTCAGTTTTAAGAATACTTATGTTGACAGTTTGTGCACAGTGATGTAGCTAGGGGGGCCAAAGGGCCATGGCTCCCCAATCCCGGAAAATTAGGGCGTGGGGAATGGACTGGCAGGCGGATTCACAGTGACAAAATACAGATGGTATAAGGATGTCTATGTCAGACACTTCTTCCCAGTCCTACCCTGTCGCAAAGAAATGTGATATCGTGCAAATAGAATTCAGTTAGGAATGTTCCACTTCTGTCGCTGGCTGCAGCAATGAACAGCGGCGTCGTCTACCATGCCCTCAATCACAACATTTGGAGGGCAGGGTAGAGAGGACCAATAACTGGCTGCCTGATGAATAGAGTGACAAACGACAGGATATAGGGATTAGTGTGCAACTTACGGCTCACACAAATCGGAGCACTGTTTTGGGTCTCAAAGTGTTTCTAAAACGAAATATTTGTAAAACATAAATTTTCCTGGAAATGATGAATTATTATTATTTGGGCTAGGGTTAGTATGACCTAACCAGTGTAAGCAAATATATAGTTATAGCGACATCATTAACATTGATACCAATTACAGGGGTGTATACTCAAGTGAAATATGTTATCATTCAAATAGGATTCAGTTATCCAATGAGGAGAAATCCTCCACTTGTGTCGTAGGAATAAGCACCCAGATGGCTAAAGGCGACCTTTCTATGCTGGCACTGAAGGTGGTCACTGCTTGGGTGCTTGTCGTTCTCAGTGGTTCGTTTACGTCCCAAATTGAGACAAGACTGACATTAATGTGATTCACTGATTCACGCGGGATACACAGTCCCCAATGTTGAGAGACAGCTTCTATGAATATTTTTGAACTGACACCTACATTGGTTGTGTGTGCGTGTGCGTGCGTGCGTGCGTGCGTGTGTGGTATGTGTGTACTTATATGTGTGTATACTTATATATATATATATATATATAATATATATATATACAGTGTATATACAGTGTATATATAGTGTATATACAGTGTATATACAATGTATATACAGTGTATATACAGTGTATATAAACTGTATATACACTGTATATACACTGTATATACACTGTATATACACTGTATATACACTGTATATACAGTGTATATACACTGTATATACAGTGTACATACACTGTATATACAGTGTACATACAGTGTATATACACTGTATATACAGTGTATATACACTGTATATACAGTGTACATACAGTGTATATACACTGTATATACAGTGTATATACACTGTATATACAGTGCTCAGGGATAAAGCTTCTGACTCTCGACTAAGTGGACCCGGGTTAACATCCTGTGCTGCAGTGTTAAAACATGGACATTGAACATGTTTTTTTCACTCTACAGTGCTCCAGTTCACTCAGCTCTATACATGAATACCTGGCGATAGACGGTAGTGGTTATGTGCATGAGCAGCCCACGTACATTAATTGTAGCATTATGGCTGGATGCTTCCTAGAGAAGTTGAGATGGTGTTTGACTGAACTAGTCTGCCAGGGAAATAAAGTGTAAAAGTGCTTTGAGCAGTCCTGAGGACCGGATACTGTGCTACATAAGAACTAATATATATATATATATATATATATATATATATATATATATATACATATATATACATATATATATATATACAGTATATGCAAATACTAACATTAATGTTAACATTTTGTATACATACATAGTTCGCCTGGATGCCGGATGACCCTCTCCAATGCTAAATCCTGGCTACGCCACAGTTTGTGCCGTGTTACAACTTACTGTGCAGGTTCCTTTTTTTAACGTATAACAGAATTGATAGGAGTAGTTTTATGAAGTTTGCAAAATCATGTTTCTTTGGCACAATAATGTATTTATAACATAATGATATATAGCGGCGTCTCTTAAGTCCAAATTTTAAAGGAATCGTGACACGCTGGGCCAAAGCACCAAATTTGGCACAGTTCTACCTTAGGACCATGTAACACTTTTTAGAGGGGGCTGCCCGATTTTAAAGGCCAAAGTCAAGGTTAGATCAAGCTCAAAGATCAGTTATTATATAATGCTATTGTCCAATATATCGACATTTTAATGATAATTAAAAATGTTTTCAAAAGCTCATTTATTTTCGGACCCACATCTTCCCATGAGATGATTATCTAATTTGCAAAAATTCAAAATGGCCGACAAATTAGCAAATATATAAATATCGTTATTCCTTCTTTATCAGTCATTTCACAAAATGTCCAAAACACATATTTTGCACACAGGTACCTTATGGACATATATAACTTCTGAGATGGGGCTGCCCGGGTTTAAATGTAAAAGTCAAGGTCAGACGCAGGTCAAAAACAAAACAATTTTATAATTCCAATGTTATCATCTACTAACACTATAACAATGTTTGTATTTCGGAAGGTTACAGGAGACGTTTATGGCTGCAAAACTCTATTTTATATTTTTTGTATTTTATACCATTTGCATAAATTAAAAATGGCTGCCAATATGCCCAAAACTGATTATTATAATTTCAGTGTGCACGCGTAGCTGCACGCGTACATTATAACATTGGGTACCGATACGTAGTGCACATCTACATTCATACAGGCAGTGACATTTACTCAGTTAATTAACTAGTTCACTCATACTTCCATTGCTAACCAATTCCTTACATGCCGCTACAATGATACTCTCACAAAGTCCATGGTAGAGAAAGAGTGCTGTGCATGGGAGCCCGGCGGTCTTACATCTGCATTTCTTTGCATAAGTGGGTTCAGTGTTTATCAGAAATTTGTCATTTCAAGCTTGCACTAAGCCATAAGAAACATACTTTTTTATGTTTAAACAAACATTCGTAGGTTCTAGGAAAGAGCAGTATTCAAAATACGTTGCTTATTGAAAGGAACATCTCTATCCACAAGGCCATCAAGACAAAACAACTACCCTTATTCAAGCGTCGTCACTTCACTATGACAAACTCAAAGGCAAAACAATAGTTTCAACAAATGAAGAGAAACTACAAACTCTTCAGCCAGTTATTCATTGCTGCACAAGTTCGTTACACCAGACAGGCTGAGTGTTTGCACATGAAAACCATCCGTGGCCGCCAGCATTGTCACTGCATGGGAAATTTCGACTAACGAGCACAAAACCTGAGTTGCTGCATTGCAATGAACCACATTTTCAACAAGAAACACCCTCTTATTTTGATGCTAAAGAGTTCGATGTTGCAATGATAGCGCATTCCTGCGACTCGACAACACAGAAACGTTCGGTGAATACAGTGACACTATCATCTTCATTCCCTGGACTGAAAGACAACTACAAGGCTGTTCTAGATTAGACACTGTCTGGGACACGTACCGACCAGAGAGCTTGAAAGCCATTATCCGAGAATAACGAGGGAAAGGCACACGCAGAAAAGTGTTGCCAATGTGCTTTGCGGGGTTCTTACAAGATGCCACAAACAAGGAAGAATGTTTCAATCTTCCTACGGAAGATGTAGTCAAACATGACTACCCACCAAGTAAACATGTACACGTACACTACCAGTGTAGACATGTAAAATCGAATAGTGCTGACATATCGATGTCGGCGAATGACCACCAAGAGACAGACAGCAGAATATGCCTATATGTAGATGATGCGCTGAATGAGGGGGAACTACTGTTCTCGTCAGAATCGTAGACACATATGTGGTTGTAATTTTGGTTGTAATCTTTCACGATCTTGCCCAGCACCATCCAGGGATGCAGTTATGGGTCAGTTTTTGACACAGCGAAGCACTTCCGCTACTACCACATCAACTCAATCTGCCAACAACTTGGGGAGGAAAACGCTCATGCTGTATGTTCACCCCTTCTCGGATTCCGATGCAACATCTCACTCACTCAGTTCTGCGGTAAAGCATGGAAAACATATCCGGCAGCCACTTCTGGGTTCACCAGCGCGTCTCAGGATGGATGTGTTAGTTGGAATTTACATCTGCAGCAGTTAGACTGATTGAGCGATTTATATGTATCATTTACGACAGGATGACCTATTATGACGAGGTGAACGATCTTCGGCAAGAAGCCAGTATCTGGAGCAATAGCCTGAAGCCTATCACAGCTGCAGCCAACCATGAAGCCTTTGGACACGAGAAGACACCGGATAGCGTCCAGTTTGGACATCTCTACCGGTTGTTGCTGTAGGTTGTAGAGAACTGATCAAGTGTGGTTGCAAGGCTGAACCCACTTGTGCGAAGAAACGTGAGAGTTAAGAACAAGTTCATTGTAGCGGCATGTGAGGAATTCGTTAGCAATGGAAGTATGAGTGAACTAGTTAATTAACTGAGTAAATGTGACTGCCTGTATGAATGTAGATGTGCACTACGTATCGGTACACAATGTTATAATGTACGCGTGCAGCTACGCGTGCATACGGAAATTATAATAATCAGTTTTGAGCATATTTGGCAGCCATTTTCAATTTATGCAAATGGTATAAAATATAAAATAGAGTTTTGCAGTCATAAACGTCTCCTGTAACATTTCTAAATACAAACATTGTTATCGTGTTAGTAGATGACAAACTTGGAATAATGAAATATTTTGTTTGTTGACCTTCATCTGACCTTGTCCTTGACCTTTATATCCGGGCAGCCCCATCTCAATACATTTTTACATACACAATGACGAAAAGTTCGTGTATATTTATATTATATGCATTCTATACGTGATTATAGATGACCAATAACGTTATATTACCTGTCTGTTGATTTTGAAAAAATTGAAAAAACAATTGAAATTGTGTGAAATTATTTGAAAATAATTTCCACTTTTTAGTACTTAATTTAACATTTTTCAAAGACTCTTCAAAGTAAATTTATATCCGTTTTCTGCTATGAATGAATCGGACTTGCGGGCTTTTGCAGCCGCATCGGTCCTTCCATAGAGTCAGATGAATATGATTACTATTGAATATGATCATAGCTTGCGGACTTATGGGTCACTCTAATGGCAGAGAGTGAGAAACGATCTGGCCAATCCTCCTTCCGAAGTATGTCCCCAGACCGCTCTCAACACGAAAACATGATGTTTATTATGACATGACGCAGATACTAGGATATATCCTACTGTGTCGAGAGTGAGTTTTGAATTTTAGATATCAGCCTTCATATTGTATAAATCATATTAGTATGACAGGCTGATATCTAAAAAGTCAAATATAAACACTAACATAATAATGTTCGACTATGATGTTATATATTAATAATATGTATTATTTTATAATGTTCAATCAGTATTAATAGTAATAATCAAATAATCAGTTTAAATAAACACTCTGTTCTCTCACGAGCGAGGCACGTCTGTCAACACAGTTCACCTAGTGCAGACTTCCGCGACAGGCCGGCCGTTACGCGGAACAGTTACATAACCGCCGCACGAGGCGGGCTGTTGTATTCAATACAACGGCCGTTGCAGAGTAGAGCGCGCGCGCTTCTCGTCGTTTCTGCGGTCGAATTGTCGTCGTCGAGACGTTTTTTGTAGGCCGGCGAGCACGAACCGTTTTCTGTTGTGACTGCTGTCACTTTGCGATATTTGTGCGTACTGCTCACGGTGTATTTTCGCTTGGATTACTGCCTTCTATAAATCAACGTTGTTATGACAGCGGCGAGACGTGGTGTTTTTTCTTCACGATTTGCGTTGTGTGAGCGGAACGTCGAAGGGCCGTCTAGCGACAGTTGACAGTTCCGCGCTGACGCCTCGTGTATCGCCTAGGGTGGCTGCCCCTCGTGTCGCCAGGAAGTTGGTTTGTTGTCAGCTTCACAGCACGGACGGGGACGATGGGGAGTTTTTTTTATGATCTAGAAACTAATAATGTTGTATATCAACCGGTTCCGGTTGCGCATGACTTCCGATTGCGCATGATTTCCAGTCCCGGTTACGCACGACTTCCGGTCCCGGATGCGCATGATTTCCGGTTCCGGTAGCGCATGACTTCCGGTTCCGGTTGTGCATGACCTCCGGGGCCGGACTTTCCGGTTCCGGTTGCGCATGACTTCCGGTTCCGGTTGCGCATGACTTCCGGTTTCGGTTGCGCATGACTTCCGATTCCCGTTGCGCATGACTTCCGATTTCGGTTGCGCCGGATTCCTCAAAAAGTATACTGCAGTTCATGGACATTGTTAAGGTATGTATAAAATGGTTATTACCATATTGGTAAATATTTTAAAATTATTTAGATACTCACACTTGATATTTCTTTCATTGCATTATTTGTGTGTACCTGTTAGTTCGATGTGTGCATGGGATTGGGAAAGCACAGACTACATGCAAATTGAACTGACAAAATTGGGTTCCTGCAAATTTGACATATCCAGTATGCACTGTACTATTTTGTGAATGTTTTGATTTTACTTACTTATATGTATCTGTCTGTTGGAATTAGTCCTCAGAACACTTGTTAATTTGTTTCCACATTATCGTTGCGATATGTTATCTGTCAATAATGCTGTTACACTACACCATGCAATGCCTAGGTCAGGAGATAAGTTACAATAGTCTTACAAAAATAATCAGGTTGCCTTTTGGAATAATAGAAATTTTTTATCAAACAAATTGTATGTTTATAACAATGGTATCTGCTAATGTCTCAGTTTTAGTTGTTGGGTCGATACCAACAGGTATTGCACTCCGTGCTAAATTACCCCTGGCATGGGCTTATTGACCGAAACATTATTGATAATGATATTTAATACAAATTCCTCACATGTAATATTTTTGACATATAATTAATTGAATATTAATAATAATGTGATAGTAATAGGAAGGAAATTAAGTACACGTGTAATAGTTATATATTTACACTGCAATGTAATCGACTCCATGTCTAGATTGTCAACAGGTGTTATGGTTATCATGACTGTACTAATGTTGTAGTGCATATTAAAAAATAGCTTCTAAAAAGTCGTAGTTGATTACACCATTTCTAAGTGATCATACATTTGAATACTAATCATAACTGATCATCGCTATGGTCTTGCTTTTTATTATAAACTGTAGCTTCTCAACTCTATTTTTATTTCCTGCATACGTAAAGCTGTACAATAGCCAACCAATGTGCTACAACGATATTATATTACAAAGGCTAGCATACAAATTACACACTTAGATACCTGTCTTGCAGTTCATTAATTTACTGCATTGTTTCTCAGATATCAATGTGGTTTTAATATCATCAGTGTGCGAACATTGAGGAACAAATGTTTATATTTTTGTATTGTTTCTTATATATTATATATTTTGTATGAGCAACCTTCGGCCTTCGCACACTAATTGCAGTGTGCCTGGATAATTCCTAGAAAAGTTAAGATAGTGTTTGATTGATCAAGTCTGCCAGGGAAGTAGTGTTAAGTGTTTTGAGTAGTCCTGAGGATTGGCTACTGCGCTATAAGAACTTGCCTTTACCATTATGCCTTTAATGTATACATTTGTGTTTATTTGCTACATTCTTTCTAACTGGGCGGCAGAAGTACGGGAGATGAGTGCCCTCTTCCGGAGATACAGTGTGAAGACGTGCTATAACGGATCGTCGGGGAAACCACCAACCTGGTGAACGGGGTGGAAGGTAAGAGCCAAGTTGCAATCAGCTGCAACTGCAAGAAGAAGATCGATGCGTTCTTTTTAGCATTACAAATATTATTGTTAAAACGTATTGCGTAACATGTGCAATTATCAGTCTATATTAGCTATTAATTTTCTAGGCCTTGTCATATATTAAGCCATATTCTAGCCTTTGTTTGTAGTAATGCATTATATATATATATATATATATATATATATATATATATATATATATATATATATATATATATATATATAATATATATATATATATATATATATATATATATATATATATATAAATCGAGCGATGTCATCCAAATTCAGAATTGCAGATTATGAGCACAAAATTGGCCTTGGTTTATTCTAAGATGCACTGAATTAAATCCCTTCGACGTTGAACCTGTTTTTAACAGTAGACGCATGACACTTTGCAAAGACACTTGTTTCTTTGAGTAAATGTTAAAGCAGTAATATTATGTTACTACAATGAATCATTTCTATTATGACAGTAGATATGCCCACAGACTCCTATATCACACCTGATGAACTTTCACAATTTTTAGGTAAGCATAGTTTTGTATTTGTCTTTGTGAGCATCATTTGCAATTGGATCAGAACAGAAAATAACTGATTCATATCGTGTTATACTATGCCAATTGGAAAAAATCACTGTTATACACTATACGGTAGTATGTTAATGCATGTATTTATTACCTGATACAATGATGGTTGCTGTCATAGCTGCCATCATTAGAAATAACTCAGGTGATTTGTTAGATAACAAAAATTATAGATTTTTTGTGCATGCCACAATTGCTAGCAAACTATTTGAGTCATCAATAATTATCCAGGGTTACCATATTTGTTACTACATGTGCCAATCAATTTTGATTACAAAAGCAGGACTTTAATAGATGCTCATATTTCTGTTAAAACAAGTTTTTCGATAGTGTATTGCGAATGGCTCTTTAATGTATGTCGCAATGTTGGGTGCCTCCAAAGGCTCGAATGTGTTTGACAAGCTAGATGATAGCAAGCTATTAAACTAATTGACTGTGGTTCACATTCACTGTCCTACTTTATTGTGCACAGCCTTTACCACTGGTATAGCACTGTGAAACTTACTATCAAATGGTGTAAGGACTTTCATAGCTATTTCACTGTCTCATATGGTGTCAAAGAGGGGGGTTTCCTCCCCCATTTTTTCAATGTGTAGATGGATTACTAAAGTGAAATTTTAACAAATTACTAGGTAAGAGCCAAGTTCCAATCAGCTGCAACTGCAAGATGAAGATCGATGCGTTATTTTTAGCATTACAAATATTATTGTTAAAACGTATTGCGTAACATATGCAATTATCAGTCTTAATTTGGTATTAATTTGTCTAGGCCTAGCCATACATTAAGCCATATAATAACCTTTGTTTGTAGTAATGAACTATACATATAAATATAAATATATATAAATCGAGCGATGTCGTCCAAATTCAGAATTGCAGATTCTGAGCTCACGTTTGACCTTGGCTTATTCTAAGAAGCACTGAATTAACTCCCTTTGACCAAGAACCTGTTTTTAGCAGTAGATGCATGACACTTTGCGAAGACACTTGTTTCTTTGAGTAATTGTTAAATGAGATCTTTCCACTAATGTCACTGTTGGAGAAGGAGCTCAAAGTAAAGAATGCCCCTGTCTGCAGGCATGACAACCATTCCATTAACATCAGATGGGAAGCAGGAAATTGGATGCTTGAACACAACATGACAAGGAACAATACAAAGGAACAGACAACAACAGGTTTGGAAACCATGGACAGTTGAAGCAACGTGTATGACACTCTCATGTAGTTGATGAATTAACTTATTTGTTTAAATATTGTTTGTTCTACTTTTAATATAACCATCATTATTTACGTTCTTTTCTTAGAAATTTTATTATATCCTCTTATTCAGTATATGTTGTAAATATATATATATATATATATATATATATATATATATATATATATATATATATATATATATATATATATATATACATATATACATATACATATATATATATATATATATATATATATATATATATATATATATATACATATACATATATATATACATATATATATATATATATATATATATACCGGGTAATGTATTTAACAGGCTATATTTTTATGACCCCCATGTACATTTTATGTGTGAATGAGCTGGTTCCAGGGATACAGCGCGTTAGAAATGTTAGTTATAACAAATAGCTCCCTTTTTTGAAAAACAAATATTTTTAGCAGATCAGTGGTGAGTGATTCAAGGAAATGGCTGCACATAAAAAGAGGTGAGTGGACTTTAGCACGTGGGAGGTGATGCTCTTATAATGATACAAAGTACTGTACAAAGGCATAGATGTATCCAACTAATGACTTATTTAGATTTTAAACTATGGTAAGAGTTTTGACACATTCCTACAGATAATAATTATATGGGCGATGCAATTTAGTAATATCTAAATAAAAATAGTCTGTTATATTCCAAGTTGTTGAGTCAGAAGTTAACTGAGCTTGCACAATAATTAAGACTTTAAGTAGAACTAAAATATGGTAGGTCAGTGCTTTGGTGCTGGCTGGCTGGCAAATTATAGCAACTGCCTTTGCCAGTCACTATTGCATCAGCCGTGGGAACAGACAAATACATGCCCCAATTTGATGAGGGATACACGTCTGGTGAGAATCCCACTACATGATGACCATTCATGCCGAGTAAGTAACACATGTAGCATGTGGTTAAAATCATCCACAATTATACCTCACGATCAGAGACTGACCAGATTATTTGTGGGCAATTTCATTGCATGATGTTAAAAGGAGTTTTGCAAAGGGATGTGCCAGGGGTAGAATCTAGGCTGGCCCACAAGGTTGCTACCTATAGACCCCTGACCCACAAGGATGCTACCTATAGAGACCTGCTGGCCCACAATGATAAGGATGCTACCCATAGACCCCTGTTTGCCCACAAGGATGCTACTTATAGACCCTTGCTGGCCCACAAGGATGCTACCTATAGACCCCTGCTGGCTCACAAGGATGCTACCTATAGACCCCTGTTTGCCCACAAGGATGCTACTTATAGACCCTTGCTGGTCCACAAGGATGCTACCTATGGACCCATGCTGGTCCACAAGGATGCTACCTATAGACCCTTGCTGGCCCACAAGGATGCTACTTACAGACCCCTGCTGGCTCACAAGGATGCTACCTATAGAACCCTGCTGGCCAACAAGGATGCTACTTATAGACCCTTGCTGGTCCACAAGGATGCTACCTATGGACCCATGCTGGCCCACAAGGTTGCTACCTATAGACCCCTGCTGGCCCACAAGGATGCTACCTATGGACCCCTGTTGGCCCACAAAGTTGCTACTTATAGACCCCTGCTGGCCCACAAGGATGCTACCTATAGACCCCTGTTGGCCCACAAGGTTGCTACTTATAGACCCCTGCTGGCCCACAAGGATGCTACCCATGGACCCATGCTGGCCCACAAGGTTGCTACCTATAGACCCCTGGTGTCCCACAACGATGCTACCCATAGACCCCTGTTGGCCCAAAAAGATGCATGCTACACTTAGAACCCTGCTGGCAGAGCAGGATGCTACCAATAGACCTCTGTTGGCCAACAAGGATGCTACCCATAGACCCCTGCTGGCCCACAAGGATGCTACCCATACACCCCTTCTGGCCCACAATGATGCTACCCATAGACCCTTGCTGGCCCACAACGAAGCTACCCATAGACCCCTGCTGGCCCACAAGGTTGCTACCCTTATATCCCTGCTGGCAGAGCAGGATGCTACCTATAGACCTCTGTTGGCCCAAAAGGATGCTACCTATAGACCCCTGGCCCACAAGGATGCTACCTATAGATACCTGCTGGCCCACAATGATAAGGATGCTACCCATAGACCCCTGTTTGCCCACATGATACCTATAGAACCCTACTGGCTCACAAAGATGCTAACTATAGATCCCTGCTGGCCCACAAGGATGCTACCCATGGACCCATGCTGGCCCACAAGGATGCTCCCCATAGACCCCTGCTGGCAGAGAAGGATGCTACCTATAGACCTCTGCTGGCCCACAAGGATGCTACCTATAGACCTCTGCTGGCCCACAAGGATTCTACTCACATACCCCTGCTGTTTCAGAAGGATGATACCTATAGACCTCTGGCCAACAAGGATGCTACCTATAGACCCCTGGCCCACAAGGATGCTACATATAGACCCCTGCTGGCCCACAGGGATGCTACCTATAGACCCCTGCTGGCACACAAGGATGCTACCTATAGACCTCTGCTGGCCCACAAGGATTCTACTCACATACCCCTGCTGTTTCAGAAGGATGATACCTATAGACCTCTGGCCAACAAGGATGCTACCTATAGACCCCTGGCCCACAAGGATGCTACTTATAGACCCCTGCTGGCCCACAGGGATGCTACCTATAGACCCCTGCTGGCACACAAGGATGCTACCTATAGACCTCTGGCCTACAAGGATGCTACCTATAGACCCCTGGCCCACAAGGATGCTACATATAGACCCCTGCTGGCCCACAGGGATGCTACCTATAGACCCCTGCTGGCACACAAGGATGCTACCTATAGACCTCTGGCCTACAAGGATGCTACCTATAGACCCCTGGCCCACAAGGATGCTACATATAGACCCCTGCTGGCCCACAGGGATGCTACCCATAGACCCCTGCTGGCAGAGAAGGATGCTACCTATATACCTCTGCTGGCCCACAAGGATGCTACCTATAGACCTCTGCTGGCCCACAAGGATTCTACTCACATACCCCTGCTGTTTCAGAAGGATGATACCTATAGACCTCTGGCCAACAAGGATGCTACCTATAGACCCCTGGCCCACAAGGATGCTACATATAGACCCCTGCTGGCCCACAGGGATGCTACCTATAGACCCCTGCTGGCACACAAGGATGCTACCTATAGACCTCTGCTGGCCCACAAGGATTCTACTCACATACCCCTGCTGTTTCAGAAGGATGATACCTATAGACCTCTGGCCAACAAGGATGCTACCTATAGACCCCTGGCCCACAAGGATGCTACATATAGACCCCTGCTGGCCCACAGGGATGCTACCTATAGACCCCTGCTGGCACACAAGGATGCTACCTATAGACCTCTGCTGGCCCACAAGGATTCTACTCACATACCCCTGTTGTTTCAGAAGGATGATACCTATAGACCTCTGGCCAACAAGGATGCTACCTATAGACCCCTGGCCCACAAGGATGCTACATATAGACCCCTGCTGGCCCACATGGATGCTACCTATAGACCCCTGCTGGCACACAAGGATGCTACCTATAGACCTCTGGCCTACAAGGATGCTACCTATAGACCCCTGGCCCACAAGGATGCTACATATAGACCCCTGCTGGCCCACAGGGATGCTACCTATAGACCCCTGCTGGCACACAAGGATGCTACCTATAGACCCCTGGCCTACAGGGATGCTACCTATAGACCCCTGATGGCACACAATGATACTACCTATAGACCCCTGCTGCCCACAAGGATGTTACCTATAGACCCTGGCCCACAAGGATACTACCTATTGGGAAAGCACACATGGTTATGACTGTACTAATGCTGTAGTGCAGATTAAAAAAAATTAGTCATAGTTGATTACACCATTTCTAAGTGATCATACATTTGAATACTAATCATAACTGAGCATAGCTATGGTCTTGCTTTTTATCATAAACTGTGGCTTCTCAACACAATATGTATTTCCATCATATGTAAAGCTGTGCAATAGCCAGCCAATGTTCTACAATGTTATTATATTACAGAGGCTAGCATACCAATTACACACTTAGATATACCTGTCTTGCAGTTAATTAATTTACTATATTGTTTCTCAGAATTCAATGTGGTTTTAATATCATTAGTGTGCAAACATTGTAGAAGAAATGGTTATATTATTGTTTAGTTTCATATACATAATATATGTTTTTGTAGTGCAGCCTTCGCACCCTAACGACACTGTGGCTGGATGCTTCCTACAGAAGTTAAGATAACGTTTGATTGATCAGGTCTGTCAGGAAAGTTGTGTTAAGTGTTTTGAGTAGTCCTGAGGTTTGGCTACTACGCTATATAAGAACTTTCTTTTACCATTTTGCGATTAAAGTATACCGTTGTGTTCATTTGCTACATACTTTCTAACTGGGCGGCAGAAGTACGGGAGGTGGGTGCCCTCTTCCTGAGATACAGTATGAAGACGTGATAAGACGGATCGTTGGGGAAACCACCAACCCGGTGAACAGGGTGGAAGGTAAGAGCCAAGTTCCAATCATCTGCAACTGCAAGATGAAGATCGATGCGTTCTTTTTAGCATTACAAATATTATTGTTAAAACGTATTGCGTAACATGTGCAATTATCAGTCTTAATTAGGTATTAATTTTCTAGGCCTAGCCATACATTAAGCCATGCAATAGCCTTTGTTTGTAGTAATGAACCATATGTATATATATATATATAAATCGAGCGACGTCATTCAAATTCAGAATTGCAGATTCTGAGCACACATTTGGCTTTGGCTTATTGTAAGTAGCACTGAATTAACTCCCTTTGCCTTTGAACCTGTTTTTAAAAGTAGATGCATGACACTTTGAGAATACACTTGTTTCTTTGAGTAAGTTTTAAAGCAGTAATATTTAAAAAAACGTAAAAACAAAACAAAACTACTATTTGGATGTTTGTATAGAAGTCATGGGGGGACAGAGGAAAACAACACTAAACTCCTAAATATGATTGGGTGAGTGTCCAAACTTAAATATTACTATAATATAGACCCCTGCCACTGTGTCGCCATTGGCGGAAAATGCTTTATGTATATAGTTATTAGTCATACTTTAGGTTTTCATATGGATGTAATGTTCCGGAATAAAGTTATTGAATTGAATTGAATTGAATTAAATATAGGTAGCATCCTTGTGGGCCAGCAAGGGTCTAAAGGTAGCATCCTTGTGTGCCAGCAGGGGTGAATAGGCAGCATCCTTGTGGGCCAAGGGTCAATAGGTAGCATCCTTGTGTGCCATCAGGGGTCTATAGGTAGCACCCTTGTGCACTAGCAGGGGTCTATAGGTAGCATCCTTGTGGGCCAACATGGATCTATAGGTAGCATCCTTGTGGGCCAGCAGGTGTCAATTGGTTGCACCCTTGTTGGCAAGAGATATATAGGTAACAACCTTGTGGGGCAGGGGTCTATAGGTAGCATCGTTGTGGGTCAGGGGTCTAGAGGTAGCATCATTGTGGGCCAACATGGATCTATAGGTAGCACCGTTGTGGGTCAGGGGTCTAGAGGTAGCATCATTGTGGGCCTCACGGATCTATAAATAGCATCCTTGTGGGCCAGGGGTCTATAGGTAGCAACCTTGTGGGCCAGCCTAGATTCTACCCCTGGCACATCCCTTTGCAAAACTCCTTTTAACACAATGCAATGAAATTGCCCACAAATAATCTGGTCAGTCTCTGATCGTGAGATATAATTGTGGATGATTTAACCACACGCTACTTGTGTTACTTACTCGGACATGAATGGTCATCATGTATTGGGATTCTCACCAGACGTGTATCCATCATCAAATTGGGGCATGTATTGGTCTGTTCCCACGGCTGATGCAATAGTGACTGGCGAAGGCAGTTGCTATAATTTCAGAGTTAGACTTCGCTCACTGCCTTGGTTTGCAGACCCAAGCAGCCAGGGGTGATATGCATGTCCTCAGACTAGCTTAGGCGCCGCACAGGCGCTACCCTCAGACTAACTGTGCCGTGGCCCAGCGAGTGATTCAGTCGGTATGCATGAACCGGTCGCAGCGCGATTTAGCCGCCGCATAGTTAGTCTGCGGACGGCGATTCTGAGAGTCAATTGCGGAGTATTCGAGGCTATTTGAGGAGCTTCGAAACAGGGATTCCCCACGAATTCTGCCGCATTGCGCACGCGCGCGGTGACGCACGGGGTCAAATAGGGGTTCATCGCACGTCGTGGTCAGTGTTTGTTTACATTAAGCTTGGCGTGGAAGTCGGCGAAGGTGGGAAGCGCATGGAGAAAAAAGTTAAGCGTAAGCCGCCCTGTCGAGATGACGAAATAATATGTTTAATTGAGGGAATCGGCAACTAAAAAACTATTTTGATGAGCAAGTTACAAAATTCTGTAACAATCAAGAAAATGGTAAGTTTGACGAGAGTTCACCGCTAAAGTGAATTCGCTCGGTGGCGCAAGAACGGAGGACAACCTAGACAAAAGGGGAAACATTTTAAATCTGCGGTTTTAAAACGCACTACGTGATCAAGGAAAAGTGAGAGGCAGACCACCAAATTGACCTCTGTATGCTGATGTATGCTGAACTAGTGCGTGATGCCCCAGTAGGGGTTTTGTACTACAAACCATCAGAATCAGAATATCATCATGGATACAACTGGTGAAGGAACCGATGTGACAACGGGAATTGATGGCGAGTATTCATAACTAGTCAAATGAATGATTACTGTCTGTGGTGTGTGTTGTACTTTCAAGTGTCACCGTATTATGTACAATTCCTTATTTACTACAGTGACTTTTTTGGAGAAAAACAAAAATAGAAAATTAAACAAAGGAAATTAAATCCCAACCAGTGTTTTATATTTAAATTTTATTATTTTAATTTGTGATGTGTGCTTATGACATATTACAACAAAAAACTAAATGGCACTAAAGCGAGAACTGACTGTTTTCAGACTTGTTGATAGCATAATTATTATAACATAAAATAAATTTATATTAAAACATATACTGGTATATATGTAATTATTGTTGGAGTACAGTTGTCACAGCTATAATTCTCATTCCGATAAAAATGAACCAAATACATTAATGACACATATGAAACTTTATTTTATATAGTTCAATATCCATTAGTAAATCAAACATATGCCTATATTCAAATTTTTATAATGGTATGAATGCTACAGACAGTTGTATTGTGAAAGCAACTCTTATGCAGAACTGTTATACATAAATAATTCTTATGTACAGTAACACGCAACTCATACATGATACAATGGAAATAATATATTAACACAATGCGTAAATAATTATATGTAATATTTACAAAACTTATAATGTTCACGTTTCAGTGCAAGGCACAGACAGCTTCATGTTGGACACAGGTGATGGCCAGGCTATGTCGATGATGCATGGGGTGAGCAATCTCTATTTATCTTTGATTTTCATATCTAATTAGCAATGTCAAACAGCTTATACATAAACAATGTGGGTTGCATCAAGCATCCTATTAATGGAAACTTACCAGGAGAGAGAGAGAGAGAGAGAGAGAGAGAGCCATCATAAAAATAGCACAGTGGGGGGAACTCAAGTTACAGGCAGCCACCTTAAAGTGGCAGGCATCCATAACCAGGGCAATTATACTACAATAGCAATACACAAGAGCATGGCCAGCCCTAGAGTTGGTGACTGGTAGAGTTACATAATAGGACAGAGGTCAGTATCCACACTTTGTCACATCTACAATGATCTGTCACCTTCTAAATTCTAAACAATAATTATACTTACATATCACACACAAACAGACAGACACACACACGTTGGTGTATGGGAGTATATACACATTTTTTATCAATTAAATGAACATCTTAACTCTATATTATGTGAGTAAACAACATGTCGGGTAAGACTGAACCATGGTAACATACAGGTATAGTGACTCTATTCTTCAGTTACAGAAAACAGGATTGACTATGTCAATAACAAAGTGCATGTGTTAATTCAAATAAGTTACTAAAGCAACATGTTTTGGCATTCCAGATGTATCACCATCTGTGATGCCTGCACCACTGCCAGAACCTCCACCACAGCCTGTGAGCCAGGTGCCAGCTGGTTTATGCAGGTGGAGTCACTAAGGCAGCAGTTACTGCTACTTTGACAGTTACGTTGACACAATGGGCATCTGTGTATGACTGTTCGTGTTGATTCCACGTGTTGAGGATCGGTGAGAGAATATATACCCACTGTCCCCAAGAAACACATCAGTCAATGGTTTTTGTGGCGACTCGAATGCTGAAACAGCTGCTATTCCCTCAGGATTCTGGAATCTTGCACTGAACCCGGCCACTTGGCAAATGGCAATGCAGTTCATAATCCTCATGTCAGCATCACATATGAACTACAACAGAGACAGATGACACTCATTTAATGTGCATGTTTTTATACCTGAGTCAATGCATTTTTTAATACTTTATACTGTGTAGTTATTACTAGTTTGTGCATGAAACAAAACTGTGTCTTACATTTTATTTAGAAGTGGTCAATAGCACAGGGGTGAAATACAATTATTTCTTAATTATTAAGTGTTGAATTTGTAACTGATGCATTTCAAACAGCACTTTATTGTTAAGTTTAAATGACTACAGTAAAATAGTACCTGGACATTTTTGCATTTAAACACATTTATAGCATTAAACATGCAAATAAAAAAAATTGTACATAGGTAAAAAGATCCAAGTATCCTACATCATTCTCTTGATCTATCATAATAAAAACAGCCTTTCCATTCAAGCAATAAACTCCTAGCATGCAGGCATCTATGTATGCTACCCTGTCCTCAAAGTGTAGCCATGTGTGATCAGCTGCAAGAAGCACTTGAACAAACAATAGTAGGAGCTGGTGGCTGGGGACAGATGTCTGGTGTTACTAATTGCAATTAAGTGGCATGTGCAAATAAGGTAGCTACAGTGTACTTTAATTAGAGGAAACATCAGTGACTGGCACAAGAGGCAAAATTAACTGTTTCACAGTGTACAATAAATAAATAATAATAATAGTTTATTTCTTATATAGCGCCCCATCCAAATAATTGTTCTGGGGCGCTTTACAATGATTATTCCTAAAATAATAATAATAAAAATACATACTAATAACATAATATATATATATATATATATAATACTAAAAAGTTAATACAATACTACTTTGATGAAATGAGGATATACTAATAAAACAAATATGATACTTTAAAATACAGACTTAAATTGGCACACAACTGCACACTATATTAAAAATGAATAAATAAGTAAAATAGTATAAACATGTAGTAAATAAAAATAAAATAGTATACATATATACTATACTAAACACATATATCCATAGGTGTTTCACATAAGTGAATAATAATAATAATTCAAGTACCCTGTATATGTGGTCAAATCAATACATCATCATATTTGTGATGATATATTCCTACATAGCTACAGTTGGTATGCTGTCAAATGTCAACAATATAGGCAAGTAATAATTTTTGAGGAACTTCTACCTCCCCTCAGACCATACAGAGCAAATATATGTTAGGAGTGTTATTAGCAACAAAACCAAGCTGCTCACAGGTGACAACTAAAAAATGTAACCTGCTTTCATTGGTATGACCTCAGTGATAATGGTTTTCGTTCTTACTAGAAAATGTGGTCAATTTTCAAATGATCTATTGAAATTTTTGACTGAAGAAAAGCAAATGAAATCTAACTAAAATAATAGCCATACTGAAATAAAAGTACTTGAAATATTATTTGAGAAAAAAATCAAATAATTTAGGGAAGTATTTCAATACAAATTTATACAACCGATTCATTTTACGTAGTGTCACATACAATTACAAATAGTTAATAAAATGTAATTACATTTTAATTATGAAGTTGTATTTAAATCTATGTTTGATCATGTATTCGCATCATTTAAAAAAATTGTGGTCATTCAAGTACTTCAAGAAGTACTTCAGTAAATACGTATTACCTAGTATGTTAAAATAGAGTCACATTGCATAAAGGTTTTGTGAAATTTAAACTATTTGATCAATCACACGTTACCTGGACGTTTATCGAGTGAAAATTCTCTCTGTTGACATAATATTTATGGAACGATATTAGGGCCATAATTCAACATGTCGTATTATTGCAGATAATCTGCAATAATACGACGTCAGGCATAATGAAGACACGCATAATGCGAGCGAGCATAATGCAAGCGAGCATAATGCGAGCAAGAATGCGAGCAAGAATGCGAGCAAGCACAATGCGATCAAGAATGCGAACAAGAATGCCAGCAAGCAGAATGCGAGCAAGAATGCAAGCAAGCATAATCAGACTTGGCATAATCAGCACTCGCTAAGTTTGTGCTGCCATCTAGCGAACTACGCCAACTTGAAAATTGAAAATACTGAAGTATCCCTTACATTAACAAATGTTTTGGCGCAGGCTATTCACCTACCAGCTGCTCGATAAAAAACGTCAAGTCGAACTGTTATTTTGTTGTTTGTAATGCGCCTTTTTTATCCTCTGGAACAATACTTAATATGATATGAGGCAGAAAGTGAGTTTGGGCAGAAACCTAGCATTTAAATTATAATGATAGAGCATAATTAATGTATGTAATCAGCTTAATAATACATTTTCTGTTATGTCATTTATGATTTTTTATGAGTAATTATGTTAAATTTTTTATACAAATAAGGCAATATTAATTTTGTGTGAAAATACATGTGATAATTAAACACATGCTCTTTTGTTTCTCTTAGGCATACTACTTGACCATATCTGTCACAGATCAACTTACAATGTGTGCAATTACGTGCATGTCATCGCACGTACGATGTCTTCCGTTACATAGTGTGACATTTGCTAATAAATGAAACCTGCCGCAACATCACATCGATTGTCATGCGTCGTTTACTGTCGATCCGGTTTTAAAAGTGGGGTACGGGTGACCAATTTATATACACATATGTATGGATGTGTGTGTGTGTGTGTGTGTGTGTGTGTGTGTGTGTGTGTGTGTGCGTGCGTGTGTGTGTATACACAAGTGTGTATATATAATATATATATATATTTGACATATATATATATATATATATATTTATATACATGCATATATATATATATTTGACATATATATATTTGACATATATATATTTGACATATATATGTATATATATATATATATATATATATATATATATATATATATATATATATATGACCTGAAATACACATAAGTATTTTTTTCAATACAAAAAAATTATTCATTGTTGGTCTGGTGCTGATTCTAAATTAAAAAAACCTTTATGTTATGCTATTTATAATAGTTGTGTTGGCAATTATATTTGAAGAGGGGCCATGGTCCACCCAATCACTGAACATTTGGGGTAGATTTTGGACCAAACACTGCTTGCCTGATTCATAGAGTGACAAGATGCAGAGCTTACAGGGGTGCCTGGGTAGGACTTCCCAATCCCACCTTTTGGCAAAGAAATATGTCAACACTAAAATGAGATCAAATTACACAAAGTGCATAAATTTGCTGGTTCCGCCGTAGACAATATAAATATCCACAAGGGCGACCCCCACCGATCGACGCCCGTGTACGTATGTATATATATATATATATATATATGTATATATATATATATATATATATATATACATATATATGTCAAATATATATATGTCAAATATATATATATATGCATGTATATAAATATATATATATATATATATATGTCAAATATATATATATATTATATATACACACTTGTGTATACACACACACGCACGCACACACACACACACACACACACACACACACACACACACACACACATCCATACATATGTGTATATAAATTGGTCACCCGTACCCCACTTTTAAAACCGGATCGACAGTAAACGACGCATGACAATCGATGTGATGTTGCGGCAGGTTTCATTTATTAGCAAATGTCACACTATGTAACGGAAGACATCGTACGTGCGATGACATGCACGTAATTGCACACATTGTAAGTTGATCTGTGACAGATATGGTCAAGTAGTATGCCTAAGAGAAACAAAAGAGCATGTGTTTAATTATCACATGTATTTTCACACAAAATTAATATTGCCTTATTTGTATAAAAAATTTAACATAATTACTCATAAAAAATCATAAATGACATAACAGAAAATGTATTATTAAGCTGATTACATACATTAATTATGCTCTATCATTATAATTTAAATGCTAGGTTTCTGCCCAAACTCACTTTCTGCCTCATATCATATTAAGTATTGTTCCAGAGGATAAAAAAGGCGCATTACAAACAACAAAATAACAGTTCGACTTGACGTTTTTTATCGAGCAGCTGGTAGGTGAATAGCCTGCGCCAAAACATTTGTTAATGTAAGGGATACTTCAGTATTTTCAATTTTCAAGTTGGCGTAGTTCGCTAGATGGCAGCACAAACTTAGCGAGTGCTGATTATGCCAAGTCTGATTATGCTTGCTTGCATTCTTGCTCGCATTCTGCTTGCTGGCATTCTTGTTCGCATTCTTGATCGCATTGTGCTTGCTCGCATTCTTGCTCGCATTCTTGCTCGCATTATGCTCGCTTGCATTATGCTCGCTCGCATTATGCGTGTCTTCATTATGCCTGACGTCGTATTATTGCAGATTATCTGCAATAATACGACATGTTGAATTATGGCCCTAATATCGTTCCATAAAAATCGAGCCTATGCGGTGCTCATGCATACCGGATTAGCGAACTTGCGACCTCGCAACCGAGTTATACCCAGTTTCGCGACTTAGTCCCTGGCCATGCATACGGCGCCACGTATGTAGCACAGCAAAGTGACCTTTGGCTTCCAAAGATGATATGTGGGTTTTACATGTTGTAAAGCCTTATGAACAATTAAGGTTGGATCTGCTGCTATATTAAATTTAATATATTTTATTATTATATTATTAATATTAGTAGCTCTGTAATTACAATGATCGAAACTTAGGGTATTACCATTAATATATACAGTGCCTGGTGGGCAGTCAAACAGGCCTCTGAATGACAGGAATGATACAGACGTTTAATAATATAATCCATGTTGTGCCACTGTGAGAAGTAAATGTCTAGTGTTTACTCTCACAGAGATCCATGCAGGAGGCTATGTTCACATTAGTGATCCAAAGAAAAACAATACTTGCCAGAACCAAAGCAATGACCTACCATATATTAGTTCTACTTAAAGTCTTAATTAATGTGCAAGCTCGGTTAACTTCTGACTCAACAACTTGGAATATGACAGACTATTTTATTTAGATATTACTAAATTGCATCACCCATATAATTATTATCTGTAGGAATGTGTTCAAACTCTTACCATAGTTTAAAATCTAAATAAGTCATTAGTTCGATACATCTATGCATTTCTACAGTAAAGTTTGGATCATTATAAGAGCATCACCTCCCACGTGCTAAAGTCCACTCACCTCTTTTTATGTCCAGCCATTTCCTTGGACCACTCACCACTGATCTGCTAATAATATTTGTTTTTCATAAAAGGGAGCTATTTGTTATAACTAACATTTCTAACGCGCTGTATCCCTGGAACCAGCTCATTCACACATAAAATGTACATGGGGTCATAAAAATATAGCCTGTTAAATATATTACCCGGTATGTATATATATATATATATATATATATATATATATATATATATATATATATATATATATACAACATATACTAAATAACAGGATATCACACAATTTCTAAGAAAAGTACATAAATAATTATGGTTATAGTAGAACAAACAATATTAAAACAAATTAGTTTATTCATAAACTACATGAGAGTGTCATACACGTTGCTTCAAATGTCCATGGTTTCCAAACCTGTTGTTGTCTGTTCATTTGTATTGATCCTTGTCATGTTGTGTTGAAGCATCCAACTTCCTGTTTCCCATCTGATGTTAAATGGAATGGTTGTCATGCCTGCAGACAGGGGCATTCTTTACTTTGAGCTCCTTAAGGTAAGTTTACATTACGTTCGAAATACAACTGAATGAGCGATAAAATGAATTATCGGAGCTTTGTTTATGTTTCGTTGTCCAAGCTAGGTGGCCAACAGTCGGGTCTTCATAGCGATATTCGTGTTGAAGTTATGTCCAGGATTCCTCAAAAAGTATACTGCAGTTCATGGACATTGTTAAGGTATGTATAAAATGGCTATTACCATATCGGTAAAGATTTTAAAATTATTTAGATACTCACACTTGATATTTCTCTCATTGCATTATTTTTGGGTACCTGTTAGTTCGATGTGTGCATAGGATTGGGAAAGCACAGATTACATGCAAATTGAACTGACAAAATTGGGTTCCTGCAAATTTGACATATCCAGTATGCACTGTACTATTTTGTGAATGTTTTGATTTTACTTACTTATATTAACACTTGTTAATTTGTTTCCACATTATCGCTGCAATATGTTACCTGTCAATAATGCTGTTACACTAAACCACGCAATGCCTAGGTCAGGAAAGAAGTTACCATAGTCTTACAAAAATAATCAGATTGCCTTTTGGAGTAATTGAATACAATTTATCAAACATATTGTATGTTTATAACAATGGTATCTGGTAATGTCTCGGTTTTAGTTGTTCGTTCGATCCAACAGGTATTGCACTCCGTGCAAAATTACCCCTGGCATGGGCTTATTGACCGAAACATTATTGATAATGATATTTAATACAAATTCCTAATATCCTTGACATCTAATTAATTGAATATTAATAATAATGTGATAGTAATAGGAAGGAAATTAAATAAAGGTGTAATAGTAATATATTTACACTACAATGTAATCGACTCCATGACTATGTCTAGATTGTCTACAGGAGTTATGGTTATCATGACTGTACTAATGTTGTAGTGCATATTAAAAAATAGCTTCTAAAAAGTCATAGTTGATTACACCATTTCTAAGTGATCATACATTTGAATACTAATCATAACTGATCATAGTTATGGTCTTGTTTTTTTATTATAAACTGTAGCTTCTCAACTCAATATTTATTTCCAGCATATGTAAAGCTGTACAATAGCCAGCCAATGTTCTACAATGTTATTATATTACAGAGGCTAGCATACAAATTACACACTTAGACACTTGTCTTGCAGTTAATTAATTTACCGAATTGTTTCTCAGATATCAATGTGGTTTTAATATCATCAGTGTGCAAACATTGTAGAACAAATGGTTATATTTTTGTATTGTTTCTTATATATTATATATTTTTGTATGAGCAGCCTTCGGCCTTCGCACACTAATTGCAGTGTGGCTGGATACTTCCTAGAGAAGTTAAGATAGTGTTTGATTGATCAGGTCTGCCAGGGAAGTAGTGTTAAGTGTTTTGAGTAAGGAGCTCAAAGTAAAGAATACCCCTGTCTGCAGGCATGGCAACCATTCCATTAACATCAGATGGGAAACAGGAAGTTCGATGCTTGAACACAACATGACAAGGAACAATACAAAAGAAAAGACAACAACAGGTTTGGAAACCATGGACAGTTGAAGCAACGTGTATGACCCTCTCATGTAGTTTATGAATTAACTAATTTGTTTTAATATTTTTTGTTTTACTATAACCATAATTATTTATGTACTTTTCTTAGAATTTTTTTTATATCCTCTTATTTAGTACATGTTGTAATATATATATATATATATATATATATATATATATATATATATATATATATATATATATATATATATACATACATACATACATACATACATACATACATACATACATACATACATACATACATACATACATACATACATACATACATACATACATATATACATACATACATACATACATACATACATACATACATACATACATACATACATACATACCGGGTAATGTATTTAACAGGCTATATTTGTATGACCCCATGTACATTTTATGTGTGAATGAGCTGGTTCCAGGGATACAACGCATTAGAAATGTTAGTTATAACAAAGAGCTCCCTTTTTTGAAAAACAAATATTATTAGCAGATCAGTGGTGAGTGGACCTCGTAAATGTGATGCATTTATGCAAGTTGCCTTCCCTAGACAATTAACTTCATCAAACAAGACGTGGATCAAGCGTTAACAATTGTATGCACACATTTATTAAAAACAGAAATTCATGATACAGCAGTGAAAGTTAATCGAAATCCTGTATGCCCACAACCCTTTATGCACATTCCAACTTCAACCGGCGACAATGTCCCGCTGGCGCTTCGTGGTGTTGACAACTTTCAGATATTCAAGATCACTGTTAAATTACAAAATTGTTCTTAAAGAGCAAACTCAGGTTTAAGAGCTGTTAATAACGCCAGTGAAATGGTTCCGTGAACACAGAAAACACACAGTACTGTGAAATGTCGCTAAACAAGCATAAACTCGTATGAAGTAGAAATCCAATTCAGTGCATTCAGTTCACTGTAAACTAAAACCTGTGCACAAACCTATGACAACTTATTCCACCTGCCAATATGTAATATACCTCTCGCAAACGCCTATTGTACGTTCGAGACGAACACTCGAATATTGAAACAGATCAATCCAGTTCACACAAAGACAACCAGGCAGCATGTGCAGCAACAACATTGAAATTTGTGTAAGCTATGCAGTCAACAAAATAAACACGTTGCAACATTGCAACAAAAAGAAAAAAAACAGTTACTGTGAACTGAAGGATTCCTGCTAAGATTAAAACAGGTCGCTATTGTAGGTTTGACTCAGTATAAACTCGGTGTCGTCGAACGTGTAGTTATGTAGTTATTTTCATTTAGCACAGCACCGTGCATGTTCGATCGTGTATTGTCGATCTTAGCGATTAAGTGGCAAACTTAGTTTAACAATTCCAGAAAATGACAGCCATTGACGAATAATATTGGTTATACTACCTGTATTGTCGCTATTGTAGGGTTGAATCAATATAAATTCGGTGTCGTCTAACGTATAGTTATGTAGTTATTTTCATTTAGCTTAGCATCGTGCATGTTCGATCGTGTATTAATGACCAAAGCGATTAAATAGCAAACTTAGTTTAACAATTCCAGAAAATGGTAGCCACTGACGAATTGATTATACTACCTGTATTGTGTATGGCTGACAAACACACCGAGCAATATAATTATAATATTCTTCCAATGCGTGCTCGCATTCAATAGGCGCATAAATACACATGCTAGAGTCAGTCTGTTGTCCAAGTGAATAGTCCGTGACGTTCGTTATTATCTTCTCCCTCGGCCGTCGTTCCGCTCCGTCTCGCTTGGATAACGTCAGTTGCAGACCGTCAAAGGAACTCTGTGAGAAAGGCGTTCACCAGCAGCCCACAGACAGCCAGTATGACAACCGACAGCTGATTCGCCCCTGAAAAAAATCAAAATAAATTATTTAATTGTACAACTTGCAAAAACAACAATAATTGCAACATTTAACTAGAATTTAATCATCCATACAGCGACTATTTTTGTCTAAATAGTCTAGATAGGGGACAATTCAGCGGGCCATGTTGGCTGCTGGCCTGACTGACCCTTCACACCGCGTGCGTTGTCGATTAAATAACCTCAAGGTATTATCTGACGTTACGTTTAACGGGGATACAAAATATGTACAAAAGGATGTGTTATTAAGCATATTATCATATAGTTTTAGTGCATGCTGTCGCTCAGGTCTGTTTAACAAAATACGTCGACTAACGTGTATTCGTTGTAACCAGACTAAGAACATATGCAGCATTTCCCTTGATAGGATATTTAAAGAAAATAAATTAAAGTTGAATTCCTGCAGGTCGTGTTATCGCGTGTTCCCAAAGGAACCCAGACTAACAGGTTCAATGCTCACACGCATGCACACGCATGCACACGCATGCGCACGCATGCATGCACGCACACACAATTCTTCTGTGGGCGCGAGGTTTAACGTCTCACCTTTCATACAGGTGTCACAGGAATTTTCGGTTGAGTTGCCTGGCGACTCAGTCGTGCCGCCATTCGTCCCCTCATTTGGTACTGAGCCACTTCCGCCAACTAGGTATCACAGAAATGAGAGGCTTCAAAATCAAGTTGTCTACATGCCACAAATGACGCTATTCACTATTACACTAGACTATTGTAATTCTCTTTTTCAAAATGTTTCCTTTAATATACAGTGCTTATTCCTTTAAGAAACCCTATCCAGCTTCGATCATCTAGATCAGATTTACTTACATTGATATTAGTAACTGAGTTTATCTGATTCCTACATCAATCTAAAATGTCGTATGTTTATAAAGTGTGCTTACGTCTTCCGTGCGAAGTAATTTAGATATATAAGAATAATTTAAAACAAATAAGTACTGATCCAGATCCACATATGGCATTGTTGAAAGCCGATTACCACACGGTACTTAGTGTGCAGGTTCTTATAGTATCAGAGATATTGTTTAAACCGCATTAAGACATTTTACGAAACACGTGTGATTTCTTTCGACCCTGGAACCTATCGCTGAAACCAGGTATTAGATTAGTAGCTACATGCATGACGTCTATAGCAATATTTTAGAAGCATGGTATATGTAAGGTGGTAAGGAACTATGTGGAGTTGTATCAAAAATAAAGTATTTTTTCCATTGGACGGAATAAACTTTCCGGTTATCTCTCACCTTATATTAACTCGGACTTATATTGTCGTTACTCATAACACTAACCAGCTGAGTAATATGTGTCGACTTACCTGACAAACAGATTCTGTTCTCATCGTCGCCACCTGGGCATCCATAGCAAGTCAAACCGGTGGCGCAGAATTTTGATGACAAATTACATGGATCATTTACCTTCAAGTTAAAGTTTGCTGAAATAAAGAGAGAGAAAGAGTGTGCGTGTGTATTCGGTAATATTTAGTGAAACTAGAAAAATGAAAGTTCCTCGTGAGAAATAATGTTAGATCGATAAAACGGTCGTGCATAAAAGTAATATAACATCATACTACTGTATATATGTGATTGATTTTGCCATGTTGCTAAAATACTATTTCAAAGAGATCGATTGTTAATGTTAAACGAATGTTAAACGTAGCATTATTATTTGCAGCCGTACCGCAGCCAGGATTAAACAATTACGATGGTTTCAAATAGCAGTGTCTAAACAAGTCGATCCAACGTGATATCTCGTGATATGAGGGTGTTTTTTCAGCACTGTGATAGGATGTAAAATTGTATTGCCAGTTTAGCCACAGGCGATGTTCACAAATTAATAACCACAACAAGGAAATTGATGTGTACATCCTGTATCAAATTGGTAGGCAAGGCTACTGTCTTTACTCATATATTAAAACAATTACATTATGAAAATCAACTAGAACAATTAACCCGCACAGCAGCGCCATAAAGGTTCAACGTTCGTTGCGTGTCACAACAAACTGTGCACAAAATATGCGGCAAAAACAGACCATGAACAGGACAATGGAGAGAGTTACCAACATTATATCGTTTCGTTTCGTTTAGTCTCTAAATGTGTTACAACTAATCTCCATGAACGGATAACATAAAATACTACTTGTCATTGTCCGGAACGACTATTTACCTAGTTTGCTTACGCAGCCGCCCTCCGGCCGCGTGAACGGCGTTACCACCTTGGTGAAATATTGCGTCTCGTTCGAACATCCACACGTGGTGTTCTGGCATGACAGGCCGTCTTGACAGTCGTGGTCTGTGCTGCAATTTTCGCCGTACATATCTGAAACATACATGTGTCAATTAATAGTCTTTAATAAAACACGCCGTTTATGTTGGTATATATGGCGTCGACTGCATTATTTGGAATTGGGACATATTATATAAACACGACGGTCTGAATTATAGCAGGTTACTCTACTACAACATATGTATAATGACTATACTTGGTTTATTCTGGGTAGTACACAAACGTCTATTTCGTATACAACCAAACAGCAATATCTTTAACCTACCCCGTTTTGATCGCATCTGGCAATAAGTTGCTCGTATCGACAACACAAACGGGTACGCATACACGCACACGCACACGCACACGCACACGCACACGCACACGCACACGCACACGCACACGCACACGCACACGCACCCATACGCACCCATATGCACACATACGCACACATACGCACACACAAACACACACACACACACACAATACCCACATGCACACACGCATACACATGAACATGTACTTACGGCCACACGTTATCCTGTAGTCAGATGTTTCTTTGCCATCGGAGCAAGTGCATGTCCGGGCTTTGCATTCTAAGTCTCCATAACACATATAATTCGGGTTGTCACAGTCTATTCCGACCGGTACCACTGCAAACAATTCGACATAAACAAACGTGTTGCTGGATGTTCGATACATCTGAGATCATCTCCACTTTATTGCATTTCAGTAGGCAGTGCCTATGATTACGTCAACAAGCTCTTGTCTACAAATTGCTGTATTTCTTCAATGCAAATGAGAGGAAGGCGGGTCACACTGCAATGCATTGGTAAGCATAGACGCTCGTTTATGTGGAAATTATCCTTTTCCTCTGCTCGGCGTGTAGAAGTAGACAGTAGAAAATAATTAAGCAGAGAGATGACTCACATTTTAGACACACGTTGTTGGTCACGTTAGCCTTGTAACCATCTTTGCAAACGCACCACCCCGTTGGACACTGGTCGAACTTTCCGCAACGGGAGTAACGTTCGGTACAGTCCGAGTCATTCGTGCACGGGGTGGCACTACTGTCCAGTGGCAGTTGCACTCCTGTAACGTATCAAACGAAGAGTTACTTTTTAACATTTGCATATATTAATGAAGACAAGGTAGAAATATATATATAAATAACATATATGAAATGCACGAAAATTACTAGTATAACTTAAGTAGAAATAATATTAACATGTTATGTATTTGATATAGTGCCAGATCCTTTATTTGTGGCGAACGGCAACATATAAAAATACAATAGGATACATTTTCAAAACAATGCACATTTCTACACAGTACAGCAACGTTATACAACTGAAGTTACATGTCACTTTTTTACAACGGCACAATCTCACCTTGATGCTTACATGTGGACCAAAGGAGTCCACGATGATGCAATGAACATAATTGAGAAGTTTAAATACTTCTGTTTGATAGAATCAGCACGTGCACCAAGGTGAACCATGCAAGAAGGAAACTCTTTCCACGAATAAATTCGGTGCCGCAAATCCCGCCTACCCGAGCTGCTCTAGAGGAGCATGCCAAGAGAGCAGTCTACCAGGGTGGTCACATCGGGGGAAAGACACTGCTACAAGACCTTGTTTTGCCATCACCAACTGACTGGTGGTGGGTGAAGACAGAAGGAATATATGAGCCCACTGGACTACATTGTCACAAGCATCAGAGTCATATGCCACGAACTGATCTCTTGTGGCTGCAAGAGTGGTTGTGCAGAACGCGCTGTAGGTGCAAGAAGGCTGCACTTCAGTGCACCGGCCTCTGCTTCTGTGACGGAGAATGTGCCATCTGAATCTAAGATCTCTCATTTACTCAAACATTAAAGTGCCACGCCATGATCCATGGGAAGTTGTCAAGTTGTCACATGATCATGCTGTGCTAATAGAATGACTCAAATAGTATTCAACAATAATATTGCTATTCTCAAATAACTTAAATAGCATAGTTGATGGCTTCAGTACGTTCACTGAACATTATTTATTATAAGGTCTATGCTCTTACGTAACTGTATTTGCTACGGCTACGATTTAATCAAGTTATCATTGAAACATAGACAGACAATCTCGCCATTTTGTTGCATTTTCTTTCATTAAGTATTGCGTTACATTGTAATAAACCTATTTTGCACTGTACCTTTTATGTTAATAATATTTGTTGTCCTGAAAACATGGAAGCAGCAGCTTGGGGTAGAAAAGAATATTCTATGCAAATGGCCGCTGGCAGCCATTTTGGAAAATGGCTGCCATGGTAAACAGGATACCAATTTGCAATGGCCCAATATCCAGATTTCTTCTAAACACAATAAGCTAAAAATGTGGTGCTTGTATCACAAAATGAACGATAGCTAGGTTAGCTATGCCTCCCCACTAACCCCACATACACATGACATGAACTTACCACGGCTATGCTGCACAAACACCCCCACCGACAAACCACATGAACTTACCACAACAATGTTGCACAAACTCACCCACCGATTAACCACATGAACTTATCATGACTATACTGCACAAACTCACCCACCGATTAACCACATGAACTTACCATGACTATACTGCACAAACTCACCCACCGATTAACCACATGAACCTACCATGACTATACTGCACAAATTCACCCACCGACTAACCACATGAAATTACCACGACAATACTGCACAAACTCACCCACCGACTAACCACATGAACTTACCACGACTATACTGCACAAACTCACCCACCGACAAACCATATGAACTTACCACGATAATACTGCACAAACTCACCCACCGACTAACCACATGAACATACCACGGCTAAACTGCACAATCTCATCCCACCGACTCACCACATAAACTTACCATGACTATACTGCACAAACTCACCCACCGACTAACCACATGAACTTACCATGACTATACTGCACAAACTCACCCACCGACTGACCACAAGAACGTACGCCTATACTGCACAAACTCACCCACCGACTGACCACATGAACTTACCACGACTATACTGTACGCTCAGCGCCACCATCAACACGACGAAACACGTTTTCTGCAAAGATAAGATCATCAGTTTTAACATAAACAATTTGGAACAGTCCTGCTCTATGGAGTGGTATATCAAGGTAACTCCCCACTGGGGCAGGGGGCAATACAAAATAAATCACCAAATAAAGACCAACCAAGGACATATTTACACTGTGTGTGTAGCCACAATTCAACCTGACAAGGGAAACACCCTGCAACATTTCCAATCACCGTCTTTCAATAAGTACTTGACACATTTGTTACGTGTTTTAATATTGACGTCCTGTACACTAGGTCATATTAAATTCAACAAAGTATAAACTAAACTATAGTATGTTGCAATTGCACAATGTTGTTTGTTTTCTTAATGTGATAATATACACAGTGGGGATCTCAAGCGTGGCTAGAACTATCCCCAAATACTGGCCAAGCAATATATCGAATGTCATAACGGTGAACTTATAAAGGAAGAATCACCAGGTATTGTAAATTAAGTTTGACAAACATCTAAATGTGCGCGGACGTCGCAACAGATTAACATCACAGGTAGAACGACTAACAAACCGAGTGGTATGTGTACTTACGAAAAGGATACCGCTCATGTTGCAGAATGACGATCGCAGTTCGTTCTTTTTGGCTCTCGTATCAGACAACTGACTGTTGTAGCGTTGTGCGGTCTTATAAAGGCACCGTTGTCGTGGATGTGGTCTCTGAGGTGGTCGCGTTGGTTGCTGGTTATTAAGGCGTGCCTAACCAGGCACGTGCCGCACTGCCCAGGTGCGTCGACTGAGCCCGGCGATTGGCCAATCGTTCCATGGCGCTGTCTGTATTAACTCGGCCCTGCCCGCTCCATACTGCCACCCGTACGATTGTATATCTATTGTATGTAAAATTAAGTTCTTTCTTTGTTTCTTTTTACTTCAGTCAGTCAGTCAGTCAGTCAGTCAGTCAGTCAGTCAGTCAGTCAGTCAGTCAGTCAGTCAGTCAGTCAGTCAGTCAGTCAGTCAGTCAGTCAGTCAGTCAGTCAGTCAGTCAGTCAGTCAGTCAGTCAGTCAGTCAGTCAGTCAGTCAGTCAGTCAGTCAGTCAGTCAGTCAGTCAGTCAGTCAGTCAGTCAGTCAGTCAGTCAGTCAGTCAGTCAGTCAGTCAGTCAGTCAGTCAGTCAGTCAGTCAGTCAGTCAGTCAGTCAGTCAGTCTGTTAGTTCAGTGAGTGAGTGAGTGAGTGAGTGATTGAGTGAGTGAGTGAGTGAGTGACTGAGTGAGTGAGTGAGTGAGTGAGTAAGTGAATGAGTGAATGAGTGAGTGAATGGGTGAGTGAGTGATTCAGAGAGACAGCCAGTCGGCCGGCCGGCCGGCCAGCCAGCCAGCCAGCCAGCCAGCCAGCCAGCCAGCCAGCCAGCCAGCCAGCCAGCCAGCCAGCCAGCCAGCCAGCCAGCCAGCCAGCCAGCCAGCCAGCCAGCCAGCCAGCCAGCCAGCCAGCCAGCCAGCCAGCCAGCCAGCCAGCCAGCCAGCCAGCCCGCCCGCCCGCCCGCCCGCCCGCCCGCCCGCCCGCCCGCCCGCCCGACAGTCCGCACGCACGCACGCACGCACGCACGCACGCACGCACGCCTTCAGTCTTCAGTTGTATTGTTACGTAATAGCAACATGTTGTTGTAACGTAATTCTTTCGCCTGGTTTCAAACAATGTGTTCGTGTTCACATATGAATAGAGCGTTTTCACATTCTGCCAGGATCAACGTTAAAACATGTAATGCACATGTAATGTGATTTGAAATAATTCCAGTTTCAGCATTGCCAATCATAAACACTCTATTTCGAAACAACGGAATTAAAACAGTTGATGTATCGTTTACAGGCCCGCGCGTGTATTATGCGAACGCCTAATCCCGCGTTCAAATCACCTCGTGTGTACCATGAATACGGCCAGTTCATGACCCCTACCTGACCAAGTTGCATAAATTTACAGACGTTTACTGGATAGTTTCGACAATCTTCAAGGGCAGCATAAAATCAGCGAGGCGGTGGAATTTTCCAGTAATCAGATAGGTTATCCATGCTTACAGGAATTTCTCAGTAAGCTTTATTGAAAGAGCTCAACGACTGCACTATGGTCTACGTACGTGTTTGGTTTGTATAAGCAGAGTGGCCACTCTACGGAAGAACAGCCACGTATTGTTCAACTCTCCACGCAAATGAGTTTGCACAATGCGCGTCAATACAAACGAATGCATTGACTGGCAAACGTTTTATCATGCTACCATAATTGAACCGACATATCACAAGAATTCTTGGAAATAATGTTGCAAGGATCGACGGCGGATTTTAACCGCCAAAGGGATGTTTCATGCTGGCCGCATTTGTATTGTGTTCGCCGTAGTACGTTATCTTAATAATAATAATACAATTGGTGACAGTGTATCTCGCGTAACGGAGGTGATATCCATAAGTGTATATCATAGTCCATAACATTATTATGTGTGAAATCATTCCAAGTGTGAAAATAGGGATGATGGTATGAAATCACCATAACCTCCCATTCGTTCTATGACCACAAACCACATTCGAATGTTAGTTTTCAACCACACTGAATCCTCATGATCTAGTGTACAACATGTGATGGTATGCCAATGTAAATGCATAGAACGACATATGCAGTCCAAGAGATCAGTCTTGGAAGATGACGAGACTCGAGGTCGATCAGTGTTATCCCTCTCTCCGCTTGTAATTGTAATAAAGTGATTTGTTCAGTACTTCTGGTGTCGAATCAGATATGTATGAATGCGAGATGAGTCGGACAATCCGAGTACACAGATGTCAGGCCAAGACGACACGTTTCATGGTGGCAGCTACGGTTGAATCCGGCGCTTTCGACATTCGTAAATAGGTCAACACGCACGCGGCACCGCCGACGCTGGCCAGGTTCGAGTTGTTGTTCTCACTGTGTAAGTGATAGCCATTGCCATTAATAGGCAGCTATGGGTGATCTGTCAGGTATAGAGCCGCCCCGCATGAACTGGTTAGCCACTGATTTACCCACGGAGTTTCGTTCATTCCGTCAATATTGCGAAATGATTTTCAGTGGGCCCTTTGGCTTTGCTGAAAAAGGGCAGAGTGAACGAGTGACCTACATCCTGCTATGGGTAGGACAGGAGGGTCGGCGAATGTACAATACGTGGGACCTCAGTGAAACTGATAAGAAAGAAGTTGAGGTCATTTGGGCTAAATTCCAGGCTCTGATAGAACCCAAGTCTAATTACAGGCTGAGCCGTTTTCATCTGCAAAAATTCAGGCAGTTTAGCTCTGAGTCTGAGACAGTTGACGAATTTATGACACGCTGCAAGAAGCAGGCGCGTAAATGCAAGTTCCGTGATACTACAGAAACCGAGGAGAGGTTGATCGAACAGTTAGTAGTGGGTGTCCGGCACAGGAAAGTGCAAGAAAAGCTACTGTGTCGTGATGAGACACTAACACTTGACGCGGCGATGGACGTTGCTAGAACGCATGAAGCAACACTGGCCAACATGCAGCAGTTCTCAGGAGACGCTAGCAGCATCAGTCACGTCAGCCGGTCGCGGAGAACACATGAGCCAAGCGGACGTCGAGAGGAGGCACCTACGTGCGCAAAATGTGGACGTCATCATGCGCCCATAGATCGATGTCCAGCAGAGGGCAGTAGATGTAACGCATGTGGGAAACTCAATCACTGGCAGCGAGTATGTCGGCAGGCTACAGGTTGGACGTCCGGCTCAGCCTGTAAGTTTCCAAGATGGCTGCCGAGGTGTGACGTGTGTTGATTTGGGGAGAATTTTTTTGAAATAAGACACGCATTTGGTAAAGAGATCAGGCCGCAACATGCCTCCTAAACGAAGAGGAGGCAGCGCTTCCGACTCTATAGAGGTGGCGCCGAGGGATGATGCCATGCTGGTCAGGTTTGTTGAGCTTTTAAGCGAGGAGACAGTGGTGGAAAAATTGCGCTGCATGTTCAGTCCCTGAGCCCTTACCGACAAGCTAGACTTATTGACGGAGACTATTGCCAAATTAAATGATCGCTTGGACAAGAAAGACATATATATTGCTGCTCTGGAGGCAAGACTGTCCTCGGTGGAGGATAGTCTTGACCAATTAGAGCAATATTCTGCGATTCTTCGGAATTTCGGAATCAGACGGGGGAGAAGACACCACTGGCAAGTTGCTTTCCATTGTTAACGAAACAATGGGAGTCACACCTCCCATTGTGAGCGCCGACGTTGTGACAAGCCATCGGCTCGGACGGCGTCTGCCAGGTGCAGACGCCCACGCACGCCCACGACCAGTGATCGTCAAATTTGCCACGACGCACGTGCGCGACGTGGTCATCCGTGCGAGACGCCGCTTGCGAGAAAGCGGCAGAGGGCCCACCCTGTACGTGAACGAAGATCTGACACGCCGCCGGGCGACTCTGGCAAAGAAGACTCGAGAACTGAAGAAAGAAAGAAAAATCACCGACTGTTGGACATTCAACGGAAAAGTCCTAGTAAAGACTATAGACGGAACCGTGAAAGAAATCCGGGCCGACATTGACCTATCTGGGTACTGACCCAGCGAACTCTGAATCTGATGATATCAACATTTCAGTTATTATTATTATTTTTTGGGAGCTCCATGAGTTATAGCATACGTAATATATATTTTTTGACTTCTAAATGTGGTTCTGTTAACTGTGGTAACTTTTTATGCGTGTTCATAATTTTTTTTTGGTTTTTTACAGTGTATACAAATGTGTGGTTGTGTCTGCGTAATTATTAAGCTGACTTTGACGGTGTTGACTGAGCTACCGGTATATTTAATTATTGCGCCTTTAATTATATGTAATATATTTGGGTGGTTCTGTTAAACTGTCTACGTGGATGCAGTTTGTTTACAGTATTACCATTATATGTAGATGTACATTTATTTTTCTTCTTCTAAATGTTGTTCTATTAGCAGTGCGAACATTTTATGATAATTTCGTTTTATTTGACAGTGTAGACACATTGTGTGGTTATGTCAACTGCCAAAATGATTGAGTTTACTTAAACTGTGTAAACGGTGCTATCGGTACTGTTCAATTATATGAAATATATTTGTGTGGTTCAGTAGACTGTTTATGTGGATGCAGTTTTGTTTACAATACTGCAATTATGTGTACATAATTTTGGTTGTTTCACTATATACAGACACATTTTGTTGACACGCGCTACTGTTTCATGCAGGCTGTTGTTTAAATAATCTCAACAGAGATGTTAATTTCACTATATCCTCCCTGTGAACATTTCATGATGTCATTCACTTCAAGCCTAATAAGCTTTTCATTTTTCTTTTTGTTATGTTTTTGTACTGAAAACTATGCGATGGTTGTCTCTATTCAATTACAAGTTTTAGTCGATAGCAATACTTTGCTAAGAACTGCTATGTGTTTCGAAGTGTACACATCAATTAACTGTATGTATTATATGTATTGTATGTATTATATGTATTGCGTCTATCAAAATATCTTCAAACATAGATGCATTTTTAATGACAGTATAATGAAATCATATCAATTCAAGGAAAATGACTTCCGATGAAGCTTTCCTCTCCTTTTCAGGAGGCATGCTAAACAACTGCTTAACAAATATATTACATATCAATGAAAATGAAACTGACATAAACGAACAACAACTAATTCATCGCTCATCATACCATGATCTCGATCAATTTAGTAAGTTAGCTAAGGAAAATAAAAATTCATTTAGTATTTTAAGTACAAATATACAGTCAATAAATGCAAAGTTTTCTTAACTTGAGGCAGTCGTAGAAGAACTTAATATGATAAACTTTAAATTTAGTGTAATATGTCTTCAAGAGACATGGATAGATGAAAGTGAGGACATATCACCATTTCATTTACAAGGCTATGACTGTATATATCAAGGTAAAACATGTACCAGCAAAGGAGGGTTGATAATATATATATAGATGACCAGTATAAATCAAAAGTAATATGTAATCTCAGTACATACCAACAATGGGAAGGCCTGGTAGTAAAGGTGCAGAGTAATTTATCAAAGACTGTCACTATTGGAAATATATATCGATCGCCGAGAACGCGAAATGAAGACCTAAGCGCTTTTATAGATGAATTTACACCGATTATATCAAGTTTGGAAAAAAAACTGTAATAATGATATCGTTATTGCTGGGGATTTCAATATTAACTTACTTAAACTAAATGAAAACGAAATGTTTAGTAGCTTTTTCGACATGCTGATCTCACATAGTTTTTACCCTCAAATAA